>OX183132.1:27564746-27900987 GCA_945261195.1 Cryptosula pallasiana | reverse complement strand
AAAGCATGACTTTATCCACTTGTTTTATTAGTTAGACTGTTACTTTTTTTAAAATATCTCATTGTTTTTTGTGTGAAATAATAATGTATCAACATACATAGTATATTTTCTATTTTTAGGAAGCTGTTTTGTCTAATAAATCAAGAGTTATATGTTACATATACATATTTAAATGCTATCAGATATCTTTAAAGTGTTTATTACATTCCTAACTCATACTTAATGTTGTAAACTATAATTGGAGCTCTCACATTTTAATTTACTGTCTGATGATATAAAGATGGAGCTACACTACATCATTGTTTTGCTGATGATGTGTCTATATGATTGTTTGTGGTAGTGTGTGTTATAGTAGAGTATATCAATAAACTGCAATTGAACTAGTTATTAAATGCTATCAGTACCTGTAAAGTATTTTATTACATTCCGAACTCATACTTAATGGTGTAAACTATAATTGAAGCTCTCACATATTAATTTACTGTCTGATGATATAAAGATGGAACTACACCGCATCATTGTTTTGCTGTTGATGTGTCTATATGAAAATTGTTGCTATAAAAATATGTTTGAAGGATGTGAGGTGTCATTCAAATGAAATGTAAGTTTCATCCTAGCTAGTTATATTTAAAAGAGGTTGTAAAATTTGTTTATCCAACGCTCTACATTCAAAAATTTTAGCTAGATGGAAAGACAGTTTACAGGAGTGTTTGTGGTGGTTAAGCTTATTAAACTATTTAATCTCTATCTTCCTATTTTTTTAACCAACTTCCTAATCGTCTTCCACTTTTTTAAAAAACAATATCATTTATCATAGTAATAATCAGAAAATCAGTCTACAAATTAATCTTGATAAATGACTTCAATGTTTTGTATATAAGAGAAACTATTTTTTTTAAACAGTATCAGTCTTCATTTATACTTCATTTTAAGTATTACTCTGCAAAACAACAATGGCTAGCAATATCCCTACAACAAATGAGTAAGTTATTTATACTATCTTTTACAATTTTGTTGCAGTTACATTTATAAATTTATACAAATGTATATATATATATATATTACTTGTAGGTCTACATCCTCAAATGTTGCATTAGAACTAAATATAGACGAAATAGATTTCAGTGCTATGTAAGTATATTATTGAAACTTTATTATTCAATATTCAACTGTATTATATAGAGTTTTTAAATAATTACAATCTTGATTTATTGTTTTATTAAGTTCTACCGATGATGAAACACTAAGGTGGTTGGAGGAGTGTTTTGAAGATGAAGAGAAGACGGAAAAGAGCAAAGCTAGCACGCATATTGCTATGAGTAAGTTTTTCTGTTTTATGAAAAATGTAAATTTGTCTGTAGGTACAATAATAATGACTTTACATTTACTATGTTATTTTTTTGTAGAAAAAGCATCTTCACGATTCATAGGAAGTAAGCAATGTGTTGGGAAGAACGAAAACTTCCTGTACTATGAACGGAACACATTTGAATGTAAGTATGACGAAAATATTACTTACTATATACTCATTCAATTTATAAAAAATTTTTCGAATTTTTTCAAAAAAATAGCATAACTACATTCGTATTTTCTATTTTAGTTCAAGCAGAGAATCCTGAATTAAGGGAATATAAAGAATTAAGTCTTCTAGACGGAAATATAAAAGAAGATAGAGAGTGTTTTAAGTGTAAGTGACATGCATTATCTTTATATATATATATATACATATACCATGCTTAAGAAAGTTATCTATATATGATGAGAATTTGTTTATTTTGTTTGTAGATATTGATAACAAAAGCCCTAGGTATTTCCTTTCAGTGCTCTCATTGCTGTTGATCGCATATGGCACAAAGATGTTGAGTGAAGCACTGAAAGGAAACAAAAACAACGTCTCTTGTATATTTTGTGGTAAGAAGTTTAAATTAGGGGGATTGCATGAGCCTGGCCGAGTTCTTTCAAGACATTTTTGTGCTCACTTGTTTATTTATTATTGTTTATGTGGAAAATCGCATACAACTTTGAGAGATCTTCAGCAACATAGTTGTATTTTAAAAACTAAAATGTTTTTTATTGTTGATATTGCTAGTTACAATAATTTTGTTTTATTTATTAATAGAAAATATTCTGAATTACTTATGGATATTACTTTTCCGAAAAAATTTGCGTTAGTGTATCTCTATCCAATAGAAGGTTATTTTTCTGAAAACATTGTTCTAGATTTTGAATTAGGGAGTAAATGGTTGGCGATAGCTAAAAAACCTGCTGCTGAAGATCGAAAACTTTTGATTAAAAACCAGTGTAAAAAAATGAGAGCACTTATATCTTCAGATTCTGATCTTTCAGAAACTGAAGAAAGTAATAATGACTTAATTTCTGTTGCTAGTTCACAGTGCAGTCCAAAAACCAGTGTTTTAGAATCTAATACTATAACAGTTAAACCTCAAACCCAAGTAGATTTAAAAGAAAGCCAAAAGATTGATGATAAGAAAATTGATTTAACTTCACTTAAATTAATTTTGAATATAAAAGATGGACTGAAAAAAAAGGGTTTTAATGATTGTGTTAAATTGAAATTAGCGTCTATTAGACGAAAAATGCAGAAAAACTCAGACTTTTCTCAAGAAGAAGTTCTTGTACTAACTGCACTCTTAGGTGAGTTTTAAAATTTTTATTTCACTATATTTTTTAATATTATCATGGCTCTGGAATAGGTCTTATGCAACTACCCTATTTTATAATTTCTTACCACAAAATATATAGTGAATAGGATGTTTTTTTATAAATACTCTCTCTATATATATATTATATATACAGACAATAGTCTGTGTTTTTATGAATACATTTCATGTAAAAAATGTTCTGTCATTAGTTTACCATAGACTTTATGCAACTATCCTATTTTACAATTTCTTACCACAAAATATATAGTTAATAGGCTGTTTTTTATAAATACTCTCTATATATATTATATATACAGACAATAGTCTGTGTTTTTATGAATACTTTATTCACATGTATACACTTCATGTAAAATTGTTCTGTCATTAGTTTACCCTAATGCATTATTTTTATTTGTTTTGTGGTTGAGAACTCCATATGCTTCATTCTTACTGTATTACTTTGCATAATATTACAAAATAAATATTACATCAACTACCTTCATACTGCATTCAAGTGATGAAACAGTAAATTTCACATCTGTATTACTGAATCTATAGCATTGTTATGAAAAAGACTATAATTACTTAATTATTATGTCATATCGTGACAAACTATCAACACCCAATTCACAAAACTGTAAAACCTAAAGTATAATGCTTGCGGTTGTAAAAAGTCTTCTACTGTTTTGGTTTCTCAAACAAATTATAAAACATTTTTCACAATTTTTTTTGTGCAAAAGCGGAGTTGTCTTATCATTTTGACACAATGTGCCGACAACTTTTACATATTTTTTCAAAAACGAAGTTTAGAAATTATAAATGGGAGTTGTCTTAACATTTTTGAAAAATGAGACGATAACTTGAAATATTTATTTTTGTGTCGGAACATTGAAATTTTTGTAACATTTTAGAGTTGTAGCCCCGAAAGTTTTACAAATTGGCTAAATAACTAATGTTAAATATGAATAAAATACTTTATTACACTAAATATATACAAATTATTGCACAATACAAATAATATGTAATTTAATGTTCATGAGTTGTTGCTGATAGATTTTGGCGAGTCGACGGTCATTCACTTGTACACGTATTCTATCTAAAAGCATACATAGATGTCGTTATAACAACTACATTATACTATGGTAAAAAATACGTCTATTAGTAGTTACTTATTACTAGTGAAGATTAACATACCTTAATTAAATTTCCGATATTGAAATCCTGCTAGCTTCGCTTGAAATGTGATTGTCATCATCTTCATTGCTTTTCTCACTATCATTGTCGACAACTTCATCTTTTTCCTCAAATTTTTTGTTCTTAGAGTCATCATCCGTCATATTATCATCTTCTTCATCGGTATAAGCATCGATGTTATCATCGTCATCATCATCATCATCATCATCATCAGCAGCATCATCAGCAGCAACATCATCATCATAACTTTTCATCAGCTCAGCATCATCAAATAGAGAAAGTCTGAAAGCTATTCCTTCTTTTTCACTTGAAGTAGATAGAAGCATCAAAGCTTCTTCAACACTCAGAATCGTGAGAATGTGTTTCTTTGTGCCGCTTTCAGTTGTCATCGTACTTTTATAGTGGATCATACCATATTCATGATTTTTGATCTTCAAAACGTTCTCAGGAGGGACAACAATCTTCCCAGTCATCAAAGATCCGTCATTCATCATGTATCTGTAAGTGACAGTGTGAGTGATACGTAAAGGCGATGTATCTTGTTTTCGTTTTCGCTGCTTCGACTTCAAATTTTTCCAAACTGAAAGTCTAGTGAATGTCAGAAGAGTGTTGACAGGAATATTATCGAAAGTGATGATATCAAAGTATGCTTGCAACTGTTTCAATGATTTTTTTCTCAAGATTTTGGCTATAACTCGTTGTTTTAACCCTTGATGACGATGATTATCTCCTACAATACGTAGATCGGGTTGATTTTCTTCTAGCTTTCCCATGTACACTAGGATTTGTGAAGAGCCGAGATCAAGTTCCTGTAGCTCCACCGTAAGTTCTTTGTCAATCAGTGACTTGACTCGAATTCGATGATTGTTTTTTAAAACATATTCATAGTCCAATATACCATAATCTTCAACGTAATTAACATCGAAAACCTCCAATATCGTAGGAATTGGTAAATCCAACAAACTCACAAAATTTCCGATTTCCAACATTCCTTTCTGCATAGCGCCTGTCATTATTCCACCCATCTCGAGCAATTCAAACTCTCTAAGTTTGTTTACGGTATTATTCTTGCTATTGCTGAATAAAAAGGAAATTGAAGCTTGAGATAATGTCACTGTCGGTTTTTTGATATCCTCCGTTCGTTTGACTTCACTGTTCTCATGCAGATATGTGTAGTCCGGTGTGGGACTCAAAGGAGAGTCAGCTGAAACTACATGATGGTTCATTGCTATATCAGCATGAGAATTGGTGTTTGAGCGAGAAGATGTATCATTAAAGGTGTTAGGATTGGATCTTCTATCATCAATGTGAATGCCGTTGGTGGTGGAAATGATGGTTGTAGTGGAAATAGCGTTAGTGTTGTTGGTAGCTGTGATTGGTTCAATATGGAGCTTAGGAAGTGCTTTGGAGTGTGATGTCATCATACCTGCAAAAAGTAAAAGAACTTAGTTTAATGATGTAAATATACTGAAACTATTGTTTTATTAAAAGATTGTTTTTAAAAACTAAGATTCAAAAACCTAGATGTTTCAATTAATTAAAAACAAATAATTATTTTAGTGCTTCTTACCTTGTTGCTCTCCTAATAGCTGTAGTAGATGTTGCTCCTCTGTTAGTCGCTGTAGAACTGGATGCTTTCTGTGTGAAAACGATGGCTCTTATATAGCTAAAGTTGTACTGATTAAACCCTATGAACACCATCTCGTGTCAATCTCTATGAATCAACATTTGTTCACGCGAAGGAAAGTCAATTGTTTCGCGGGAATAAATGAATTATTTTCACGCGAATACAAACCAATGCTTTCGCGGGAATAACTAAATAATTTTCACGCGAATGGAAACCGTTGCTTTCGCGGGAATAAATATTTTATTTTCACGCGAATAGAAACCAATGCTTTCGCGGGAATAAATGAATTATTTTCACGCGAATACAAACCAAAGCTTTCGCGGGAATAAATAAATAATTTTCACGCGAATGGAAACCGTTGCTTTCGCGGGAATAAATATTTTATTTTCACGCGAATAGAAACCAATGCTTTCGCGGGAATAAATAATTTATTTTCACACGAATAGAAACCAATTCTTTCGCGGGAATAAGTACTTTATTTTCACACGAATGCAAACTGTTGCCTTTGCGGGAATAAATGATTTAATTTCCCGCGAATGGAAACCGTTGCTTTCGCGGGAATAAATATTTTATTTTCACGCGAATAGAAACCAATGCTTTCGCGGGAATAAAGGATTTTATTTCCCGCGGATGAAAGTCAATGTTGTCGCGGGAATAAATACTTTATTTTCACGCGAATGGAAACCGTTGCTTTCGCGGGAATAAATACTTTATTTTCACGCGAATACAAACCGTTGTTTTCGCGGGAATAAATACTTTATTTTCACGCGAATAGAAACCAATGCTTTCGCGGGAATAAATACTTTATTTTCACGCGAAAGCAACGGTTTCCATTCGCGTGAAAATAAAGTATTTATTCCCGCGACAACATTGACTTTCATCCGCGGGAAATAAAATCATTTATTCCCGCGAAAGCATTGGTTTCTATTCGCGTGAAAATAAATTATTTATTCCCGCGAAAGCAACGGTTTCCATTCGCGTGAAAATAGTTTATTTATTCCCGCGAAAGCATTGGTTTCTATTCGTGTGAAAATAAATTATTTATTCCCGCGAAAGAATTGGTTTCTATTCGCGTGAAAATAAAGTATTTATTCCCGCGAAAGCATTGGTTTCTATTCGCGTGAAAATAAATTATTTATTCCCGCGAAAGCAACGGTTTCCATTCGCGTGAAAATAGCTTGTTTATTCCCGCGAAAGCATTGGTTTGTGTTCGCGTGAAAATTATTTATTTATTCCCGCGAAAGCATTGACTTTCCTTCGCGTGAACAAATGTTGATTCATAGAGATTGACACGAGATGGTGTTCATAGGGTTTAATCAGTACAACTATAGCTATATAAGAGTCATAGTTTTCACACAGAAAGCATTCAGTTCTACAACAGCTATCAGAGAAGCAACATCTACTACAGCTATTAGAAGAGCATCAAGGTAAAAACTTAATAATTTACAGTTTTTACTCATATATTATTTATTATACTAAAACAACTGAACAAAATTAATCATCTGTTTTTTTTTGTTTTTTTTTCAGATTCAATGACAAAAAATGGAAATAGTTAACAACACAGAATCAGAAACTCAGCCTAAATCTTTGACTCAAGAGGACTTGATACTTCTACAAAACATATGCAATAAGAAAATTGAAGAGAGAGTGCGAATTATCTCAAACAATTGTAAATTCATACAGAAAGACTTGATAGAGCAGCTAAATAGTTTTCGAACTGAATCTTTTCTAACATTAAAGCTCTTAGGGAATGATGTTACGTCAGACATTCAGAGATTACATTATGTATTACAACAACGACAATATCAACTACAACAGGTAAACACACCAATTTCTATCGAGTGTGCTCGTAAAGAACTTGCTCTAAAAAGAAGAAACATGCAGCGACAGTCCGCTCAAAGACAAGCTAGAAGGGTAAGGACTCAACAACGTAAGACACGAAAAGCTACAAAAACATCCGATTAACAGTCAATTTTTGATGATAAGGTAATAATTAATAAAAAAGTACTATTTAGTAAGAGTTTGTAGTTGTTTTAAATTTCTGTTTAACCATTCTATACTAATACATAACTTTTTATTTTAGTTCATTATGGAATCAAAAGTACATAGAACAGAAGTCTTCCTTCCTAAGTTTGTATTATTTAATATTTACTGACTCTAGCTATATTGTATGAGATTTTCCCTACTTATTACACAATAAATGTATATATTCACATATTGTTTCATTTTTAATCACTGTATTTATTCAATGTAGATATATCTCCTCTCTCCTCTCTCCTCTTTTTATCTCTCCTCTCTCTCAACATACTCTCTCCTCTACCAAATACTCCTCTCTCCTCTCTTGCAGTTATTTCCCAAATACTGTAGATTTTAACCATCTAGAGGTCTAATTTGGTAATTTTCCAACATATTTTATAGCATTTAATATACTTATTATGTAATAAATGTATATTATTCAATGATGTAAATGTAAATATATCCATAAATATGTACATAATTATCCATATATACATAAATGTATAAAAACTAAAAAAAATCTCTCCTCTCTCTCCTCTCTCTTCTCTCCTCTCTCATCTCTCCTCTCCCCTCTCTCCAGAAGATTTTCCCTACTTATTATGTAATCAGGTATATAATCATATAATTTTCATTTTTGATCAATATATTTGTTCAATGTAGATATATCTCCTCTCTCTATGTAGATATAAATATAGCCATAAATATGTACATAACTAACCATATATACATGAATGTATAGAAAACTAAAAAATCTCTCTCCTCTCTCTCTCTCTCTCTCTCTCCTCTCTCATCTCCCATCTCTCCTCTCTCCTCTCTCCTCTCCCCTCTCTCTCAAGATACCATATGAGTTCGAGTTATGTAAAAAAGTTATCAAAACTTGAATGCCATACATTCAAAATCTATATGCCATATAAGTTCAAATTAAGTAAAAAACTAATCAAAACTCGAATGCCACTTAAATGCCATTCAAATGCCACTCAAGTACCCCTCAAGTAAAATACAATATAAACTCGGCGAATTCATCCAACGCCGTAACCCATTGTCTCAACCCCAAGGTCTAATCCACAAAAAAACACTTGGTAGGGAGATCTGCTCATATATTACTACTAATACCAGTTTTTATTGGTTCTTACATTGATCATAACCGATCTTGGAAGACACATTGATTAAGTCACATTGACTAACATTCCGAAAAAATCATGAACAGTAGTAATATATGAGCAGAACACGGTTGTTTATGTTTTTGAATGTTAAACATTCTACAGAGAGGACAACTATTAGGTTGCATGTAAATATCTCATCAAATTGCGCAGCTTCTCTCATCAAAATATTATGTTCTGTCACTATAGTAACTGCCTGAAACTTTGAAAGTTTTGTTGAGAGGGTAACTCCTAAAATAAAACCAGTTTCCGTCTTGACAAGGGAAGTTAGTCGTGTAAAAAGGATGCGTTCATAATCATTCAAACCATGAGCTGTTTACTTGGAAAGCTGCCAAATTGTTTTGCATCATGTAATTTCATTGATAGCTGCATTTTCCATCGGATACCGAGAGGATAACTCCTCAAAAATCGCATTTTTCTCCATAACTTTCGAACCGTAAGTCGAAAATGGATCATTTTTTTTTCGTCAGACTGAGCATCTGTATGGCTTTTAATTTTTCTACAGAAAAAATAATCTTTTCTAGTTATTATTATTATTATTATTATTTTTCTTTCGCGAACTTTCTTCTTCTATGACTACAGATTCGCTGATCGGAACTCTCTAAAAAATAATTGGTTACGTAGGGCCACATCTGAAATTTTATGAAAGTATTTTTCTCGAGTTAAGAAAGTCACGGTGTCACAGCTATTCCACTTTCCGCAAGCCTCTTCAACAGCTATTTTTGTTCAATAAATGCTAAATAGCTCTGTCACTTTTCATCAAAACTGCATGATTTTTATATGGGGGTGTGCAGCTATGGTATATGTACACAGGCATCAACAGTTTTTAATAGTGAGTTTACCAATTTTTCAAGGAGAGGCAATTTTTAATGATTTTCAGAAAATTTGAACTTTTTTGCTGGAAGAAATTCCAATCTAAACTGTTGAAATACAAGTAGATATGGCATGTTTTCCCACAGGAGGGGCCTATTAGGACGTTATGTCATGACACGACGTTGTTGAGTGAACTGCAGTTTGATCAACAACGTCGCGTCATGACACAACGTCATAGTCTGCTGTAAGAATTTCCAATATAAACTGTTGGAATACAAGTAGATATGGCAGGTTTTCTCACAGGAGAGGCCTATTAGGACTTTAAGTCATGACACGACGTCTTTAAGCAAGCAGCAGTTTGATCAACGACGTTGCGAAGTGAGCTGTGTAATGACACAACGTCATAGTCTGCTCAAACGAATAGAGGCATTAGCATTGAGTAACCTACTTGGAATGTTGCCAAGTGCATGCATACTTTGACAGACCATTTAGAGAGTTGCCTGCCATCTCGGAGAAGACAACTCCAAACAGAACCCTTATATTGCTCTTTAACTTTTGGACCGTTTGTCGCAAGTCACTAAATTTTTTTTTAATCAGAGCCAGATGTGCATGTTTTACAGCCAATAATGCCGCATACAATGGTTTCACACCACAACACGCTGTTCCATTAAAACTCAAAGAAATACCAGTTTTTATTGGTTCTTACGTCAATCATAACCGATCTTGGAACACACATTGATTCAGTCACATCGACTAACATGCCGAAAAAAAAATGAACAGTAGTAATATATGAGCGGAACTGTGTTGTTTGTGTGTATTGATGTTAAACATTATACAGAGAGGACAACTCCTAAGTTATATTAACATATATCATCAAATTGCGCAGCTGGTCTCATCTAGTTGTTATGTTCTGTCACTATAGTAACTGCGTAAAAACTTTGAAAGTTTTGTTGAGAGGGTAACTCCTAAAATAAATCAATTTCCGTCTTGGTCAGGCGATTTGGGCGTAAAAAAACAACTTGATGCGTTCATAATCATTCAAGCCATGAGCTGCTTACTTGGAAAGCTGCCAACTTTCTTTGTACCATGTAAAGTTACTAATAGTTGCCTTTTCAGATGGATTCCGAGAGGATAACTCCTCAAAAGATGCATTTTTCTCCATAACTTTTGAACCGTAAGTCGAATTTGAACAATTTTTTTTTGTTTAACCGTGCATCTGTATGGCTTTTAATTTCTCTACAGAGAAAATAACTTTTTCTAGTTATTATTAGCCATACAGATATAATCTGTATGGCTATTGTTTTAGTAGGTTTTATTAGCCATACAGATATAATCTGTATGGCTATTGTTTTAGTAGGTTTTATTATTAGCCATACAGATATAATCTGTATGGCTATTGTTTTTGCTGGTTTTATTATTATTATTATTTTTCTTTCGCGAAGTTTCTTCTTCTATAACTACAGATTCACTGATCAGAACTCTTTAAATATTAGTTGGTTACGTAGGTGCACATCTCGAGATTAACGAACTATTTTTTTTGAAGTTGCGAAAGTCACCATGTCACAGCTATTCCACTTTCCGCAAGCCTCTTCAACAGCCGTTTTTGTTCAATAAATGCTAAATAGCTCTGTCATTGTTCATCCAAACTGCATGATTTTTATACGAGGGTGTGCAGCTATGGTAGATGTACACAGGCATCAAAAGTTTTCAATAGTAAATTTACAAGTTTTTCAAGGAGAGGCAATTTTTAATGATTTTGAGAAAATTTGAACTTTTTTGCTGGAAGAAATTCCAATCTAAACTGTGGAAATACAAGTAGATATGGCGTGTTTTCTCACAGGAGGGGCCTATTAGGACGTTATGTCATGACACGACGTTGTTGAGTGAACTGCAGTTTGATCAACAACGTCGCGTCATGACACAACGCCATAGTCTGCTGTAAGAAATTCCAATATAAACTGTTGGAATACAAGTAGATATGGCAGGTTTTCTCACAGGAGAGGCCTATTAGGACTTTAAGTCATGACACGACGTCTTTAAGCAAGCAGCAGTTTGATCAACAACGTTGTGAACTGAGCTGCGTAATGACACAACGTCATAGTCTGCTCAAACGAATAGAGACATTTGCATTGAGTAACTTACTTGGAATGTTGCCAAGTGCATGTGTACTTTGACAGACCATTTAGAGAGTTGTCTGCCACCTCGGAGAAGACAACTCCGAACGAAACACTTATATTGCTCTTTAACTTTTGAACCGTTTGTCGCAAGTCACTAAAACTTTTTTTAATCAAAGCCATGTGTGCATGTTTTACAGCCAATAATGCCGCATACAATGGTTTCACACCACTACACGCTCTTCCATGAAAAATCAAAGCAATACCAGTTTTTATTGGTTCTTACGTTGTTCATAACCGATCTTGGAAGACACATTGATTCAGTCACATTGATTAACATTCCGAAAAAAATGAACAGTAGTAATATATGAGCAGAACTGGGTTGCTTATGTTTTTGGATGTTAAACATTATACAGAGAGGACAACTTTTAAGTTATATGTGCATTTATCGTCAATATGCACAGCTTGTCTGATCTAAATGTTATATTCTGTCACTACTGTAATTGCCTAAAAACTTTGAAAGATTTGTTGAGAGGGTAACTCCTGAAATAAACCAGTTTCCGTCTTGACAAGGGAAGTTAGTCGTGTAAAAACAACTGGATGCGTTCATAATCATTCAAACCATGAGCTGCTTACTTGGAAAGCTGCCAAATTGTTTTGCATCATGTAATTTCATTAATAGCTGCATTTTCCATCAGATACCGAGAGGATAACTCCTCAAAAATTACGTTTTTCTCCATAACTTTCGAACCGTAAGTCGAAAATGGATCATTTTTTTTTCGTCAGACTGAGCATCTGTATGGCTTTTAATTTTTCTACAGAAAAAATAATCTTTTCTAGTTATTATTATTATTATTATTATTATTATTTTTCTTTCGCGAACTTTCTTCTTCTATAACTACAGATTCGCTGATCGGAACTCTCTAAAAAATAGTTGGTTACGTAGGGACACATCTGAAATTTTATGAAAGTATTTTTCTCGAGTTAAGAAAGTAACGGTGTCACAGCTATTCCACTTTCCGCAAGCCTCTTCAACAGCTATTTTTGTTCAATAAATGCTAAATAGCTCTGTCACTTTTCATCAAAACTGCATGATTTTTATATGGGGGTGTGCAGCTATGGTATATGTACACAGGCATCAACAGTTTTCAATAGTAAGTTTACAAGTTTTTCAAGGAGAGGCAATTTTTAATGATTTTGAGAAAATTTGAACTTTTTTGCTGGAAGAAATTCCAATTTAAACTGTTGAAATTACAGGTAGATATGGCGTGTTTTCTCACAGGAGGGGCCTATTAGGACGTTATGTCATGACACGACGTTGTTGAGTGAACTGCAGTTTGATCAACAACGTCGCGTCATGACACAACGTCATAGTCTGCTGGAAGAAATTCCAATATAAACTGTTGGATTACAAGTATATATGGCAGGTTTTCTCACAGGAGAGGCCTATTAGGACTTTAAGTCATGACACGACGTCTTTAAGCAAGCAGCAGTTTGATCAACGTCGTTGTGAAGTGAGCTGTGTAATGACACAACGTCATAGTCTGCTCAAACGAATAGAGCCATGAGCATTGAGTAACCTACTTGGAATGTTGCCAAGTGCATGAGTACTTTGACATACCATTTAGAGAGCTGCCTGCCATCTCGGAGAAGATAACTCCGAACAAAACACTTATATTGCTCTTTAACTTTTGAACCGTTTGTCGCAAGTCACTAAAACTTTTTTTAATCAAAGCCATGTGTGCATGTTTTACAGCCAATAATGCCGCATACAATGGTTTCACACCACAACACGCTCTTCCATTTAAACTCAAAGAAATACCAGTTTTTATTGGTTCTTACGTTGATCATAACCGATCTTGGAAGACACATTGATTAAGTCACATTGACTAACATTCCGAAAAAATAATGAACAGTAGTAATATATGAGCAGAACAGGGTTGTTTATGTTTTTGAATGTTAAACATTCTACAGAGAGGACAACTCTTAGGTTGCATGTAAATATATCATCAAAGTGCGCAGCTTCTCTCATCAAAATATTATGTTCTGTCACTATAGTAACTGCCTGAAACTTTGAAAGTTTTGTTGAGAGGGTAACTCCTAAAATAAACCAGTTTCCGTCTTGACAAGGGAAGTTAGTCGTGTAAAAACAACTGGATGCGTTCATAATCATTCAAACCATGAGCTGTTTACTTGGAAAGCTGCCAAATTGTTTTGCATCATGTAATTTCATTAATAGCTGCGTTTTCCATCAGATACCGAGAGGATAACTCCTCAAAAATCGCATTTTTCTCCATAACTTTCGAACCGTAAGTCGAAAATGGATCATTTTTTTTTCGTCAGACTGAGCATCTGTATGGCTTTTAATTTTTCTACAGAAAAAATAATCTTTTCTAGTTATTATTATTATTATTATTTTTCTTTCGCCGAACTTTCTGCTTCTAAAACTACAGATTCGCTGATAAGAACACTCTAAAAATTAGTTGGTTACGTAGGGACACATCTGAGCTTTTATGAAAGTATTTTTCTTGAGTTGAAAAAGTCACGGTGTCACAGCTATTCTACTTTCCGCAAGCCTCTTCAACAGCCATTTTTGTTCAATAAATGCTAAATAGCTCTGTCACTTTCCATCAAAACTGCATGATTTTTATATGGGAGTGTGCAGCTATGGTAGATGTACACAGGCATCAAAAGTTTTCAATAGTAAGTTTACAAGTTTTTCAAAGAGAAGCAATGTTTAATGATTTTCAGAAATTTTGAACTTTTTTGCTGGAAGAAATTCCAATCGAAACTGTTGAGATACAAGTAGATATGGCATGTTTTCCCACAGGAGGGGCCTATTACGACGTTATGTCATGACACGACGTTGTTGAGTGAACTGCAGTTTGATCAACAACGTCGCGTCATGACACAACGTCATAGTCTGCTGGAAAAAATTCCAATATAAACTGTTGGAATACAAGTAGATATGGCAGGTTTTCTCACAGGAGAGGCCTATTAGGACTTTAAGTCATGACACGACGTCTTTAAGCAAGCAGCAGTTTGATCAACAACGTTGTGAACTGAGCTGCGTAATGACACAACGTCATAGTCTGCTCAAACGAATAGAGGCATTAGCATTGAGTAACTTACTTGGAATGTTGCCAAGTGCATGTGTACTTTGACAGACCATTTAGAGAGTTGCCTGCCACCTCAGAGAAGATAACTTCGAACAAAACACTTATACTGCTCTTTAACTTTTGAACCGTTTGTCGCAAGTCACTAAAACTTTTTTTAATCAAAGCCATGTGTGCATGTTTTACAGCCAATAATGCCGCATACAATGGTTTCACACCACAACATGCTCTTCCATTTAAACTCAAAGAAATACCAGTTTTTATTGGTTCTTACGTTGATCATAACCGATCTTGGAAGACACATTGATTAAGTCACATTGACTAACATTCCGAAAAAATAATGAACAGTAGTAATATATGAGCAGAACAGGGTTGTTTATGTTTTTGAATGTTAAACATTCTACAGAGAGGACAACTCTTAGGTTGCATGTAAATATATCATCAAATTGCGCAGCTTCTCTCATCAAAATATTATGTTCTGTCACTATAGTAACTGCCTGAAACGTTGAAAGTTTTGTTGAGAGGGTAACTCCTAAAATAAACCAGTTTCCGTCTTGACAAGGGAAGTTAGTCGTGTAAAAACAACTGGATGCGTTCATAATCATTCAAACCATGAGCTGTTTACTTGGAAAGCTGCCAAGTTGTTTTGCATCATGTAATTTCATTAATAGCTGCGTTTTCCATCAGATACCGAGAGGATAACTCCTCAAAAATTGCATTTTTCTCCATAACTTTCGAACCGTAAGTCGAAAATGGATCATTTTTTTTTCGTCAGACTGAGCATCTGTATGGCTTTTAATTTTTCTACAGAAAAAATAATCTTTTCTAGTTATTATTATTATTTTTCTTTCGCGAACTTTCTTCTTCTATAACTACAGATTCGCTGATCGGAACTCTCTAAAAAATAGTTGGTTACGTAGGGACACATCTGAAATCTTATGAAAGTATTTTTCTCGAGTTAAGAAAGTCACGGTGTCACAGCTATTCCACTTTCCGCAAGCCTCTTCAACAGCCATTTTTGTTCAATAAATGCTAAATAGCTCTGTCACTTTTCATCAAAACTGCATGATTTTTATATGGGGGTGTGCAGCTATGGTATATGTACACAGGCATCAACAGTTTTTAATAGTGAGTTTACAAATTTTTCAAGGAGAGGCAATTTTTAATGATTTTCAGAAAATTTGAACTTTTTTGCTGGAAGAAATTCCAATCTTAACTGTTGAAATACAAGTAGATATGGCATGTTTTCCCACAGGAGGGGCCTATTAGGACGTTATGTCATGACACGACGTTGTTGAGTGAACTGCAGTTTGATCAACAACGTCGCGTCATGACACACCGTCATAGTCTGCTGTAAGAAATTCCAATATAAACTGTTGGAATACAAGTAGATATGGCAGGTTTTCTCACAGGAGAGGCCTATTAGGACTTTAAGTCATGACACGATGTCTTTAAGCAAGCAGCAGTTTGATCAACGACGTTGCGAAGTGAGCTGTGTAATGACACAACGTCATAGTCTGCTCAAACGAATAGAGGCATCAGCATTGAGTAACCTACTTGGAATGTTGCCAAGTGCATGCATACTTTGACAGACCATTTAGAGAGTTGCCTGCCATCTCGGAGAAGACAACTCCAAACAGAACCCTTATATTGCTCTTTAACTTTCGGACCGTTTGTCGCAAGTCACTCAAACTTTTTTTAATCAAAATCATGTGTGCATGTTTTACAGCAAATAATGCAACATAACGTGGTTTCACACTACAACACTTTCTTCCATTAAAACTCAAAGAAATACCAGTTTTTATTGGTTCTTACATTGATCATAACCGATCTTGGAAGACACATTGATTCAGTCATATTGACTAACATTCCGAAAAAAAATGAACAGTAGTAATATATGAGCAGAACTGTGTTGTTTGTGTTTATTTATGTTAAACATTATACAGAGAGGACAACTCCTAAGTTATATGTACATATAGCATCAAATAGCGCAGCTTGTCTCATCTAAATGTTGTGTTCTGTCACTATAGTAACTGCCTAAAAACTTTGAAAGTTTTGTTGAGAGGGTAACTCCAAGAATAAACCAGTTTCCGTCTTGGCAAAGGAAGTTAGTCGTATAACGACAACTTGATGCAATCATAAGTAACTCAAGCCATGAGCTGCTTATTTGGAAAACTGCCAAGTTTCTTTGTATCATGTAATTTTATTAATTGCTGCGTTTTAAATCAGATACCGAGAGGATAACTCCTTAAAATATGCATTTTTCTCCATAACTTTCAAACTGTAAGTCGAATTTGAACAATTTTTTTTTCATTGTACCGTGCATCTGTATGGCTTTTATTTTCTCTACAGAGAAAACATTTTAGTCTAGTTTTAGTTGGTTTTATTAGCCATACAGATATAATCTGTATGGCTATTGTTTTAGTAGGTTTTATTATTATTTTTCTTTCGCCGCACTCTAACCACTAGATTTCAGTTTCTGTCTGCTTCTATAACTCCAGATCCACTAATCAAAACTCTACAATAATTAGTTGGTTACGTAGGGGCACAGCTGGAGATTAACGAAATTTTTTTTTTCAAGTTGAGAAAGTCATCATGTTACAGCTATTCCACTTTTCGCACGCCTCTTCAACAGCCAATTTTGTTCAATAAATGGTGAATAACACTGTCACTTTTCATCTAAACTGCATGATATTTATATGAGGGTGTGCGTCTATGGTAGATGTATACAGGCATCAAAAGTTCTCAATAGCAAGTTTACAAGTTTTTCAAGGAGAGGCAATTTTTAGTAATTTTCAGAAAATTTGAACTTTTTTACTGGAAGAAATTCCGTTCTAAACTGTTGTAATACAAGTAGATATGGCATGTTTTCCCACAGCAGGGGCCTATTACGACGTTATGTCATGACACAACGTTGTTGAGTGAACTGCAGTTAGATCAACGACGTTGTGAAGTGAGCCGCGTAATGACACAACGTCATAGTCCATTCAAATGAATAGAGGCATTAGCATTAACTAGCTGGCTTGGAATGTTGCCAAGTGCATTTGTACTTTGAAAGACCATTTAGAGAGTCGCCTGCCATCTCGGAGAAGAAAACTCCAAGCAAAACCCTCATATTGCTTTTTAAATTCTGAACCACTTGTCGGAAGTCACTCAAACTTTTTTTAATCAAAGCCATGTGTGCATGTTTTACAGCCAATAATGCCATATACAATGGTTTCACACCACAACACGCTTTTCCAATAAAACTCAAAGCAATAACAGTTTTTATTGGTTCTTACGTTGATCATAACCGATTTTGGAAGACACATTGATTCAGTCACATTGACTAACATTCCGAAAAAAAAATGAACAGTAGTAATATATGAGCAGAACTGTGTTGTTTGTGTGTATTGATGTTAAACATTATACAGAGAGGACAACTCCTAAGTTATATTAACATAAATCATCAAATTGCGCAGCTGGTCTCATTTAATTGTTATGTTCTGTCACTATAGTAACTGCCTAAAAACTTTGAAAGTTGTGTTGAGAGGGTAACTCCTAAAATAAATCAATTTCCGTCTTGGTCAGGCAATTTGGGCACATAAAAACAACTTGATGCGTTCATAATCATTCAAGCCATGAGCTGCTTACTTGGAAAGCTGCCAACTTTCTTTGTACCATGTAAAGTTACTAATAGTTGCCTTTTCAGATGGATTCCGAGAGGATAACTCCTCAAAAAGTGCATTTTGCTCCGTAACTTTTGAACCGTAAGTCGAATTTGAACAATTTTTTTTTTCGTCAAACCGTGTATCTGTATGGCTTTTATTTTCTCTACAGAGAAAACATTTTAGTCTAGTTATTATTATTATTATTATTATTATTTTTCTTTCGCGAACTTTCTTCTTCTATAACTACAGATTCGCTGATCGGAACTCTCTAAAAAATAGTTGGTTACATAGGGACACATCTGAAATTTTATGAAAGTATTTTTCTCGAGTTAAGAAAGTCACGGTGTCACAGCTATTCCACTTTCCGCAAGCCTCTTCAACAGCCATTTTTGTTCAATAAATGCTAAATAGCTCTGTCACTTTTCATTAAAACTGCATGATTTTTATGTGAGGGTGTGCAGCTATGGTAGATGTACACAGGCATCAAAAGTTTTCAATAGTAAGTTTACAAGTTTTTCAAGGAGAGGCAATTTTTAATGATTTTCAGAAAATTTGAACTTTTTTGCTGGAAGAAATTCCAATTTAAACTGTTGAAACTACAAGTAGATATGGCGTGTTTTCTCACAGGAGGGGCCTATTAGGACGTTATGTCATGACACAACGTTGTTGAGTGAACTGCAGTTTGATCAAGGACCTTATGAAGTGAGCTGCGTCATGACACAACGTCATAGTCTGCTCAAACGAATAGAGGCATTAGCGTTGAGTAACTTGCTTGGAATGTTGCCAATTGCAGTTGGATCAACAACGTTATGAACTGAGCTGCGTAATGATGCAACGTCATAGTTCATTCAAGTGAATAGAGGCTTGCTTGGAAAGTTGCCAAATGCATGTGTACTTTGACAAGCAATTCAGAGAGTTGCCTGCCATCTCGGAGAAGAAAACTCCTAACAGAACCCTCATATTGCTTTTTAACTTCTGAACCATTTGTTGCAAGTCACTAAAACTTTTTTTAATCAAAGCCATGTGTGCATGTCTTACAGCCAATAATGCCGCATACAATGGTTTCACACCGCAACACGCTGTTCCATTAAAACTCAAAGCAATACCAGTTTTTATTGGTTCTTACGTTAATCATAACCGATCTTGGAAGACACATTGATTCAGTCACATCGACTAACATTCCGCAAAAAGTAATGAATGAACAGTAGTAATATATGAGCAGAACAGGGTTGTTTATGTTTTTGAATGTTAAACATTCTACAGAGAGGACAACTCCTAAGTTATATGTACGTATATCATCAAATTGCGCAGCTTGTCTCATCTAAATGTTATGTTCTGCCACTATATTAACTGCCTAAAAACTTTGAAAGTTTTGTTGAGAGGGTAACTCCTAAAATGAACCAGTTTCCGTCTTGACAAGGGAAGTTAGTCGTATAAAAACAACTTGATGCAATCATAAGTACTCAAGCCATGAGCTGCTTATTTGGAAAGCTGCCAAATTACTTTGCATCATGTAATTTCATTAAAAGCTGCGTTTTCAATCAGATACCGAGAGGATAACTCCTCAAAAAATGCATTTTGCTCCATAACTTTTGAACCGTAAGTCGAATTTGAACAATTTTTTTTTCATCGAACCGTGCATCTGTATGGCTTTTATTTTCTCTACAGAGAAAACATTTTAGTCTAGTTATTATTTTTCTTTCGCCGCATTCTAACCACTAGATTTCAGTTTCTGTCTTCTTCTATAACTACAGATTCGCTGATTTAAACTCTCTAAAAAATAGTTGGTTACGTAGGGGTACATCTGGAGATTAACGAAATATTTTTTTTCAAGTTAAAAAAGTTACCACGTCACAGCTATTCCACTTTTCGCACGCCTCTTCAACAGTCATTTTCGTTCAATAAATGCTGAATAACTCTGTCACTTTTCATCAAAATTGCATGATATTTATATGGGGGTGTGCAGCTATGGTAGATGTACACAGGCATCAAAAGTTTTCAATAGTAAATCTACAAGTTTTTCAAGGAGAAGCAATTTTTAATGATTTTCAGAAAATTTGAACTTTTTTGCTGGAGGAAAATCCAATCTAAACTGTTGAAATACAAGTAGATATGGCATGTTTTCCCACAGGAGGGGCCTATTACGACGTTATGTCATGACACGACGTTGTTGAGTGAACTGCAGTTTGATCAACAACGTCGCGTCATGACACAACGTCATAGTCTGCTGGAAGAAATTCCAATATAAACTGTTGGAATACAAGTAGATATGGCAGGTTTTCTCACAGGAGAGGCCTATTAGGACTTTAAGTCATGACACGACGTCTTTAAGCAAGCAGCAGTTTGATCAACAACGTTGTGAACTGAGCTGCGTAATGACACAACGTCATAGTCTGCTCAACCGAATAGAGGCATTAGCATTGAGTAACTTACTTGGAATGTTGCCAAGTGCATGTGTACTTTGACAGACCATTTAGAGAGTTGCCTGCCACGTCGGAGAAGACAACTCCGAACGAAACACTTTTATTGCTCTTTAACTTTTTAACCGTTTGTCGCAAGTCAGTAAAACCTTTTTTAATCAAAGCCATGTGTGCATGTTTTACAGCCAATAATGCCGCATACAATGGTTTCACACCACAACACGCTCTTCCATTTAAACTCAAAGAAATACCAGTTTTTATTGGTTCTTACGTTGATCATAACCGATCTTGGAAGACACGTTGATTAAGTCACATTGACTAACATTCCGAAAAAATAATGAACAGTAGTAATATATGAGCAGAACAGGGTTGTTTATGTTTTTGAATGTTAAACATTCTACAGAGAGGACAACTCTTAGGTTGCATGTAAATATATTATCAAATTGCCCAGCTTCTCTCATCAAAATATTATGTTCTGTCACTATAGTAACTGCCTGAAACTTTGAAAGTTTTGTTGAGAGGGTAACTCCTAAAATAAACCAGTTTCCGTCTTGACAAGGGAAGTTAGTCTTGTAAAAACAACTGGATTCGTTCATAATCATTCAAACCATGAGCTGTTTACTTGGAAAGCTGCCAAATTGTTTTGCATCATGTAATTTCATTAATAGCTGCGTTTTCCATCAGATACCGAGAGGATAACTCCTCAAAAATCGCATTTTTCTCCATAACTTTCGAACCGTAAGTCGAAAATGGATCATTCTTTTTTCGTTAGACTGAGCATCTGTATGGCTTTTATTTTCTCTACAGAGAAAACATTTTAGTCTAGTTATTATTATTTTTCTTTCGCGAACTTTCTTCTTCTATAACTACAGATTCGCTGATCGGAACTCTCTAAAAAATAGTTGGTTACGTAGGGACACATCTGAAATTTTATGAAAGTATTTTTCTCGAGTTAAGAAAGTCACGGTGTCACAGCTATTCCACTTTCCGCAAGCCTCTTCAACAGCCATTTTTGTTCAATAAATGCTAAATAGCTCTGTCACTTTTCATCAAAACTGCATGATTTTTATGTGAGGATGTGCAGCTATGTTAGATGTACACAGGCATCAAAAGTTTTCAATAGTAAGTTTACAAGTTTTTCAAGGAGAGGCAATTTTTAATGATTTTGAGAAAATTTGAACTTTTTTGCTGGAAGAAATTCCAATCTAAACTGTGGAAATACAAGCAGATATGGCGTGTTTTCTCACAGGAGGGGCCTATTAGGACGTTATGTCATGACACGACGTTGTTGAGTGAACTGCAGTTTGATCAACAACGTCGCGTCATGACACAACGTCATAGTATGCTGGAAGAAACTCCAATCTAAACTGTTGGAATACAAGTAGATATGGCAGGTTTTCTCACAGGAGAGGCCTATTAGGACTTTAAGTCATGACCTTTAAGCAAGCAGCAGTTTGATCAACAACATTGTGAACTGAGCTGCGTAATGACACAACGTCATAGTCTGCTCAAACGAATAGAGACATTTGCATTGAGTAACTTACTTGGAATGTTGCCAAGTGCATGTGTACTTTGACAGACCATTTAGAGAGTTGCCTGCCACCTCGGAGAAGACAACTCCGAACGAAACACTTATATTGCTCTTTAACTTTTGAACCGTTTGTCGCAAGTCACTAAAACTTTTTTTAATCAAAGCCATGTGTGCATGTTTTACAGCCAATAATGCCGCATACAATGGTTTCACACCACTACACGCTTTTCCATGAAAACTCAAAGCAATACCAGTTTTTATTGGTTCTTACGTTGTTCATAACCGATCTTGGAAGACACATTGATTCAGTCACATTGATTAACATTCCGAAAAAAATGAACAGTAGTAATATATGAGCAGAACTGGGTTGCTTATGTTTTTGGATGTTAAACATTATACAGAGAGGACAACTTTTAAGTTATATGTGCATTTATCGTCAATATGCACAGCTTGTCTGATCTAAATGTTATATTCTGTCACTACAGTAATTGCTTAAAAACTTTGAAAGATTTGTTGAGAGGGTAACTCCTAAAATAAACCAGTTTCCGTCTTGACAAGGGAAGTTAGTCGTGTAAAAACAACTGGATGCGTTCATAATCATTCAAACCATGAGCTGCTTACTTGGAAAGCTGCCAAATTGTTTTGCATCATGTAATTTCATTAATAGCTGCGTTTTCCATCAGATACCGAGAGGATAACTCCTCAAAAATTGCATTTTTCTCCATAACTTTCGAACCGTAAGTCGAAAATGGATCATTTTTTTTTTCGTCAGACTGAGCATCTGTATGGCTTTTAATTTTTCTACAGAAAAAATAATCTTTTCTAGTTATTATTATTATTTTTCTTTCGCGAAGTTTCTACTTCTATAACTACAGATTCGCTGATCAAAACTCTCTAAATATTAGTTGGTTACGTAGGTGCACATCTCGAGATTAACGAAATATTTTTTTTCAAGTTGCGAAAAACACCATGTCACAGCTATTCCACTTTCCGCAAGCCTCTTCAACAGCCGTTTTTGTTCAATAAATGCTAAATAGCTCTGTCACTTTTCATCAAAACTGCATGATTTTTATATGAGGGTGTGCAACTATGGTAGATGTACACAGGCATCAAAAGTTCTCAATAGTAAATTTGCAAGTTTTTCAAGGAGAGGCAATTTTCAATGATTTTCAGAAAATTTGAACTTTTTTGCTGGAAGAAATTCCAATCTAAACTGTTGAAATGCAAGTAGATATGGCAGGTTTTCTCACAGGAGAGGCCTATTAGGACGTTATGTCATGACACAACGTTGTTGAGTGAACTGCAGTTTGATCAACAACGTCGCGTCATGACACAACGTCATTGTCTGCTGGAAGAAATTCAAACATAAACTGTTGGAATACAAGTAGATATGACAGGTTTTCTCACAGGAGAGGCCTATTAGGACTTTAAGTCATGACACGCCGTTTTTAAGCAGGCAGCAGTTTGATCAACAACGTTGTGAGCTGAGCTGCGTAATGACACAACGTCATAGTCTGCTCAAACGAATAGAGGCATTAGCATTGAGTAACTTACTTTAAATGTTGCCAAGTGCATGTGTACTTTGACAGACCATTTAGAGAGTTGCCTGCCACCTTGGAGAAGACAACTCCGAAGAAAACACTCATATTGCTCTTTAACTTTTGAACCGTTTGTCGCAAGTCACTAAAACTTTTTTTAATCAAAGCCATGTGTGCATGTTTTACAGCCAATAATACCGCATCCAATGGTTTCACACCACTAAACGCTCTTCCATGAAAACTCAAAGCAATACCAGTTTTTATTGGTTCTTACGTTGTTCATAACCGATCTTGGAAGACACATTGATTCAGTCACATTGACTAACACTCCGAAATAAAAATGAACAGTGGTAATATATGAGCAGAACTGGGTTATTTATGTTTTTGGATGTTAAACATTATACAGAGAGGACAACTTTTAAGTTATAAGTGCATTTATCGTCAATATGCATAGCTTGTCTGATCTAAATTTTATATTCTGTCACTACAGTAATTGCCTAAAAACTTTGAAAGATTTGTTGAGAGGATAACTCCTAAAATAAACCAGTTTCGGTCTTGACAAGGGAAGTTAGTCGTATAAAGACAACTTGATGCAATCATAAGTACTCAAGCCATGAGCTGCATATTTGGAAAGCTGCCAAGTTTCTTTGTATCATGTAATTTCATTAATAGCTGCGTTTTCCATCAGATACCGAGAGGATAACTCCTCAAAAATCGCATTTTTCTCCATAACTTTCGAACCGTAAGTCGAAAATGGATCATTTTTTTTTTCATCAGACTGAGCATCTGTATGGCTTTTATTTTTTCTACAGAAAAAATAATCTTTTCTAGTTTATGAATGTTATGTTATTAATAAAACAAAAACAAACCACGTTCACAAAATGTCAGAGTATCTTTTTAAATAAACGATTTTGCTTTAAATATGCAATGAACAATATACAATGAATTTAATGTATCACTGGTGTTTTAGTCTTTTTGATAATAAAACTAATTTTTGCGCTGTAGTCTTTTTAGTTTAATTTAGATTTTTGAGTTAACAAAAGCACATAAACTTTGCCTGAAGGTAATTGTTGTATTATTTACAAGTACTGGAGTTGTCCTCTCCTTTATTTTTTACATAGGAGTTGCCTTTTTTATTTTTTTTAACAACCGAAGTTTCGCTGTTTGTGTGATGCCATGCTGAATGAAGTTGACTTGTTTTGATGAATAAACAGCTCATGCTTTGACAATCTATAACATATCATATATATCACCAAACTAACAGTCTATATGGTGATACAACAGTAATTAATTGTCTATGGCATTTTCACGCATGAAAAATCTCTCACTTCAGTTTTTGCGAAATGGTGGCACTTATTTTGAAGCAGTTTTTTAGGTTTTGGATGAAAAAGAGGAGAAAACTCCATAAAAATTTATCATTACTGGAATTTTGGTTAACCCATCAGGAATTTTTAGTATCAGACAGTTATCAAAGCAGTTGAAGCAGTAATATGGTATAATTTTTATTTATTGAATAACTTTGTATATATTTCTGTATTGTTTGCAACTATTTGCCATTATATTGTAATACCTTGTGAGATTGGCTGACCCTAATAAGGGAGCGTGCCTTCCTGATCTCTACCTATAAAAGGAATTGCTGGAGATCAGGGAGGCAGAGGTTTTGTGGATTGCTTAGAATACTTGTATCTTGCTAAATAGAATGTGTCTAATAAATAATGAGAAAGACTTGAATCGTTGTCTGGAAGCGGTCTTTTGCACCAGTTGCTGAAGTCAGAAATACATGGAGGCCGTGGTGTAAACAGAAAAACACTACAATATTTGTGTGACACATGACAATTTCACGACATTAAGTAAAATAAACAATAATAATGTTGTGGATTTTAGTGTTATCTACTTCTGCGCACACTATACTTACACCCTGGCAGCCTTGTATTAGCCTCTAGATGCACAGACAGTTGTTAGGTTGTTGCATAGGTAGGGAGATCTGCTCATATATTACTACTGTTGTTGCATAGCAGTTTCATATGCATGTTGTTAAATAACGTAAAGAAAATAAAAGAAGATACAAAAGCTTTTTGCGAAAATCCCGTGATAAAAAAAATTTGCCTTCTAAATAATCACAAAGCGAAGGCAATAATCACTACATGCATAATAAACAAATTGTATATTTGAATTCTACACACATTATTACTGCTCAACACCCATTTCAATGGTCTCCACACTCCGTATACATCTCTTACCAAGTAATTCTGTTCTGAGATGTGACATTTGCTGAACAACGCTCGGAGATTATGCCGGAAGTGACATCACAACAATGAATGCTGGGAGGAAAGATTATCAAGGGCGCATAACTCTTGCAATTTAGATTTGATGCCATGGACAACGATTATACAATAATAATATGCTCGTTGCCACGGACATACAGTGTATAATATGGCAAAGCAAACGCACCCCGAAAGAGTTATGTATAGGGCAGTGCCGACCCTGTAGGAAGCTATACCGGCCCACTATGAGTCATTACTGACCTAACAGGGCAGGCAGGAAGTGGTTCAGCCTAGACTGAGAGTTGCAAAGTAGCCCGGGAGAAGCAGAAGGACATATGTGGGAGATAACCACCTGCAAACTAGACAAAAAGATAAGATCAAAGGCTGATAAAGACAAAAGACCAGGGACAGGAAGTGGCTACAACTGTGATTGGCTAGGTAGCTTATAACTCAAACTACCTTTACTTGGCGCCATATTTATTTAGCTATATACTAGCCCCTTGATTCGTTATCTATTTATATGTGATTGTTCATTTACTCATTGCACATCGTTTTTGTGTGATTAGTTATTATTACGAATCACTTCCTGTAAATTGCCTATAAAAGGCAGAACTTGTGCCTTGACAGATCAGTTATAATGCGCCTTTTACTACTCGCTTTATTCTAGATGAATAAATGCATAGATACTCAACAGCACTGAGTTACTGTGCAGCTTGCAAGACCGGTATTGACCCCTGACTGACCTGCTATGGAGATACCAAGCCAGTACAAGATGGCCTCTCTAGTGGTAGATCCTCAAAACTAACCAGGAACTTGCTCTAACCCTGGAGCCGGAAGTACCCTTCCTCGGATTACCAGATGTCTCAACCACAAGCTAGGCCCTGCAAGACCTACTACTAAGGCCACTTGTCACCATTTACCTGTAACTCTAAGTCACTGCATGATTTTTTCATTATCTGTATACTTGTTATGATTGGTTAGTTTACTTCTTGTGCATGTAATCTTATATGACTTACGCAAATAACTTCCTGCCAACCTGCCTATATAATGGCTGGCACTCTCCAACAATCCTTTTTATAGGGTACCCGCCATTATTTTCGCCAACTCAGTCCTGTGGACCTCATCAGACTTGCCAGCAAGGGCGATTGATTCATGGTTCAATGACAGAGGCTTGATGTTGTCGTGGTAGTGGGTAAAATCCGCTGTAGGGCTCAACGGCAATTCAGTAATAATGGTGACTAGATTTGAAGGCGGTTGGCGGATGAAGGTTGGTGGTTGGTGGTTGGTGGTTGGTGGTTGGTGGTTGGTGGTTGGTGGTTGGTCGTTGGTATGGTGGTGGTGGTGGTGGTGGTGGTGGTGGTGGTGGTGGTGGTGGTGGTGGTGGTGGTGGTGGTGGTGGTGGTGGTGGTGGTGGTGGTGGTGGTGGTGGTGGTGGTGGTGGTGGTGGTGGTGGTGGTGGTGGTGGTGGTGGTGGTGGTGGTGGTGGTGGTGGTGGTGGTGGTGGTGGTGGTGGTGGTGGTGGTGGTGGTGGTGGTGGTGGTGGTGGTGGTGGTGGTGGTGGTGGTGGTGGTGGTGGTGGTGGTGGTGGTGGTGGTGGTGGTGGTGGTGGTGGTGGTGGTGGTGGTGGTGGTGGTGGTGGTGGTGGTGGTGGTGGTGGTGGTGGTGGTGGTGGTGGTGGTGGTGGTGGTGGTGGTGGTGGTGGTGGTGGTGGTGGTGGTGGTGGTGGTGGTGGTGGTGGTGGTGGTGGTGGTGGTGGTGGTGGTGGTGGTGGTGGTGGTGGTGGTGGTGGTGGTGGTGGTGGTGGTGGTGGTGGTGGTGGTGGTGGTAGCTGAGGTGGGAGCGACCGGTGTAATCTTTAGTTTTGGAATTTGTCCGAGATCCAAAGTCATTGTGTCTACAAAACAAATAGGAAACATGTTTATTTTAAATCGTGACGCTGGTAGTAAAAAGTTGAATTGTAATCAAATCATTTGCTTCCCAACTCGATCAACATAAATAGACGTAACATAAAAGTAAGCAAAGTCTACTTTGCTCTCGGTTAAAACAGTATTTATCGACGCCAAAGACTTTGCAGTCTTGAGAGCATACTGGCTAGGCTTTAGGAGTACACCTTCTCCACAGTGCAACTAGTTGAGATCTTCAACTAGTGCAAAATAAATATTTGTTAATTTTTCCTTTATTGCTGATAGTCCTAGTAATTGTAGCAGATGTTGTTCCTTCAATTGCTGTTACTGGAGTGTAAAAACAAGGACTCTTAAATAGTTCAATTTGCGATGAATGATCTTTCTCTACAGCCAATGAGAATGCTTGTACAAAACTCCCCATATAATACGTTGTCGTTTTTGAGCGAAGAAATTTTTTCAGTCGCGAGGAAATTCTTATATATTATAATTTCTTTATTGAGAATGCAATAGTAGCTACAAGTGGTTCTCAAGCACTATACTAAGTGAACTTATCTCTTGGAAATTTGGAAATTCATTAGCTCAATCCCCAATGGTATGCTCGGTATTATTTCTTTGGGAATAAAATATGGTGAAAAAACTACAGTTAGCTGTATTATTTAAAAATACCCCTGTTCATTCATCGATGTTGAAACATATGAAATGGCATACGCAACTTTCAAAGTCATTGATATTGTCGCTGAAAAAAATTTAGATTGATGCTAGAAGTGATAACAAAGCTGGTTGCCTTGAAAAAGGCCGCTAGTTGACGGTACAATTAGAGGTAGGAGTGAGATTATTTGCTCAAAAGCAAGAACACTCCATGTTGTGCCCTCATTGAGTGGAGTCTCTACCAGCTCATCAGCACGTACCTCTTCCTCCTCATCATCAGCAAACATGTACTCTATGTCCTTGTAGCCGACATAGTGGTTAACTGGATCAGGTCATGTGCTTCTGGTGTAATTCACCAAACAAGCGAGAATGACTTTCCGATTGTGCCTACCTAGATACATGTGCAAAAAGTCAATGTAATTTCGGTAGGCAGTGAATCAGTAGTCAGCTGTTGTCATCCAGCTAAGATTGAGAGCTTCACCTCTGTATCCTTGCGTCCTTCGTTGCCTAAACCACTGCAACTTCAAAGCACGTTTGTCCAGGATCTCTCTCAGCAAAACATTACTGGAGAGAAGGCAGTCAGCACCAAGCACAAAGAGAGTATAAAGTCAATGTAATTTCAAGTACTCATTTTTACAGCATTACTCCCTCCATGAGTGCAACTGATAATAATGAGGAAAGAAGACGAGGCTCCCCTGCTCGTGCACCGTCATCATCCGCAGTGGCAACTCTTTTTGTGTGTTCCACAATACCAACAGAAAAGGACTGCTGTTGTTGTGGAAACTGCGCAAACTTGCCAACGCTCAAGGAGAAGAAATGTTGTAAAAATGACTACTTGGAACTCCCTTACTTCCAAGAGAATGTATCTGTGCATGTTGCTGACTGCCTTCTTTCCAGTAAGTAGTAGTACTACTACTGCTAGTAGTAGTACTACTACTAGCAGTAGTAGTACTACTACTACCAGTAGTAGTCTACTACTAGCAGTAGTAGTACTACTACTGCTAGTAGTAGTAGTACTACTAGCAGTAGTAGTACTACTACTAGCAGTAGTAGTACTACTACTACCAGTAGTAGTCTACTACTAGCAGTAGTAGTACTACTACTGCTAGTAGTAGTACTACTACTGCTAGTAGTAGTACTACTACTGCTAGTAGTAGTACTACTACTGCTAGTAGTAGTACTACTACTAGCAGTAGCAGTACTACTACTGGTAGTAGTACTAGAGGTAACAGTAGCATACCTCCTCCTTTACTTCATCTCTCTCTTGAACAAGGCACCTATAACTAATAATGTACCCATCGTCAAAAACCGCGATGTCGGCGGCATGAATGGCGACAAAGTTGGATCAACGAGCAACACAGCAAGCTGGGTTGGCGACAACTTTGACGTCAGCAACTATTAGCTCTTTTGACGACAATTTATGATTTCACACTCCATAGTAGAGGACAATTCACCTTATTCAGTCAATTAAGCTTTTTTTTAATAAATCCATTAATATGGAAAGAATTTCAGTCAATCAATTTCTACTAGCAATGCTCATGAATACTCCATGCGTATATTGCATATGCACCAGAGTATTATAAGAAAATCATGATTTATATAAAGTAAATAGTGTGGATGTACTATGTGATGGTGTGTGGTGGTACCCAGGGCTCTGCTGATTATATGAGTGTCTATGACAGTCGTGAGTGGAAAAATCATCCCTTCAGTGTCACGAACTTGTCTAGACTGTTCAGTAATCAATGTATTTGTGACATTAAGACAAATTGACAAAAGAAGGAGAGTAATTAAAATAAAATGAAGTAATATTCTGCTCCTCAGTGGATTTCTGATCATCAGGTGACAAAATGTGAGACTGGATTTACTGTGAAAACTTGCAATGTGATAGAGTGGATCATAGTATGTTTGTTTGATTATTTGCTGATATTGTTTATTTTTTGTTGCGGAAAAGTGCTGAGTGATTTTTTGACAATTGTTTTGCTTTCACATATTTTAAAGCTTGCTTTACCCTTCATCGGAGGGCTATTTAGCATACCTCCTGCACCAACCTTATGACAGCTACTCACCCAATTACAGACTTGAAATATAATTATGGTTAAAAAATTTTGTATCTTTACACCACTGCATATATGTCCATTAAATAAAATAATGTATAATAGTAATCAAAAAGACTGAAAGTGGTAGTTGTCTTCTTTGATCAGTGCAGACAACTCCTAATATTAGATCTGAAAGCAGTAATAATATTTATTGCTCTGAAGTAAAACATATCATAGAACATATTTTTTTTGCAAAAAAGCACATAAAACATAATTGGAAAGTATACAGTGCAAGTAATCGACCATCATTGGTGTAATAGCTTATGCCTTGTCGACATCTAATCTAGCCTGGTCAAAATTATTGACAAGCAATCCAACTTTGTCGGCATTCAGGTTGTCGCCATCCTGTCATTGGACAATCAATAAAGCTACCCCCAAAACCAGGGTCTCCTCATCACTGCTGCTGTACCTCACATGGTAAAACTGGTAAGGTTGCACAGATTTACCAGAATACATTATTTATTATTGTACAGGAATTTGGGGGGGTAGTGGTAGCTGTCACCTGTACAGCGGCCCACTTCCAGTGTGTGTGTAGTAGCAGTATTGCAAGTGCTCCTCAGCGAGCCCCAAGGTCGGCAGACTACTCTGTTTGAACAAGATTTGCAGTGTTGTAAGTCCGAAGACTGTACACAGTGAGGAGTTGTCTTAACTACCTTACTTTCCACTGAGTTCTTGCTCGGGCAGAATAGCTACACTGGGTCGAATCAACAGGTTGAACAATCGTTCCAGTATCACACTCCTGAAGGTGGTGTGCAGTGTAAGTCTCGTAGACTGACCACTTTATACTGACTATTGCTCTTGCTGTCGATCGACTTGTCCAAGTTGCTGCCAATTAATTATTTGCTAAGTGCTTATGCTTGTTTGCTTGCTTGTGTGTTTGCTCTTGCGCTTGCATCTAGTAACTTGTTCTTTATGTCTTTGCTGTGCAGAGAGAGTCATGAAGAAGTGAGAGTGCCAGGTTAACTCTGATTTTATTATGGAATTGCAGCAGTATAAATATACAGTAGGCGGGTATGCTACAGGCAGCAGTAAAAATAATACAATAGGTAACTCCGCCTTGCGGCCTAATTGGCCCATACACAAAGGAAGGCGGTGAAAACATTACAAAAGGGGCTGCCTCTTGTTAAGCTTGGCTGCACGGCAGCACATGTTGCTAATATGCAATGTAAACAGTGTACAAGTGACAAAATATAATAATTAGATAAATGAGAGTAAATATGCTGATAAGTAGAGTTCGGGATTACATGTAATTAGACATAGGTAGAGTTCGGTAATAATAGGTAGAACTGTTAGGATCGACCATGGTGAGGTGTCATTTCCCAACATTATTTTATATCACGCTGGACGAGTGAACAAGAAACAAACAGAAATGGCGATAGCTTGTAATCTTTACCGAAAATGCAAGACAATAGGGCTGGGTAGCAAGTCGTCCAGCGCTACAGCTGGCTGGCTATGCCCAACTTCCCATTGGCTACACAGACTGTCCTCATTATCGCTATTTAACATTACCTCAATAGGACTCATAGCAGTTGTCCTGCACTGCTGTCAGCCAACTAACATTGTTAATTAACTTATTTGGAAGGGGATTGAAACTTAATAATTTAATGTGGTGTGTGGGAATTTTTCATCTAACCAATCCCATTCCACCCAGCCAGGTTAGCTGTAGAAAACTGATAAATGAGTCAAAGTTTTGCATTAGAAACTAATAGATCCTACGTAATTGTCTCTACAGTAAATAATAGTATTTGTCTCCACAGATTGTGCGTTGTACATTTACATGTAATAGTGTGTGATGTATGGAGAAGTTTTTCAAAGCAGTTTAAAAACAGTTGTTGCATTAACAGATGTTTTTTACGAAGGTTGAAATTCTGGTTCACTGGTTGCCACCAACATCAAAGGCTTCTCCTTCCTCAAGGACAGCTAAAGCTAGCTCATCATCTGGCTGTTGATGTCCACCTGGCAAGTGATAATCAAAAACATTACTTTTTTGGCAAAATTTATTTAAATATGTCTACAAATATTTAAAATTTTACAAAGTAGTTAGATGTAATCAATTTGACTAACAAGCGTGTTCGTTAGGTTCAAGCTTCAAAGGTAATCAAAAAATTTGCTTGTGGTTGAACAATATTTAATCTGATATACCCATTAGCTATTCTGTTTTCTGCGAAAGTGAAATGCCAAAATTCTCACTCATTCATTCCCTGCAATGAGAACAACATAATGTTTTTACCAATAGGAACTTCCTTATACGCTACATTCTCCTCCAAGTCTTCTACTCTGTGGGAGATTCCATCCAGGTTTTCTCGTGTAATCTGATTGTTTACTTCAGTAATTGAGATTCTCTGCTCATGGCCATCAACTCTCTCGGATAATTCTGTATGCCTTTCACCAAGAGATGCCAGATGCTCATCCGTGAAGTCATGTCTCTGAGCTGATGCATCCAGGCGCTTTTCTATTTTAACTCTACTACAATGCGCTTCATCGTCACCTGTGTGTGCCCGTTTCCTCTTCGTCTGGCTTCTGCATGGTTGGGGATCTGTAAGTAGACCAACAATCTTATGATTGACTCAATTGGCAGCCACTTGGCTAACTTTTTCAATAGCATAATTTACTTATCACAAGAAAGAAAGAAGCAATGCAACTGTCGGTGTATGTTCTGACAACGTCATGCTTTGTGGTTTCTCCCTTAGCCAGTTTGGGGACAAAAGCTAATTCATTTGTCAGGAAACATTTCAAACTTGGACAAAATATGTAACAAATTAAATTAACTTTCACCTCTGCTTTGCACATCATTCCCTTGCTGTTTACTGGTAGATGCAGCATCGGAATTTTTCTGTAGCCATTTTTTTCTTGACTTATTTCGTGGTTTGGTGCAGAGGGTAATCTTTGATGGCTCTGGGCCTAAAACAACATACAACATTCCATACATGGTAATATATCCAAAAAACGTAGCTCATGTTTAAAGATGAAAGCATACGATAACAATTTTTTCACATTTCCGTTGACAATGCAACAATAAGAGTATTCGCGACTTCTGTTCGCTGAACACATTGCAATAAAAATATTGATGCAAAACTTTCCAATGAGTCAAAAATTGCTGATGCAGTGAAATCAGGCATCAATATGGCCAAAAACTTGGGGTCCTGAAAGATAGCTATTCCCCCCTCCTTACCCCTTGCACATGGATAAAAGTGGTGGATCAACTAACAGGATGTCGCATGGTCAATAATGAACCAATTTTCATCTCGTTTGGACCAAATGGAAGCCTTGTCTTTCTCCTAGATAGCTACCCCGAGCTACCCTCGAGCTACTCAGAGCTGGAGTACCTCACCTCATAGGGTGATGGAGTTAACCAGTCACCACATGTGACTACTATTTACAATAGTCTGCAGGCATCAGGCAAGCCTAATTGAGCAATCTAACAAGCACGGAATTGATTGCAATTACACTAATGGCTAAAATAGCAACAAAATAGACAATTATTGCTATAGCAGCCTTGTATAAGTCTATACCGGCCCTGCATCATTACATTATCGGCCCTGGGTAGCTATCCCGGGCTGGCATCAGGACGGCTGCTATAGCCTGGAAGCCATTACAGCCGTATGTATTGCATGTTACTATTGTGATGCCACTTTTTATTCTGGATGAGAATAAATGTCTACACTACTTAAAGGCTCTGAATGTATGTCTGAGCAGCGAGCTCATTACAGCTGTTAAAGTCGAGGGTACTCCTTTGCAACTAGTTGTAAGTGACATCTCGCCACAGGGTCACCTCTGCAGAGAGGCTGTCTGTCTTGTTGTGCCGGCAGACAGCAGTTTGCCCAGTAACAACGTTAGTGGAGAAGTAGTGGACCGCTAAAATCGGCTACAATAGTGTAACGGTTTTCCCCGTATCTAGGGTTAACGGTTACTGGTACTTGCAAGAGTTCTATATTGGTCTAGCTTTTCTCTACTTAACGTGTTAGCGTGGCAGCAGAAATGACAAGGCTAGGTTGGTTTATCCTGCGCTGGATAGACCCGGATGCTGTTAATAAAGCAGGCACAACTGTGTTCAGGCAACCGGCCACACAGATATCACAATGTTGGGATAACAATGGTTTATTGCTACTCACACAAAAATAACAATGTGTAAATGAACGCACATAAATGTATTCTTGGCCCAAGTACAGAATAAGAACGGTTAGTAACTATGAGCAAGGATTGAGTGAAAACTCAACATACAGTCCACTTGCTAGTCACGCCTAAGTCCTCTGCTATCTGAGCGTCTTGTTCCAAAGCTATCTCTCAACTAACTATTGGGCTAAGATGCAAGCCTATTTATATAAGATAGACAATCAAGCAAGACTAGAAATATAAGATTGGTTAATAAAAATACCCCCAGCGAGGCACAAAAGTAACAACAAGCTGGCATACTAATGATGAGTCATAATAAAGATATAGGAAAGAACACTAAAGGCGGGAAAATCCTTCCTGAGCTTGGCTTAGTGCATCCGCACTCTGTGAGCCTCCAAGCGTAGCCTTCACTAGTCTTGAGTAGATGAGTATATATATGTATGTAGCACCGGCTGGAGATGTGAGCTGCACTGTGCAATTCCATTACAATAGGATGGAGTCACTTCCTGATAAGACTGAGGGGCAGGACTATTGTTAATAAGGAAGTGTTGATGCTGTGATAGAGTGAGAAGAGATGAAAAGCACAGGCTAAGACAAAAAAATATGATGACATAACGGCGCCACAGTTGCAGAGAGGCGGAGCCTAAAGACCAAGACCAAAGGCTATTTGCTAGAGTATCTTGTTGTTTTGTTTGGTAAACATTTATTGCTTACTGATTGGTGCATATTTTGTGATTGTGATATGAAATTGGTTATACAGGAAATTCTTATAAAAGCCTCACCAAGTAGTACGGTCAGGCAGAGCATCTCTAAGTCTCAGTTGGATCGCTGACTTGTATCGTATCTTGGAGATAATAAACTCTTTTACTAATCTAAACACGGTGGAATCTGTCTAGCCTGTTGGCTGTTGCTAGGAGGATTATGTCGATGAGGAATAGGAGATTTACTGAGTGGAACCTCGGTGGCAAGCTCTGTAACAGCTGGGAGCTGTGAGGCTGGGAGAGTTGCAGTTAAGTTTGAGGAGAACTGGTTGGAATGAGCTATTGGTTTAGCTTTTGCTGTTGGAAGAGGATTGTGTTTGTGTTATCGCTGTGTAACACTGCAGTTGTGTCCGTGAAGGTGGTGAAATACTTCACAACTACACTATACTTTAATAAAAACTACATTTTACATCACAGGATAATTTACGTAGATCAATTTGATAAGTAAAACAAAATTGAAAGCCTTATCTTAAGATTCAAGGGAGCGAACTGTTGAAACTTGTCAAACTGCAACGCCGCAGTGAAATAATGTAATGTATTTGTGTCCTCTATTACTAACGCAATGGCATCTACTCCTAAGAGGCGCTAACAACTCCACAAGGGCTCATGACCCAAACACACTACTCCAAAGTTACAAGAGTAAATACTTTATTCCATAAATCTATTTACAACATATGGGTACTTGGCACAATCCACAAAACTTCTGCCTTTTTCATGTGCAGCATTTTTTTATATAGGAGAAGGCAGGAAATCTCATCCCCTTATTAGGGCTGAGCCAATGAAAAACAACAATACAAGATATACACGAATAGAAACAGAGAATAACGCAGTGACCCAATGGGAGGAGCAAACACATGGCAAAGTGACGCTGTGCTCCATTCCTGCTCTTTTGGTGGTGGTGAAAATCTTCCACTCCTTATATGGTATCCCTACTTCCTAGCTTCTGTTTCCATCACTTGTACTACTCTGGTATCCGAATAATGAAGGGCGCTCTGCTCCTAAGGCCCCAGGCTATTGTTATCAGCCATCTTTAATACTGGCCCAAGCTACTGACCCCGGATACCCGGAGTCCTAACTCGGGGAACCCGGGGTAGGTTCTTTTATGTTCCATAGGTAGAATACAGGGTATATACTGGCCCGGTATAGCTGGTGTCCTTAAATCTGAGGAAACAGGGTTATTGGATGGGGAAAGGCTCCTAGTCGACTTCAAGGCCATTACTTCAGGTAGGGGGAGGGACACAGGTAGTTTCTGGGGTAGGGGGGTGGACAGAGGGGCGAAGACAGCTAACATACAAACCTTTCACAATAAAACATCATCAATAAAAGAGTGGCTCATTTTATCATGAAATAAAAAAATTTCCATTTTATTCATACAAAGCCTTCCAAGGTATGCTATTTTGAATAGGGGATAACGAAGCTCTCCAAAATTTTAGTCCTGTTTAATTTTTGTCATAGATTTTATTATTGAAAAAGCTGAAAAAGAAACCATGTTCACAAAGTGTCAGAGTAGGTTTTTAAATAAACGATTTTACTTTAAATATACAATGTATGTAACATTTGCTAAAAAAGCCCAGGCATACGCGCTTTGTGAATTTAATGTATCACTGCTGTTTTAAATGTGTTGCTAGCAAACTTGAGTTCATATTTTAGTTTTTTTAACTAACTTTAGATTCTTAAGGGTACAAAAACATGTGAGCTTTTCCCGGCTGTAATTAATTGTCAATGGTGCCTTCACTTATGGAAACTTTTCTCACTTCTGCACTCATGAAATGGCCTGTATCTTTGCACCTCATTCAAAATCGGCTTGGGATTGAATTGTTTTATATGTAGTCACCTGCATTGGATAGATCTCCTGCGGCACATAGCTGATGTTCTTCACCCATTGTACTTTTGTACAACTTTTGTTCTCCACGTTGCAACCTCACCAAGTCTAAGAGTACATTACAAAATCATGCATTTGCTGAATCACATAAAGTAAGATTGAATGAGATTATAAAACAATCGATGATAACTCTGGAAAAAACAGCAATACATGAAACCAAACAATTTTACAATCAGTTCTGTTTGTGCGATATCATAAGGTATGAAAAAATTTGGAAGCTCAGGGTCACGTCTCTCCCTAAGTATGAAATATATAATTACCGGAAAGTTATAGAGCTTTAATCGCACAATTTCATTTAAACACTGAAGGATGAACCAATGGGTTTCAACTATTACAATTTTTTTGATTTTCTTACCAGCATTTGTTTTATGGGTTTTTCTTTTGGAGGAAGAAACATGCAAAAATTCAGCAACTCTTTCATGACCAAATTGTAGCGCAACCTCTGCTGCTGTGTTGCCAAGGTTGCTGCCAATTTTGAGCAAATGCTGATTCTGATCTGGGCTTTGAAAGTCCAGCGTAAGTTTTAAGACGTCAAGGTTACCACATCGAGCAGCAGCGTGTATCGGGGTAAAGCCAAAACAATTTTGTATTTCCATCAGAGAGTGCAAGCAGTTGTCTTTCTGGGCCAATTTCAGCAGATACGCTGCTGTTCCTGCTTTACCTGAGGACATGGCGTGATGCATAAGACAGTGTCCTTGATAATCAGACTTTTTCATGAGTTTGAAACGCTCTGTTGGTAGAAATTGGTCCATCACGAAGGCCAGTATACCGGTGTTATCCTTCATCACCGATATATGTAATGCAGTGTACAGCTCAAGCCCCAACTCAGATAATAGTAAAGTAATTCTCAGCTCTGGTGGCACCACTCTCAGCAAATACTCAACGGACTGGTGTTTTTGCGCAAGTATTGCATCGCTCAAAGCTGTATAGCCACCTTTTCGTTTAATTTGGATTATTTCAAAGACTTGGTCGCGACTCAGAGCTTCTAACATTAGACTCATTATAGATGTTCGGCCATGGTAAGCAGCCGCATGAACAGCAGTATCTCCATCAACTGTCTGAATTTTCAGTAGCTCATAAACTTCATCAGCTGACAAAGAAGTCAGTGCAAGTTTTACAGCTTCTTCATTTCCGGATGAAACTGCGGCATATATCGGCGAATGATTCTTCAAGGACTTTAATTTTAGAATCTCAAACTGTTGTTGATGGTTTAGATGTTGTAGCAGAAGCTTGATAATATGACTGTGACCTCTAGCAGCTGCCAGATGAATAACTGTGAAATTGTCATTCGCCAGATTTCTGGTCTTTGAAAGTTTTTCAACCAGATCTTGGGAAGATATGTTTTTAAGGCAATCATTTAATTCGGATTCATCTATAATTTTTTGACATAAAAGATAATGTTGCAGCAGCGCTTGAAGATCTTTTTTGCACATGATTGTTACTTCCACTTGGACTGTTACTTCCACATGGATTTGCTGTGCCGTCACCAAATCTGAAACTAAGAAGCGAGTGACAGTCATATATTAAAGTATGCCAGTGTTTACTCTTTCATTTGCAATTCAACTTTGTAAAACTCTTTGGTGGCTTTCTTGGCATATGAAAATGCAGAAAACCAGTATTTTAGGTAAGGGTAGTGTTTTCTATTGCAAAAACATAGAAACTAAAACTGTTGGCTATAATTCTGAGCTGATTATATATTTTATCAGTATTTCATAACTTGAAACAAAACCTATGGAACAAACAAAGTAAATCACACTTTCAGAGTCACTCAGAAATTTCTTGAGTTGACAGAAAACAATTAATGATATCTCTGTGTACAAGATACGATAAGTAGACAAACAGACAGACAGGTAAACAGACAGATAGATAGCCAGAAGTGTTCGGCTAATATACATGTGTTTACTCTGTTTCACTCACAAGTGTCCAAAGTCTGTGATATACAAACTCTAGCAAGCCTTAGAAAACTGATGTATGTGAATAATGAGCCACCATTGAAAACTAACCTTTATATCTTCCCAGTCTCAATTACAATAATCAACACGTAAGTAATTATATTTATCAGCTTATAGTATCAATCGACGAAGTAGATCGTTAGCTGGCGACTACTTCAGGTAGTTAGGAAGCAAAGCGGATATGACCTAATGTGATTTAGCTTCAACTTAGAATTATCTCCAGTTCTATGAGCTTCATAGACAAACAATCGCATACAAGCAATTGATGTAATGACCTGTACTAACAAATAGCTTTGGCACTAAGGCTATTGTTTGAAATTGCTAATCGCTAGTCACGCACTAGTGATTCTCACCCATTCTCTAGTTTGATGTTCTTTCAGTGCAAGCACTAGTTATCGCCGAAACAATTACTAGTTCCTCACATGTGTTTTCTGGCTAGTAATTATAATAGAGCATGCACAACTCATTCCATATCACTCTTGCACTGCTAGCCTTGCAAGCGTTTCCATCCATTTAAAGACCGGTTCGCAGACGTGTCTTGTATTAGCTAGCCCTCGAAGGACATCCTACGATTGCGTGTGATGTATGCTCACATATAGTTGGCACCAATAACGATTGTTTGAATTGTCACAGCTCTGTAAAACGGGAGGTACGAAAGCTGACAATGTTTTCAAAAATCAGCGAATAAGCTTCTGCACGGAATGGTTCTTTCAGTGCTACATCATGGATGTAATATATCAGGATTGCCAGATAATTGATGCGGGCCTGTCCAAAGTTACAATTTCCAAGTACGATGTACTTACCAGTTATTAGGGGCATTACTAGATGTATACTCGCATCGCGACTCCCACAAATTAATCACGGCAAACAAATTAGTAATATTATTACCAGGCACGGAAATTTTAAAATTTAAACAATATTGCTGTTGCCGTGAAAGTAAATTCGGAAATTTCATTTGAATTTTATTCCTCATTAGTTGCCTCTTCTAATGAGAAATCAACTCATTGGTCTTTTGACGATTTACAACGTACGTACTAAAAACTGTATGAAATTACACTATCCTGGCTGAGTGACCTTGTGAGGGTCACTAATCATAGCGACTCCCATAAATGGCTATATCCCAATTTGACGAAAGTTAAATTACTCAGCTGCGCCTGGTAATCCTGGTAGATTTTACCTGTAATGGTACATCCCGAGATGTATATAAAGATGTAGGTCAACAAACAGTGTTTCCAGTTTGTCAGTTTACGGTTAAATACATAAGACACACAACAAAGCCAACCGCTAAACAAATTCATTACCATATCAGATTTATCACAGCTCTTGTCTCCTTACATCCTGCACACTACATAGGTTTTACAACAAATGTGCTGATTGGAATGACTCTCTCAGTTATAAGTTGCATAACCAGTGGACATCACAAAAGCAGGGCCTGAAAAGTGACAAAAACAGTCAGTTATGAGATTTGTAATTCCTCTTGGTATTGGCAAGATACTCGCAACAAAACTGCATAATTTTGCTGATACTAGCCCAACAGGCTCTGAGCACTGCTTTTACTTTACAGTGATAAATGTGTAATGGAGACTTGCTAGTACTATCTCTATGACTTCAGTTGTTTGCTTTGCACTTTGATTGTCTAGATCATGTCTTATATAGTCGAAACAAATCTCCAGGTCTATGTGAGATCATTGTGTATTATATAAACAAAGGTGGTATGCGGGGATGTGGAAGAAAGCATACCTACAACATGTAAATACTTACACAGTTTATTGAAGCCAATGTGAATTTATCCCATCTCGAATACGGGCTCAAGAACAAATATTTGTTTTCAGACACTTCCTTCGCTATAAAAAGGAGAGCTGAGCAGGTCTATTGCTCGTCACTTGGAATGTATTTGAGCGGCTACTAAATAAACTGGTGCAGTTACTGGCATTTGATGTGTTGTGATCAGAGCATCAGAGTTATTTATCACTTATTGGTTTTGCAAAGCAAATCAATAGTACATACATTTCTATTGGCATTTTGTTAGCTTACAAGCAATTGTATTTTCAGGTATCATGCATTCTGCAGCAGTTCCAAAATGAAAAATACCTACACCAATATTTCTATTTTGTGTTTTACACGTTATCTTTGTTTTGAACTGCAATATTGAATGTCCGCTAGCAATTTCAGCAATGAATCTAATCAGTTCTACTTGCAGGTTTAATTATTTTGTTAGTCTAAACTTTTATGTTCAGTTGTTGTTCCTAGAAAAGTTCAGAGGTCGTGAAACTTTCAATTAATAATTACTGAACACATAGAAAGAGTAGCCAACACAAGAGACCAGTATATAGCAGTGGCCACAGGTGAGAGTTGTGTCCACTGGTCTAGCATATAGGTACCATTCCCTGGCAAAGCATACTTTCTAGCCAAGTTTGTTCAGTCTAATGGTCAATGTGTCTGTAGTAATAAGGGAGCGGATCTCTGTCATGGAGTCTAAGGATTAGAAGGTTCTAATGGCAAATGTGTCTGGATGCTGGGCAAGGTAGTACTGCCACAAAGTCCCAAATCCAAGTATTGGTGCTTTTCTCGCAGTTGTAAACACATGCATGTGTCACTTTCCGTACGGCAGTGATGTAAATGTAGTTTTTACACTAATTCTATGTCTACAAAAATTATGCCTAATTCCGTACCGATTTGGTTCGACTTTCTGGCAATCTTGGTGCAACTTGTGAGAAAAAAATTTCATAAAATTCATTTCATTGACACAAACCAGTAAGCGTTAAGGTTTCCTAAACAGCAATAGAAAAATATTTTACTACTAAAAAATTTATAGTAGGTGAAAACAAAAGAAAACTAACTGATGGAAGAATCGAAAAATTGTTAAGATATGTAAAATCTGTAAAAAATAACAAAATAAGAAACTAAAATTTGACATACGGACAAGCCCACAATTTTTTGCTAGCCGATCTAATATAAAATACAGAACCGTGGAAGTGTAAAATCTTTGAGGCTATTCAATAGCGTTTCTCTAAAATAATATATATACTTACGATGTAATGATTAGAACATGAAGTGATAGCAATTTATACAGTATAAGCGGTACAAAGAATGCTACATAACACACTATCTATGGACATGCGCTGCATTTCCCATATCATTTGAGAACAATGGATAATGAAAATGCGATCTGAAAATCTGCTTGTTTCATCAATTTAACGATTACAGTGGCATGTAAAAGCTTGTATAAGCTAAATTGATGGCATAAAAACAGTGTATACAAGTCACTGGTAGTACTGGGGACAATGGATGATTGGTTTGTTTGTTAGATGTTGGGTAACAGCTGGCAAAAGTATCATCGCTGCTCTAAATAATAAAAGATAATTATTATGCTTTTTATAGTAAAATTACTACTATAATCGTTAACTTGATAAAACAAGCAGACTTTCCCATTATTCGTTAGCCATTGGTCCTAAATGACATCGGAAATGCAGCGCGTACCCGTAGAGGGTGTGCTATATAGCCTTCTACATAAAGAATCTCTAATATTGAAAGCCATGGTGTAGAGCAGAAAAAGACAAAATAAATTAAGATAGAAAAATAATCAGTGTCTACAAAATGTTTTATTTCTTTAGCGTTAAAATCTTGAATAAATATCTGTGCCAGCAAACAGAAGATGGACTGATCAAATGAGAGGTGGGGACAACTCCAGTTAGGCACTGCCAGTAGGAGTTGTCACCCCATGTTAGCTGATATCAACGAGTTAGCTCTGAAACCTGTCAGTGATGAACTCAAACACTTGATCCAATGCATTGTGGGGGGTGTAGCTGTGTTCCTTAGTGCCTGCAGAGACGGTCAGTAGTTGGTCTTGAGTAGAGAGAACTGTACCCAGTGGCTTTTTACTTTTTATCCAGCTTTTGGTTACCTACATAATAGACAGACAAGGAAGTAGAGCGTATGTGTGGAAAACAGCTGATACAGAGGGTATATCTGCAGAAAATAATTGCTAAGCTTCTGCAGCGGCAGTAGCAGAAGTACTAATTGTATCATATCAGTAAATATAGAAACAGCTCACCTTCTTAGTATAGTCAGTGACTGGCATACGCAAACAAGAGTCCCCAGTGAAGGCGTTGGCACACACTGTTCTCCTGAAGTGATCCCCAAACTTCTTATAGATAGCCTTAGTCACCAGACCACCATCACTGTGAGATTTGACGGCAACCTTCACAGCCACCCCTTCCATCACGTAGTGTTCCCACACATACAGGCCGTGGTTCTCTGGTGACAGACAGCCCTGGTAAAACAACATAGACTGTGAGGCCAGTGAGTTCGATAGTTTTATTATTAGAGTTCTTAAAGCAATGAAACAGTCTAAAAGTATCGCGTATTCAAGAAAGTTAACTTGGGTGCTGAAGGTTAGTTACTTGACCTTGACTTAAACAACAAAGTAACTGATAATTAGTTCCTTTTCATCATCAAACCTCAAACATTCCTAAATTAATTATCAGTTACTTGGGTGTTTAGGTCAAGGTCAAGTAACTAACCTTCAGCACCCAAGTTAACTTTCATCCTGCTCACTTACGTTAAAAGTTTAGTCGATGCAAACTTATTACTGGTATGCAGCAACTCCACATCACCCCCACCCCCACTTGTCCCTCCACTGCACTGCTCTACCCCCACTTGTCCCTCCACTGCACTGCTCTACCCACTCTACCCCCACTTGTCCCTCCACTGCACTGCTCTACCCACTCCACCCCCACTTGTCCCTCCACTGCACTACTCTACCTACTCCATCCAAACTTGTCCCTCCACTGCACTGCTCTACCCACTCTACCCCCACTTTTCCCTCCACTGCACTGCTCTACCCACTCTACCCCCACTTGTCCCTCCACTGCACTGCTCTACCCACTCCATCCCCACTTTTCCCTCCACTGCACTGCTCTACCCACTCCACCCCCACTTGTCCCTCCACTGCACTACTCTACCCACTCCACCCCCAATTGTCCCTCCACTGCACTGCTCTACCCACTCCACCCCCACTTGTCCCTCCACTGCACTACTCTACCCACTCTACCCCCAATTGTCCCTCAACTGCACTGCTCTACCCCCACTTGTCCCTCCACTGCACTGCTCTACCCACTCTACCCCCACTTGTCCCTCCACTGCACTACTCTACCTACTCCATCCAAACTTGTCCCTCCACTGCACTGCTCTACCCCCACTTGTCCCTCCACTGCACTGCTCTACCCACTCCATCCCCACTTGTCCCTCCACTGCACTGCTCTACCCACTCCACCCCCACTTGTCCCTCCACTGCACTGCTCTACCCACTCCACCCCCACTTGTCCCTCCACTGCACTACTCTACCCACTCTACCCCCACTTGTCCCTCCACTGCACTGCTCTACCCACCCCATACATCCTTTTCTCCCTTTCTCTCCCATTCAATTTGGCAAAGGATGACAGTGTGTCATGAACCAACACAAACTCACTTTTGAATGACCAAAACATTGGGCGTTAACAGATTGCATTATTTGTTTGGGATTTGTCTCCTCTTACATCATTGAAAAGACAAATCAAAAATGCCAAAATCTTCAGTCTGGGAGCAGATAACAAATTTACATCAAGACTGTACATGCAAGTGGTCCAATCAACTGGTGGTACAGCAGCTTCCACTTTTCTCAGTGGTGTAAACAAAGACGTATAGAAATGTGGACTAACAGACACACTCGAAAACTTGTCAACATATTTTGCCACAACTTACAAAACAGCCGTGGCATGTCTGAGAGTTAGCCTTGGTTCTTTTGTAGATGTCAATACAAAGCAAATTATCTATAGACCCCCGCCACACACACACGGCATACCAAGGATAAGACATGTCATCAATACCTACATCAATTTCTGGCCTGGGATCTTGACAGTTCAACACTATCACACCATACCCTCGGCTCAGAGCCTTTCTTATGTATGGGAGTTGTGTTCCCGACTCCACTGAGTCAGAGTATATCATCTGTCTAAAACATTAAACCACAGGCTAAAGGTACCTCTCATTCCAAGAGACAACAAAAAACTGTTAAAAATGGATGCAGGCACCTACCTGCGAGCCCACTGGCCAGCCTTGACCTTTCCACCGCCATGAATAAGTACCACAAGACATTCACAGACCTTCCAGTTAGGAGTAGCAAATATAACAGTGCCAGGGTGCTCATAGTCTGGCTCGTCTGTTGGCTGTAACAGATTCGCCGTGGTGACTGCATGTTACCAACTAATGAAAGATTTACCAGATCAGTAAGTAAAGTATTCTACTGTAACAATCAGTTGAGCGATACCCAGAAATGAATCCTTTAAAATAGTACAACAGTTTGTAATTGATCAGGCAATGATGAAAAGCATTCAATGTTTCAACACCGATGCGTTGTGTTGCAAAGTCAAAACTATTTTATTTGGTGACACCTAAAAACTGGAGTGCTTGTGTTTTTCTGAGTTTGATCTTTGACAGTTTTCAATACCCAACTTCTTTCCATCATTTAAAAGGTTCTTTTTCCAATTTAATTTTTCGTGTTCTTCAGTAGTCATTAGATGGATTCCAGTCCAACTATATCATTTAGGAGTTGTGACCACTTGTCACCAACTGACAGAGGAAGTACATGGAAGGTACACACAAGGTACATACAAGGTACACACAAGGTACATACAAGGTACACACAAGGTACATACAAGGTACATACAAGGTACTCACAAGGTACACAAAAGGTACATACAAGGTACTCACAAGGTACACACAAGGTACACACAAGGTACATACAAGGTACATACAAGGTACATACAAGGTACATACAAGGTACATACAAGGTACATACAAGGTACACACAAGGTACATACAAGGTACATACAAGGTACACACAAGGTACACACAAGGTACATACAAGGTACACACAAGGTACATACAAGGTACACACAAGGTACATACAAAGTACATACATAAGTAGGTAGGTAGTGACTTACACTCAGAGGTACTGGGTATTTCTTCATATTCAGGTCAAGCATTCTCTCATGTAACACGTCAGTAAGTAGCTGGAATAAAATAAATTCCACAACAGTTTTATTCTCACAGCAAAACAATCCAAGTGGCAAAAAATCTACTGAAAAACAACGCCAATTATTTGCCTTATTATTCCATTGACCAAACTAGTTCACAGGGAACAAAGTATGCCCAGCCTAATATAAACTGGTTGTGTGAGAGATTATCTTTTGTTATAAAAGGGATAAAATGTTAAACTTTGGTGATAAAACACTTGATTTTTGGGCTCACCAAGAAATATGCAAAATGAATCGTAACGCCAAAGACTTTGAAAAAGATAACCACGAGATGTTAAATAGTTGGAATGTTTAAATGAAACAGGAAATACATGTACTCACACCAGCAAATCCATCATAGCGAGTTTGGTTGTCTCTTCGGCTGTCATAATACTCCCATTTATAGCGATGTCCGCTGTTGTCTTTTAACTTGTCCCCTGTCAACGTACAATGACCTTGTAGTAGCGCATCAAAGTATTCATCTTTTACACGACAATAATACAGGATGTAGCAACCTTACATCTACTTTGATACGCTAATTGTATAATCAATATTAGTTGTGGTTGAGAACTTCATACAAGCCAACAAAAACAAAAACTTTATTACTAGGTTGTTTTGATAAAAAAGTCAGGGAATAAAATATACGATTTGCTGAGGTAGTTAATCAAATGAGAGGAATAAATAATTATTGGCGCCATGTTTAACCTAAGCAAGGCCAATACTTGATGCATTATTGAATTTGGCTTTGAAGATGCTGTGATTTGAGATTGGGAGTTGTATGCTTCCGTGTTATTTTAGTGACATTCGAGGGGATTTCATTGGATGATCGCATATATATAACGACTACACATATACATAACGACTACTACATATATATAACAACTACTACATATATATAACGACTACTACATATATATAACTACTACTACATATATATAACAACTACTACATATATATAACAACTACTACATATACATAACGACTACTACATATACATAACGACTACTACATATATATAACAACTACTACATATATATAACGACTACTACATATATATAACTACTACTACACATATATAACAACTGCTACATATATATAACAACTACTACATATACATAACGACTACTACATATACATAACGACTACTACATATATATAACAACTACTACATATATATAACAACTACATATATATAACAACTACTACATATATATAACAACTACTACATATATATAACTACTACTACATATATATAACAACTACTACATATATATAACAACTACTACATATATATAACAACTACTACAAATACATAATAACTACACAGCACTCAGTGTTATCTAATCACCTTTATATACAAACAATACAGCCAGTGATAAAGAGCTAATCCACAGACACGTACATTAAATGCCAAGCTGCCCTTTCTATACAACAGCTGACCAAAGGTAAAGTCTGAGAGGGACAAACACAGGAGTAACATGGAATATCAACCACAACCATCACCCAGTGTCCTTCTGGGCACTGACCAATAAGTGAATAGATTCATGCAGACAAATCTCCCATTTTGTATCTATTTGGTCATGTGGTTGCTAGTAGAATAAAATAATAATAATGATAATGATAATGATAATGATAATGATAATGATAATGATAATGATAATGATAATGATAATGATAATGATAATGATAATGATAATGATAATGATAATGATAATGATAATGATAATGATAATGATAATGATAATGATAATGATAATGATAATGATAATGATAATGATAATGATAATGATAATGATAATGATAATGATAATGATAATGATAATGATAATGATAATGATAATGATAATGATAATGATAATGATAATGATAATGATAATGATAATGATAATGATAATGATAATGATAATGATAATGATAATGATAATGATAATGATAATGATAATGATAATGATAATGATAATGATAATGATAATGATAATGATAATGATAATGATAATGATAATGATAATGATAATGATAATGATAATGATAATGATAATGATAATGATAATGATAATGATAATGATAATGATAATGATAATGATAATGATAATGATAATGATAATGATAATGATAATGATAATGATAATGATAATGATAATGATAATGATAATGATAATGATAATGATAATGATAATGATAATGATAATGATAATGATAATGATAATGATAATGATAATGATAATGATAATGATAATGATAATGATAATGATAATGATAATGATAATGATAATGATAATGATAATGATAATGATAATGATAATGATAATGATAATGATAATGATAATGATAATGATAATGATAATGATAATGATAATGATAATGATAATGATAATGATAATGATAATGATAATGATAATGATAATGATAATGATAATGATAATGATAATGATAATGATAATGATAATGATAATGATAATGATAATGATAATGATAATGATAATGATAATGATAATGATAATGATAATGATAATGATAATGATAATGATAATGATAATGATAATGATAATGATAATGATAATGATAATGATAATGATAATGATAATGATAATGATAATGATAATGATAATGATAATGATAATGATAATGATAATGATAATGATAATGATAATGATAATGATAATGATAATGATAATGATAATGATAATGATAATGATAATGATAATGATAATGATAATGATAATGATAATGATAATGATAATGATAATGATAATGATAATGATAATGATAATGATAATGATAATGATAATGATAATGATAATGATAATGATAATGATAATGATAATGATAATGATAATGATAATGATAATGATAATGATAATGATAATGATAATGATAATGATAATGATAATGATAATGATAATGATAATGATAATGATAATGATAATGATAATGATAATGATAATGATAATGATAATGATAATGATAATGATAATGATAATGATAATGATAATGATAATGATAATGATAATGATAATGATAATGATAATGATAATGATAATGATAATGATAATGATAATGATAATGATAATGATAATGATAATGATAATGATAATGATAATGATAATGATAATGATAATAATAATAATAATAATAATAATAATAATAATAATAATAATAATAATAATAATAATAATAATAATAATATTAAGAATAAAAAAAAATAATAATAATAAGAGTAATAGTAATAGTAATGGTAATGGTAATGGTAATAACAACAACAAGAGCAACAATAACAACGACAACGATAACAATAACAATAATATTATATGAGGCGAGCAGTAGATAAAAGATTGACATTTACCAATCCATGAATAACCATAAACTCTCTGTAGCCTTTGTGTAGGTACAACAGCAGCTCTGAGCCTTTCATTGGTCAGTACCTGTGTGATATTGGGTCTTTCTCTGGACAATGTAACAGTTACTGTATACAAGTTATATATAATATACAATGTAACAGTTACTGTATACAAGTATATATAATATACAATGTAACAGTTACTGTATACAAGTTATATATAATATACAATGTAACAGTTACTGTATACAAGTTATATATAATATACAATGTAACAGTTACTGTATACAAGTTATATATAATATACAATGTAACAGTTACTGTATACAAGTTATATATAGTATACAATGTAACAGTTACTGTATACAAGTTATATATAATATACAATGTAACAGTTACTGTATACAAGTTATATATAATGTACAATGTAACAGTTACTGCATACAAGTTATATATAATATACAATATAACAGTTACTGTATACAAGTTATATATAATATACCATGTAACAGTTACTGTATACAAGTATATATAATATACAATGTAACAGTCACTGTATACAAGTTATATATAGAATATACAATGTAACAGTTACTGTATACAAGTTATATATAATATACAATATAACAGTTACTGTATACAAGTTATATATAATATACAATGTAACAGTTACTGTATACAAGTTATATATAATATACAATGTAACAGTTACTGTATACAAGTTATATATAATATACAATGTAACAGTTGCTGTATACAAGTTACATATAATATACAATGTAACAGTTACTGTATACAAGTTATATATAATGTACAATGTAACAGTTACTGCATACAAGTTATATATAATATACAATATAACAGTTACTGTATACAAGTTATATATAATATACCATGTAACAGTTACTGTATACAAGTATATATAATATACAATGTAACAGTCACTGTATACAAGTTATATATAGAATATACAATGTAACAGTTACTGTATACAAGTTATATATAATATACAATGTAACAGTTACTGCATACAAGTTATATATAATATACAATATAACAGTTACTGTATACAAGTTATATATAATATACCATGTAACAGTTACTGTATACAAGTATATATAATATACAATGTAACAGTCACTGTATACAAGTTATATATAGAATATACAATGTAACAGTTACTGTATACAAGTTATATATAATATACAATGTAACAGTTACTGTATACAAGTTATATATAATATACAATGTAACAGTTACTGTATACAAGTTATATATAATATACAATGTAACAGTTACTGTATACAAGTTATATATAATATACAATGTAACAGTTGCTGTATACAAGTTACATATAATATACAATGTAACAGTTACTGTATACAAGTTATATATAATATACAATGTAACAGTTACTGCATACAAGTTATATATAATATACAATGTAACAGTTACTGTATACAAGTTATATATAATATACAATGTAACAGTTACTGTATACAAGTTATATATAATATACAATATAACAGTTACTGTATACAAGTTATATATAATGTACAATGTAACAGTTACTGTATACAAGTTATATGTAGAATATACAATATAACAGTTACTGTATACAAGTTATATATAATATACAATGTAACAGTTACTGTATACAAGTTATATATAATATACAATGTAGCAGTTACTGTATACAAGATATATATAATATACAATGTAACAGTTACTGTAGAGAAGTTATATATAATATACAATGTAACAGTTACTGTATACAAGTTATATATAATATACAATGTAACAGTTACTGTATACAAGTTATATATAATAAACAATGTAACAGTTACTGTATACAAGTTATATATAATATACAATGTAACAGTTTACTGTATACAAGTTATATATAATAAACAATGTAACAGTTACTGTATACAAGTTATATATAATATACAATGTAACAGTTACTGTATACAAGTTATATATAATGTACAATGTAACAGTTACTGTATACAAGTTATATACAATATACAATATAACAGTTACTGTATACAAGTTATATATAATATACAATGTAACAGTTACTGTATACAAGTATATATAATATACAGTGTAACAGTTACTGTATACAAGTATATATAATATACAATGTAACAGTTACTGTATACAAGTTATATATAGAATATACAATGTAACAGTTACTGTATACTAGTTATATATAACATACAATGTAACAGTTACTGTATACAAGTATATATAATATACAATATAACAGTTACTGTATACAAGTTATATATAATATACAATGTAACAGTTACTGTATACAAGTATATATAATATACAGTGTAACAGTTACTGTATACAAGTATATATAATATACAATGTAACAGTTACTGTATACAAGTTATATATAGAATATACAACGTAACAGTTACTGTATACAAGTTATATATAATATACAATGTAACAGTTACTGTACACAAGTTATATATAACATACAATGTAACAGTTACTGTATACAAGTTATATATAACATACAATGTAACAGTTACTGTATACTAGTTATATATAACATACAATGTAACAGTTACTGTATACAAGTTATATATAATATACAGTGTAACAGTTACTGTATACAAGTATATATAATATACAATGTAACAGTTACTGTATACAAGTTATATATAATATACAATGTAACAGTTACTGTATACCAGTTATATATAATATACAATGTAACAGTTACTGTATACAAGTTATATATAGAATATACAATGTACCAGTTACTGTATACTAGTTATATATAACATACAATGTAACAGTTACTGTATACAAGTTATATATAATATACAGTGTAACAGTTACTGTATACAAGTATATATAATATACAATGTAACAGTTACTGTATACAAGTTATATATAGAATATACAATGTAACAGTTACTGTATACAAGTTATATATAATATACAATGTAACAGTTACTGTATACAAGTTATATATAACATACAATGTAACAGTTACTGTATACAAGTTATATAGACTACGCAATGTAACAGTCGCCATATACAATAAAAGGTTTGTATAGTACACACCACACAATTGTACAGATGTACACATACTTTGGGTCTACAGCAAGAAGCCAGCTAACAGTGTCCCTCAGTCCTTCATCTACAGTGTCTGGGATGGCTGGATAATTACCGCTGGAAATCATCATTCCTAATGCAACCAGGTTGTCAGCTTCAAACTACAAAAGTAAATTACTGCTTACTGACAGTTCGGAGTATACAGTCTACAAAATATAGTATGTAGTACATAGTACACAATCTACAGTATATAATAGACAGTGTATAACACACGGAATATGATGCACAGTATAGAATATGCAAAGCACAAATCACAATATATAGCATACAACATATAAAGATACAACAAAAAGTAGGAAATCCCACAAAAAGTTACCATATATACTTACAGGTACTTTACTAGTTACCATAGGTACTTACAGGTACTTTACCAGTTACCATAGATACTTACAGGTACTTTACCAGTTACCATAGATACTTACAGGTACTTTACTAGTTACCATAGATACTTACAGGTACTTTACTAGTTACCATAAGTAGTAATATATGAGCAGATCTCCCTACCAAGTGTTTTTTTGTGGATTAGACCTTGGAGTTGAGACAATGGGTTACGGCGTTGGATGAATTCGCCGAGTTTATATTGTATTTTACTTGAGGGGTACTTGAGTGGCATTTGAATGGCATTTAAGTGGCATTTGAGTTTTGATTAGTTTTTTACTTAATTTGAACTTATATGGCATATAGATTTTGAATGTATGGCATTCAAGTTTTGATAACTTTTTTACATAACTCGAACTCATATGGTATCTTGAGAGAGAGGGGAGAGGAGAGAGGAGAGAGGAGAGATGGGAGATGAGAGAGGAGAGAGAGAGGAGAGAGATTTTTTAGTTTTCTATACATTCATGTATTTATGGTTAATTATGTACATATTTATGGCTATATTTATATTTACATAGAGAGAGAGGAGAGAGGAGATATATCTAAATTGAATAAATACATTGATTAAAAATGAATCATTGTATGATTATATACATTTATTACATAATAAGTAAGGAAAATCTCCCCATATAATATAGCTAGAGTCAGTAAATACTAAGTAATACAAAGCACTACAACTTGTAATAAAGACAAAGTAATAACAGTTAATGCATAGTTTGTTCCTTTACAATGATGTCTTTGATGTACTGATGTTATATCTTAGGAAGGAAGACTTCTGTTCTATGTGCTTTTAATTTCGTAATGAACTAAAATAAAAAAAGTTATGTATTAGTATAGAATGATTAAGCAAAAATGTAAAATAATTACATGAATTTGAATTATAGTTCTAGTTACATTGGATAGCTTACATTATTAGAAAAGGGAAATAACTCACCAAGTTACATTGTTCAGCTTGTTCTTTCTTCAGCATTATTTTCACCAAGTGCTTTTGATTCTCTTTTATCTATCTAAAAGCAAACAAAAAATACTTGCTTTATAAGTATGCTGTAATAAATACACTAATTACACCAAAAAAGTGCTTTTTTAACATGAAAAAACGTATATATACAACATTTTGTTGTAAAAACTACACTAATTACACCAAAAAGTCCTTTTTTTCACCTTTAACATGTATATATTCAGCATTTTGTTGTAAAAAATACACTAATTACACCAAAAAAGTCCTTTTTTCACCTGGAAAATGTATATATTCAGCATTTTGTTGTAAAAAAATACATTATTTACACTAAAACAGTCCTTTTTTTACCTGGAAAATGGATATATTCAGCATTTTGTTGTAAAAAATACATTATTTACACCAAAACAGTCCTTTTTTCGCCTGAAAAATGTAGATATTCAGCATTTTGTTGTAAAAATACACTAATTTAAAAAAAAGTCTTTTTTTCACTTGGAAAATGTATATATTCAGCATTTTGTTTAATTTATGGTAAAAATTAGTAAAACTCACCTATAGTGATATGATTGCCTTGAGTTATAGATTAGCTTCTTGAGCTCTTGTTCTGGACAGTTTTTTTCAGCATCATCGAAGTATAATCCATGTAGTTGAGTCTTCATTGGTTTGGTATCATCTAAGCAGGAGAGGAAGTAATGTTGTGTAACATTGACTCTTCATTGGTTTGGTATCATCTTGTCTTCAAAATCGATGTAGTTTGAGTCTTCATTGCTTTGTCATCATCTAAGCAGGTGGTAGATCTTGAAAGGAATTCCTGCTGTGTTGGAGAAGTGTGCTGTCTTCAAAATCCATATAGTTTGAGTGTTCATTGGTTTGGCATCATATAAGTAGGTGGTAGATCTTGAAAGGAATTCTTGCTGTGTTGGAGAAGTGTGCTGTCTTCAAAAATCCATGTAGTTTGAGCCTTCATTGGTTTGGTATCATCTAAGTAGGTGGTAGATCTTGAAAGGAATTCTTGCTGTGCTGGAGAAGTGCGCTGTTTTCAAAATCCATGTAGTTTGAGTCTTCATTGATTTGGTATCATCTAAGTAGGAGGTAGATCTTGAAAGGAATTCTTGCTGTGTTGGAGAAGTATGCTGTCTTCATAATCCATGTAGTTTGAGTCTTCATTGGTTTGGTATCATCTAAGTAGGTGGTAGATCTTAAAAGGAATTCTTGCTGTGTTGGAGAAGTGTGCTGTCTTTAAAAATCCATGTAGTTTGAGTCTTCATTGGTTTGTTATCATCTAAGTAGGCGGTAGATCTTGAAAGGAATTCTTGCTGTGTTGGAGAAGTGTGCTGTCTTCAAAATCCATGTACTTTGAGTCTTCATTGATTTGGTATCATCTAAGTAGGTGGTAGATCTTGAAAGGAATTCTTGCTGTGTTGAAGAGGTATGCTGTCTTCAAAATTCATGTAGTTTGAGTCTTCATTGGTTTGGAATCATCTAAGTAGGTGGTAGATTTTGAAATGAATTCTTGCTGTGTTGGAGAAGTATGCTGTCTTCAAAATCCATGTAGTTTGAGTCTTCATTGGTTTGGTTCAAAATCGATGTAGTTTGAGTCTTCATTGATTTGGTATCATCTAATTAAGTCGTAGATCTTGAAAGGAATTCTTGCTGTGTTGGAGAAGTATGCTGTCTTCAAAATTCATGTAGTTTGAGTCTTCATTGGTTTGGTATCATTTAAGTAGGTGGTAGATCTTGAAATGAATTTTTGCTGTGTTGGAGAAGTATGCTGTCTTCAAAATTCATGTAGTTTGAGCCTTCATTGGTTTGGTATCATCTAAGTAGGTGGTAGATCTTGAAAGGAGTTCTTGCTGTGTTGGAGAAGTCGACTGTCTTCAAAATTCATGTAGTTTGAGTCTTCATTGGTTTGGTATCATCTAAGTAGGTGGTAGATCTTGAAATGAATTCTTGCTGTGTTGGAGAAGTGTGCTGTCTTCAAAATTGATGTAGTTTGAGTCTTCATTGGTTTGGTATCATCTAAGTAGGTGGTAGATCTTGAAAGAAATTTTTGCTGTGTTGGAGAAGTGTGCTGTCTTCATCTTCATTAGCTTGGTATCATCTAAGTAGGTGGTAGATCTTGAAATGAATTCTTGCTGTGTTGGAGAAGTGTGCTGTCTTCAAAATTGATGTAGTTTGAGTCTTCATTGGTTTGGTATCATCTAAGTAGGTGGTAGATCTTGAAATGAATTCTTGCTGTGTTGGAGAAGTGCGCTGTCTTCAAAATCGATGTAGTTTGAGTCTTCATTGATTTGGTATCATCTAATTAAGTCGTAGATCTTGAAAGGAATTCTTGCTGTGTTGGAGAAGTATGCTGTCTTCAAAATTCATGTAGTTTGAGTCTTCATTGGTTTGGTATCATTTAAGTAGGTGGTAGATCTTGAAATGAATTTTTGCTGTGTTGGAGAAGTATGCTGTCTTCAAAATTCATGTAGTTTGAGTCTTCATTGGTTTGGTATCATCTAAGTAGGTGGTAGATCTTGAAAGGAGTTCTTGCTGTGTTGGAGAAGTCGACTGTCTTCAAAATTCATGTAGTTTGAGTCTTCATTGGTTTGGTATCATCTAAGTAGGTGGTAGATCTTGAAATGAATTCTTGCTGTGTTGGAGAAGTGTGCTGTCTTCAAAATTGATGTAGTTTGAGTCTTCATTGGTTTGGTATCATCTAAGTAGGTGGTAGATCTTGAAAGAAATTCTTGCTGTGTTGGAGAAGTGTGCTGTCTTCATCTTCATTAGCTTGGTATCATCTAAGTAGGTGGTAGATCTTGAAATGAATTTTTGCTGTGTTGGGGAAGTATGCTGTCTTCAAAATCTATGTAGTTTGAGTCTTCATTGGTTTGGTATCATCTAAGTAGGTGGTAGATCTTGAAAGGAATTCTTGCTGTGTTGGAGAAGTGTGCTGTCTTGAAAATTGATGTAGTTTGAGTCTTCATTGGTTTGGCATCATCTAAGTAGGTGGATCTTGAAAGGAATTCTTGCTGTGTCACATAAGTAGGAGAGAAAGTCATGTTGTTTTACATCTATCGTTGGTGTTGGTAGATCTTGACCACATGTTTATAGTCTTTGCTACTGCTGCATTTCGTCTCAAACAAGAGTCCAAAGTAGACATCATAACTACAAAATACAAAAAATTGTTAGTTACAATTGATTCATTTATTTTCATTGGCTTTATCTACATAGAGTAGCGAAGAAAAAGTTTGTGTGAGTATAAAACTATCTAGTAGAGATAAATTTATATCTAGGTTCAACTAGCATTGAATAATTATTATTATTTTGTTAATAATAAATAAGTAGAGTCGGCTACTTTACTAGAACTTGGACAAACACTTATTTTAAAAATGAATAATTAGAGCTTTCTACTAGTGTTGAATAATTAATGATAATAATTTACCTTATCACCACTTAGAGCCAGATGATTTAATTAACTAAAGACAAATAATTACTTTAGCAATTCTTACCTTGATGCTGGATGTTCTCCTAGTAGCTGTAGTAGATGATGGTTCTCCGCTTGCTGTTGAAGAACTGGATGCTTTCTGTGTGAAAACAGTGGCTCTTAAATAGCTAAAGTTGCACTGATTAAACCCTATGAATCAGCATTTTTTTCCAATGCTTTCGCGGGAATAAATAATTTATTTTCACGCGAATAGAAACAGTTGCTTTCGCGGGAATAAATAGTTTATTTTCACGCGAATAGAAACCGTTGCTTTCGCGGGAGTAAATAGTTTATTTTCACGCGAATAGAAACCGTTGCTTTCGCGGGAATAAATAATTTATTTTCACGCGAATAGAAACAGTTGCTTTCGCGGGAACAAATAGTTTATTTTCACACGAATAGAAACTGTTGCTTTCGCGGGAATAAATAGTTTATTTTCACGCGAATAGAAACCGTTGCTTTCGCGGGAATAAATAATTTATTTTCACACGGATAGAAACAGTTGCTTTCGCGGGAATAAATAGTTTATTTTCACGCGAATAGAAACCGTTGCTTTCGCGGGAATAAATAATTTATTTTCACGCGAATAGAAACAGTTGCTTTCGCGGGAATAAATAGTTTATTTTCACGCGAATAGAAATCGTTGCTTTCGCGGGAATAAATAATTTATTTTCACGCGAATAGAAACAGTTGCTTTCGCGGGAACAAATAGTTTATTTTCACACGAATAGAAACTGTTGCTTTCGCGGGAATAAATAGTTTATTTTCACGCGAATAGAAACCGTTGCTTTCGCGGGAATAAATAATTTATTTTCACACGAATAGAAACAGTTGCTTTCGCGGGAATAAATAGTTTATTTTCACGCGAATAGAAACTGTTGCTTTCGCGGGAATAAATAGTTTATTTTCACGCGAATAGAAACCGTTGCTTTCGCGGGAATAAAGAATTTATTTTCACGCGAATGGAAACCGTTGCTTTCGCGGGAATAAACAGTTTTTATTCCCGCGAAAGCATTGGAAAAAATGCTGATTCATAGGGTTTACTCAGTGCAACTTTAGCTATTTAAGAGCCACTGTTTTCACTTAGAAAGCATCCAGTTCTTCAACAGCAAGCGGAGAAGCATCATCTACTACAGCTACTAGGAGAGCATCAAGGTAAGAAACGCTAAAATAATTATTTGTCTTTAGTTAATTAAATCATCTGGCTCTAAGTGGTGATAAGGTAAAGAATAATCAATAATCATTTAACACTAGTAGAAAGCTCTAATTATTTATTTTTAAAATAAATATTAAAAACTTGTGAAAATGAACTGGTAACATTACGTCGACTGAAATAATGCCTAAAACGTCTCGCATAAATTTTGGTCTGACCAAAAACGGACTGAAAACCTTTACCTTTAGAGCGAGTACAAAATTATCATAACTTGGTCAAGAGAACGACTCCATATCGTAATAGGAGGATAACTCCACAGTGCAACTAGTTGAGTTCTTCAACTAGTGTTAAATAATAATTTTAATCACTTACCTTAATACAGAAAGTCTCCTAGTAGTTGTAGTAGATGTTGATACTTCAGTCACTGTTGTTGGAGTGGATGCTTTCTGTGTAAAAGCGATGCTTCTTATATAGCTAGGTTGTACTAGGTACCGATTGACACGAGCTGATTCCAATGAAAAGCCTTTATAATATATAAGGTCTTTACGTAGAAAACTCACGCGAAAACTAAAAAAAAACATTCTTCGCGGGAGTTTTCCGTCTTATATGTTATAAAGGCTTTACGCAAAAAACTCACGCGAAAACCAAAACTTCTTCGCGGGAGTTTTCCTTCTTATGCGTTATGACAGCTTTATGTAAAAAACTCACGCGAAAACGGAAAAATAAAAAAAACTTCTTCGCGGGAGTTTTCCTTCTATGTACTATAAAGGCCTTGCGCGGAAAACTAACGGTAAAAAAAATTCCGTGAGTTTTCTGCATAAAGCCTTTATAACATAAAAGAAGGAAAACTCCCGCGAAAGAATTGTTTTGTATTTCCCGTTTTCGCGTGAGTTTTCCGTGTAAAGCCTTTATAGTATATAGAAGGAAAACTCCCGCGAAGAGAATTTTTTTACTGTTCAACTTTTCGCGTGAGTTTTCCGCGTAAAACCTTTATGACTTATAAGAAGGAAAACTCCCGCGAAGAATTTTTTTTCAGTTTCGGTTTTCGCGTGAGTTTTCCGCGTAAAGACCTGCTTATATATTATAAAGGCTTTTCATTGGAATCAACTCGTGTCAATCGGTACCTAGTACAACCTAGCTATATAAGAAGCACCGCTTTTACACGGAAAGCATCCACTTCAACAACAGTGACTGAAGGATCAACATCTACTACAACTACTAGGAGACTTTCTGTATTAAGGTAAGGAATAATAAATAACTATTTAACACTAGTTGAAGAACTCAACTAGTTGCACTATGGAGTTATCCTCATATTACGATATGGAGTCGTTCTCTTGACCATAGAAGTATCTCTCCTAGATAATTTTATGCTCATAGAACCTATCCTGTTTGCGCTCAAGATCGCAGTCTTTTGGCATTGATTGACAGAATTGTCGTAGGTCCGAGAGAAAAAATAGGTTAGCCTTAAATGACATCTTGAACGACAGGTTGATTTAGAACTTTACAGCCAAAAAATGATTACAACTTTCATTATTGTATTGTTTTACTTTATTATCAACATATAACAGTTATTATTCATTGTATTTAATATGAAAAATAATTTTTACTGATAATGATTATTATTCTTATTATTATTACTATTGTTAATATTATTGTGATTTCATTTGGTTTTCATTGTTACTTTATTGAATTTTGTTCAAGTCTTGTGATCTAAATAATAAAAGAATGATAAATATTTATTTACCACTAGTTGAAAAACTTACCTACTTGCACTATGGAGAAAATAGCCTCCTACAACCAAATCCGTTTGTGTTACAAACCCTGTCTTTGGATATTGATAAAAATGTTATCTTCTTTGTATTATGATTAAATAATAATAAATAGCTCACATTTTTTAAAATATTTCTTATTTTTTGTCTTTTTAGATTGGATAGTTAAGATGGCAATTTTTGTATTTTGTAGACACGATGCCTACTTTGGACTCTTGTTTGAGACAAAACGCAGCAGCAGTAAAGACTATAAAACATCTGGATCAGATCCAATTGAAGTAATTGCAGATAACTAAAGGAATAACATGTACTACAGCATACAGAGTGAACAAGGTGTGTGTAGATTATTACTCAGTCTCATTACACTACTATTACTAAGAATTATTGTAGGTGTTGGATAAAGGATTAAGCAGTAATGTATTAGCAAGCATTAGCAATAAACATAGACTTTTCAACAATGACATTAACCAAAAAAAATAGTATAACAAAGTCATGTTTGAGCTAATAAGTTGTTGCTAAGATGTTTGAATTAACAACTAGGTAGCTAAAATAAGTTTTTCATGAGGATCTCCTGACAGTTGTGATTCCTTGAGTGGTGAGCAGACTTTTAAATCTACTGTAGTTATCTTTTGTTGATCTTATTGAGTCTTTATCAGTTAGTACATCATGCAACAAATTCTTTGATAGCTTAGCGCTAAGCCATCTTCCCTTGAGTTTTATCCTGTCAGTATCCAGATCGTATTTTCCAGAATCTCTCAATTGATACAATATTTTTACACCTAACGCTTGATTGTCTTTACTAGCTGTCATGTCGGATACTTTCTTTTTAAACTCTTCTAATTGTTGCATCATTCTCTCCGAATCTCTATTGCTATCATCGTCAATTGTGTTTCTATCAAACGATGATGGTGAGAGCTTTGGTGTTTTAGCAGAGCTCCAGCTCTTTGGTTGCTTGTACTCTCCCCTAATCTTTCCAACATCACTCCGATAGGTTTTTGTGCTTTGAACATTTTCATTTGTCTTTTTGCGCTCAAGCAACTCGTTTTTGATTCCCATTACTATTTCATTCGTTTCAACCAAAATATTTTGGATTTTCTCGATATCTCTCACCATTTTGTCTTTTGTCGGGTTGTCATACAATGATGACGCAAACTTGTCTTGGTCTGTTGATTTAGCCCCACTGTTCTTTTCCATCAAACTATGATACTCCTCTTCTGGTATAACAAAATAACGTTCACCATATTTTAAAGGAGGAAGATTCATTTTGTATTGATATTAAAACCTGTGCAATCAGGATGATTATAGGCTCTAAAAAAAGCTACCTCTCCCAATCTGCATTAAAATTTGTTGTTTGTCAGCAATCAGTGTTTGTACCTCCTTGAAGCGCTACTACCTAATAAACTGAGTTGTGTACTGATTAGTTATTTGTAGCTCTTTTTGAAGCCTCCTCTCTCCTCTACCAAATACCCCTCTCTCCTCTCTTGCAGTTATTTCCCAAATACTGTAAATTTTAACCATCTAGAGGACTAATTTGGTGATTTTCCAACATATTTTATAGCATTCAATATAGTTATTATGTCATAAATGTATATTATTCAATCTAGATATAAATATATCCATAAATATGTACATAATTATCCTTATATACATGGTTGTATAAAAAACTAAAAAATCTCTCTCTCCTCTCTTCTCTCTCCTCTGTACATAGCTATAAAATGTTAATATGGACATGAATTTGGACATGCGCATGTACATAAATATGAACATAGGTATGTACATAAATGGACATGAATATGGACATGTACATAAATGGACATGAATATGGACATGAATATGGACATGAATATGGACATGAATATGGACATGAATATGGACATGAATATGGACATGAATATGGACATGAATATGGACATGTACCTATTCATGTCCATTTATGCACATGTACATGAATATGGACATATGCGTATTTACTGACTCTAGCTATATTATATAGGAAGATTTTCCCTACTTATTATGTAATAAATGTATATAATCATACAATGATTCATTTTTGATCAATATATTTATTCAATGTAGATAGATCTCCTCTCTCCTCTCTCTATGTAGATATAAATATACCCACTCTCCTCTCTCTATGTAGATATAAATATACCCATAAATATGTACATAATTAACCATATATACATGAATGTATAGAAAACTAAAAAATCTCTCTCCTCTCTCTTTCTCTCAAGATACCATATGTATGTATGTATGCATTGATTGTCATTACAAGTTGTAGTGCTTTGTATTACTTAGTATTTACTGACTCTAGCTATATTATATAGGAAGATTTTCCCTACTTATTATGTAATCAATGTATATAATCTTATAATGTTTCATTTTTGATCAATATATTTATTCAATGTAGATAAAACTCCTCTCTCTCTCTCTTCTCTCTCCTCTCTCTCAAGATGCCATATGAGTTCGAATTATGTAAAAAAATTATCAAAACTTAAATGCCATACATTCAAAATCTATCTGCCATATGAGTTCAAATTAAGTAAAAAAATAATCAAAACTCAAATGCCACTTAAATGCCACTCGAATGCCACTCAAGTACCCCTCAAATGAAATACAATATAAACTCGGCGAATTCATCCAACGTCGTGACCCATTGCCTCAACCCCAAGGTCTAATCCACAAAAAAACACTTGGTAGGGAGATCTGCTCATATATTACTACTACCATAGATACTTACAGGTACTTTACTAGTTACCATAGATACTTACAGGTACTTTACTAGTTACCATAGATACTTACAGGTACTTTACTAGTTACCATAGATACTTACAGGGACTTTACCAGGTACCATAGATACTTACAGGTACTTTACTAGTTACCATAGATACTTACAGGGACTTTACCAGGTACCATAGATACTTACAGGTACTTTACCAGTTACCATTGATACTTACAGGTACTTTACCAGTTACCATAGATACTTACAGGTACTTTACTAGTTACCATAGATACTTACAGGGACTTTACCAGGTACCATAGATACTTACAGGTACTTTACTAGTTACCATAGATACTTACAGGTACTTTACTAGTTACCATAGATACTTACAGGTACTTTACTAGTTACCATAGATACTTACAGGTACTTTACTAGTTACCATAGATACTTACAGGTACTTTACTAGTTACCATAGATACTTACAGGTACTTTACTAGTTACCATAGATACTTACAGGTACTTTACTAGTTACCATAGATACTTACAGGTACTTTACTAGTTACCATAGATACTTACAGCGGTACTTTACTAGTTACCATAGATACTTACAGGGACTTTACCAGGTACCATAGATACTTACAGGTACTTTACTAGTTACCATAGATACTTACAGGGACTTTACCAGGTACCATAGATACTTACAGGTACTTTACCAGTTACCATAGATACTTACAGGTACTTTACTAGTTACCATAGATACTTACAGGTACTTTACCAGTTACCATAGATACTTACAGGTACTTTACTAGTTACCATAGATACTTACAGGTACTTTACTAGTTACCATAGATACTTACAGGTACTTTACTAGTTACCATAGATACTTACAGTTACTTTACTAGTTACCATAGATACTTACAGGTACTTTACTAGTTACCATAGATACTTACAGGTACTTTACCAGTTACCATAGATACTTACAGGTACTTTACCAGTTACCATAGATACTTGCAAGTACTTTACCAGTTACCATAGATACTTACAGGTACTTTACTAGTTACCATAGATACTTACAGGTACTTTACTAATTACCATAGATACTTACAGGTACTTTACTAGTTACCATAGAAACTTACAGGTACTTTACTAGTTACCATAGATACTTACAGGTACTTTACTAGTTACCATAGATACTTACAGGTACTTTACTAGTTACCATAGATACTTACAGGTACTTTACTAGTTACCATAGATACTTACAGGTACTTTACTAGTTACCATAGATACTTACAGGTACTTTACTAGTTACCATAGATACTTACAGGTACTTTACTAGTTACCATAGATACTTACAGGGACTTTACCAGGTACCATAGATACTTACAGGTACTTTACTAGTTACCATAGATACTTACAGGGACTTTACCAGGTACCATAGATACTTACAGGTACTTTACCAGTTACCATAGATACTTACAGGTACTTTACTAGTTACCATAGATACTTACAGGTACTTTACCAGTTACCATAGATACTTACAGGTACTTTACTAGTTACCATAGATACTTACAGGTACTTTACTAGTTACCATAGTTACTTACAGGTACTTTACTAGTTACCATAGATACTTACAGTTACTTTACTAGTTACCATAGATACTTACAGGTACTTTACTAGTTACCATAGATACTTACAGGTACTTTACTAGTTACCATAGATACTTACAGGTACTTTACCAGTTACCATAGATACTTACAGGTACTTTACCAGTTACCATAGATACTTACAGGTACTTTACCAGTTACCATAGATACTTACAGGTACTTTACCAGTTACCATAGATACTTATAGGTACTTTACCAGTTACCATAGATACTTACAGGTACTTTACTAGTTACCATAGATACTTACAGGTACTTTACTAGTTACCATAGATACTTACAGGTACTTTACTAGTTACCATATATACTTACAGGTACTTTACCAGTCACCATGAAGTAGAGAACACAACCAACAGCCCAAACATCACATTTATCTGTGAACTTTTCATTCCTCACCATCTCAGGAGCATTGAAACCAATAGCACCGATGTGTGCCTTGCTTTTCATCATGTACACAGACCTGGAGAATTGTCCACTTGGTTTATTGTGTGGTGTACGAGCGTGAGTGTGCGTGAGTGTGTGGTGTATGCGTAGCATAGGTTGTAACCCAGCTTAGTGTTTAGGATAGTGTGTAATATAGTGTGTAGGGTAGGTATAATGTAATATAGTGTGTAGTGTAGATATAATGTAATATAGTGTGTAGGGTAGGTGTGATGTAATATAGTGTGTAGGGTAGGTGTAATGTAATATAGTGTGTAGTGTAGGTATAATGTAATATAGTGTGTAGGGTAGGTGTAATGTAATATAGTGTGTAGTGTAGGTATAATGTAATATAGTGTGTAGTGTAGATATAATGTAATATAGTGTGTAGGGTAGATATAATGTAATATAGTGTGTAGTGTAGGTGTAATGTAATATAGTGTGTAGGGTAGATGTAATGTAATATAGTGTGTAGGGTAGGTGTGATGTAATATAGTGTGTAGTGTAGGTGTAATGTAATATAGTGTGTAGGGTAGATGTAATGTAATATAGTGTGTAGGGTAGGTGTGATGTAATATAGTGTGTAGTGTAGGTGTAATGTAATATAGTGTGTAGGGTAGGTATAATGTAATATAGTGTGTAGGGTAGATGTAATGTAATATAGTGTGTAGTGTAGGTGTAATGTAATATAGTGTGTAGGGTAGGTGTAATGTAATATAGTATGTAGGGTAGGTGTAATGTAATATAGTGTGTAGGGTAGGTGTGATGTAATATAGTGTGTAGTGTAGGTGTAATGTAATATAGTGTGTAGTGTAGATGTAATGTAATATAGTGTGTAGTGTAGATGTAATGTAATATAGTGTGTAGGGTAGATGTAATGTAATATAGTGTGTAGTGTAGGTGTAATATAGTGTAGGTGTAATGTAATATAGTGTGTAGGGTAGATGTAATGTAATATAGTGTGTAGGGTAGGTATAATGTAATATAGTGTGTAGTGTAGATGTAATGTAATATAGTGTGTAGTGTAGGTATAATGTAATATAGTGTGTAGGGTAGATGTAATGTAATATAGTGTGTAGGGTAGGTGTAATATAGTGTGTAGGGTAGGTATAATGTAATATAGTGTGTAGTGTAGATGTAATGTAATATAGAGTGTAGGGTAGATGTAATGTAATATAATGTGTAAGGTAGATGTAATGTAATATAGTGTGTAGGGTAGATGTAATGTAATATAGTGTGTAGTGTAGGTATAATGTAATATAGTGTGTAGGGTAGATGTAATGTAATACAGTCTATACAATGTACGGTACACTACACACTACATTGTAGAATAATATGTAGTGCATTGTGTAGTTCGCAGGGTGGTACAAAGTGTAGTGTTTCGTGTAGTATATAGTGTATGTTGTGCAGTATATAGTGTAGTGTGTTGTGTAGTATATAGTGTAGTGTGTTGTGTAGTATATAGTGTTGTATGTTGTGTGGTGTGTAGTATATAGTGTAGTATGTTATGTGGTGTGTAGTCCTTCAAAAGAAACAGATTTAATCTGTCTGTTTGATTGTAAGACATAATAAAGTATTCATTGGCAAGTTTCATCAGTCTAAATATATATATGCACTTTGCACTGCCACCGTTACCACTCTGATGAAACAAGTTTAGATTTTTGAAATTTTTCGCTTTTTATGAAAATTTGATCCTTAAGGTAGTATTGTGGTAGATTTTGGTGAAAGATACTAGTGAACAGGGCATTCGCTAACCACTTCTCCACTCTATGCGCTGGCGATGCACCTACAGCCATCGGTAAGATGCTGTGCCGGTAGCAGAGCCATACTGTGCCGGTAGTACAGTCCACAGGGCCGGTACCGGGCCGGTAGATACCTATTCAGGGTCAGTTGAGACCTCTGCAGGGCCGGTATGCTGCCACAGGGCCGGGTCAAGATTGCTGCCTTAATTGAGGAACTTGGAAATTAGCCAGAGACTCACCAAGCCAGGAGCCAAAGCTATCTACCCTAACATCGACGGTAACCAGGACCCTAAGCTAACTGGAGCCTTGGGACCTTATGGAACAGCCTGATTGGCCAGCAGGAGATAGGACTCTGCCCTTAGCCACTCGGCACCTCCCTTATTTACTCTCTTTTGATTACCTGATTGGTGGACTATTTGTATAAGCACTTACATTGGTCTAATTACTTCCTGTACTGTTATTCTTATATGTTTGATACTTGTGAGCTCTCCTATAAAAGGAGAGACATTTCATGTGTTCTGTGCATTCATTCCTATGTTGCCATGGCATTTGCTCTTATATTGCTAACCCTAGAGGAATAATTACCCTCAGGACTGTCATAGAGAATATAGCCATTAAGACAAACACTACGCGATACTGTTTGTTTGAGCCATGGGCTCCTGCCTTACCGGGTAATTCGGTTACCCTGCATAGTTGTCGCTATCGGTCAGCACAGTGTCCTCTCTGGAGAGAGGTATAAAATTGAGACTAGTGGATGTCCGTGGTAACAGACCGGAATCCATTGCATTGGTGGCAGCGGTGGGATAAACGGTACCTTCCCACGCTGTGCTCTTTCACGCTACCCTCTGGCCCTGCAAATGGTCTGCAGGCCAGCTACCGAAAGAGAAGAAGCTTGATCTACGGGGTGTAGATCTGCAGAAGAAGAGGAGAAGAAGATTGATCTACGGAGAGTAGGTCTGAAGCAATTCACACAAGATACTACCAGATTTCTCTGCAGGCTCGTTGAGGCCTTCCGCCCTGCAGCAGCTATCCCGGCACAGTATCACTTACTAAAGGCTGTCTGCATCAACCGTAGAGCTTGCTCCGTTTGCAGCAGTCCAGTACAGGCGCTTACGGTATTCCCTACAGGCTCGTCGAGTTTGCTCCGCCCTGAACATAGAGATATCGGTACTGTACAAGAGAGAGAGCGAGTCGTGTATCTGCTATACAGGCTCAGCTACTGAAGTTACTTCAGCTTGGAGTGTTACTCAGCTGGTAACACTGACCCCGGCACTGTATCCACTTACAGTGCCCCTACACTACTGTCTGTAGGCCCGTAGAGCTTGCTCCGCCCTGCAGCAGTAAAGAAAGTTTCGTAACGGTTGTTACAAGCTACGGAGTGCCAGGTACTGTCACAGTATCCACTATACCGACCTCTAGAACTGCTAGAGCCACTTGAAACACTGATCCGGCCCGGAATCCAGTTGTGCTAACCATCACTCAGATTAGAGTTGAGTTCACTCCTCTATCTATAAAGGATGGACACCCAGCGAGCACGCAGCGCCGGTCGAGCACCCGCTGGCAACCCTGAAGCTACAACAATAGACAGATTGACCAAAGCATTGACGGCTATGATGAGGCCCAACCAAGACAATGCACCAGCTAGGCTAAAGGCTCCGAAGTTTGACAGCGAAGGAGATGTCAAATATTTCATCACTAGATTCATGGAGGTAGCTGAGATGAACGATTGGCCAGAGAACGCGGCCATGTTATACCTGAGAGATGCATTACGAGGTAAAGCATTGGACTGTGGAAAGCCTCCACATCTGCAGGGTATATTCACTGCACTACGAGCACGTTTTGGGCTAACACCAAGGGAAGCGATGTCCCGGCTGACCAGCCTACGCCGCCAACACAAGACGTCGCTCCAAGAGCATGCAAGTGAAGTAGAGCGCCTAGTGCGCGTTGCGTTTGCTGATCTACCTCACCGACCCATGCAGAGGATGATGCTGGATATCTTCAGCACCACAGTCGGAAACGCTTACCAGCAAAGACACTTGTTGGCCATGCAGCCCGTTGACATAGCTGAAGCAGTCAGGGCTGGCAACGAGTACATGCAGATAAAGACGCCGTTTGAAGAACGCCAGGCTCATGTACGGATGTTGGAAGAGGATGCCGACGAGGAAGAAGAGGAATGGATGAGGACGGTTGCCAAGAGCCCGTCCTAAAGTGTCTCCACCACTACTGCAGTACAGCAGACACACCACACTCCTACACCTGCCATACCGGATTCCATGACGACAGTCATGGACAGCCTGAAGCTGTTGATGGAAGAGATACGGTCGCTGAGAGCGGCAAGACAAGCAGCTCCCTCTCCACAGTTGGAGACAGCACCTGCAACACGCTGCTGGGGCTGCGGGCAACCAGGCCACATGATGGGCACCTGCCCCCGAAATCAGCGCGCAGTTCGATTTACGGACACTCCAAGACAGACGGGAAACGGCCGGCGCCCGCAGTAGCGCCACCGGCAGCTGACTGCAGCTGGGCAAGCCGGACAACACCCACAACCCCTTATAGTCCTGGAACTCTAGGAAAGAGTGGACAGCCCCCCAAGACACTACAGACAGCAACCAACCACAGCTGCACACACCAAACAACTCCTGACACCCCATACAGTCCTGGAACTCTAGGAGAGAGTGAACAACCCCCCAAGAGAGCATCAACACCCGCTGACTGCAGCTGGACAACTCCTGATACCCCATACAGTCCTGGAACTCTAGGAAAGAGTGGACAACCCCCTAAGAGAGCATCAACACCCACTGACTGCAGCCGGACAACTCCTGACACCCCATACAGTCCTGGAACTCTAGGAAAGAGTGGACAACCCCCCAAGAGAGCACAGACGCCCGCTGAGGACAGCCGGACAGCTTGCCAACCCCCCTGTAGTCCTGTAACTCTAGGAAAGAGTGGACAACCCCCCAGGAGAACGCAGACTGACAGTAGCCGGAAAGCTCACCAACCCCCTTGTAGTCCTGTAACTCTAGGAAAGAGTGGACAACCCCCCAGGAGAACGCAGACTGACAGTAGCCGGAAAGCTCACCAACCCCCTTGTAGTCCTGTAACTCTAGGAGAGAGTGGACAACCCCCCAGGAGAACACTAATGGCAGCGCCACCGTTGGAGCGACCTTACCAGGCCAGCTACTTCCTGGCTGGAAGGTTAGCCGGTAGACCAGCCTCCCTGTTAATTGACACAGGCTGTTCAACCAACTTGTTGTCGAAACATCTGTACCAGCAACTGCCACAGTCAGTAAAGGACACGCTGCAGCGCAGCGAGGCACATGGACTCATGGCTGACGGATCTAGGATTCCCTTTTACGGTACCCTGCGAGTAAACATGCAGTTTCGTAGACTGAGAACGAGCGTTAACTTCGTCGTTAGTGACATTAATGAAGATGCTATAATTGGCATGCCATTCCTCACCTTACACGAGTGTGCCCTACGGTTTCCAGACTCCCATGTCATCATTGACGGACATGTGCTACCCTGCACGGACAAGCACGGACGGCCACTTAATGATAGTGTTCGTCTAACACAAGCAGAGCTGACAGAGAACCCCCCTTACCCCTCTGAAGAGGAAGAGGTCCCAGTGCACACACCCACGGTGGAGGAGACGGCATGGGAAATTCACCAGGCAGCAGAGAGCCGCCCGCCAGAAGCCTATAGGAAAAAGTTGGAGCCAAAACAGACCGAAACTGTAGACGGTAGAAGCAAAACAGTGAATTCCCCCCGCTGGCTACGCCCTTGCGATGGGGAGAGGGGAGCCCTGCTGCTGGAGAGAGGCAGCTGCCCTTCAGCCATCAACCTACTGCTAAAAGATGCAGAGAAGATGCAAGCAAACACAGTGAAGAGACATGCTATGAGAGCACTCAGCTGTGTCCAGATGGGAATTCCCGCCACCCGCCGAGTGGAAAGGCAAGAAAAGCAGGAAAAGTGGTCAAAAAACCTGCAAGAGAGGTGCGAGCCGCATCGTCCTTGGTTTCTAAAGAAACCCGAGGAACTCACCGACAACTTCCAGTTAACAGAATTACTGTAGATGACCGTCGGAAGAAGTTAGAGAAATGGCCAAAACCCCCCAGTAACCAACAGCTTCCTGTGAAGGCAGACGGGATGAGTCAGGGTTGTGAACAACCTTGCAGCTTGCAACAACCACTCATAACCACAGTGACTAGCAAAAGAGAAGCAAGCAACATGCCAAGCAACTGCTTAGAACTTGAAGATGAAGAGGAAAACTTGCTGCTGGATACTGATCTTGACCAGTATCAACCGTCGACGCTCAGGACAGAGCTACAGACAATGCCAACAGCGGAGCTGTTCTTGCCACCTACCGCAGAGAGGAGGGAAGAGCCAAGGGAGCTGGCAAAGAAGGAACAAGATGGTGAGCAGCATAACTTAGCATTTGCGAAATGGCTGTTTGAAAATTGCACGCCACGAGATCCGCTGGTTTTGCGGTGTGGCAGCCCACCTAGCTACGCTAGGCATAAATCTATAGACTTACAAGCGCTGGCGACAAAATATTGGGCGCTTTTTGGGAGAATGAGATTGCTAATTCCCTTAACAGGGTAGTAGAGCAAAAAGAGCGGAAGATTGAGTGGGTGACACTTGATGCTGCCTGCCGGCCCGGGATGACTCCCTACCGGCTCGGAGCACCTCTGTACCGGCCCGGGGCAACCCTATGCCGGCCCGGGGTCCTCCAGAAGTTCAGTCACAAAAGACTGAAACCTTACAAGGCGATTGCTACCCTTGTATGCCTTACCGGCAACCAAAGCCTGTGGTGGCGGCTAAGAGTAGTAATATATGAGCAGATCTCCCTACCAAGTGTTTTTTTGTGGATTAGATCTTGGAGGTTATGCAATGGGTTACGATGTTGGATGAATTCGCCGAGTTTATATTGTATTTTATCTGAGGGGTATTTGAGTGGCATTTGAGTGGCAATTAAGTGGCATTTGAGTTTTGATTATTTTTTACTTGTTTTGAACTTATATGGCATATAGATTTTGAATGTATGACATTTGATTTTTTTTGATATTTTTTACATTGTATAAAAATGGAGCGTGATATGATTGTATTGTTATTGGAAGTTAAGATGTCGACAGAGGATGATGTTGAGATGAGACCGATGAATGAAGTTGATACTGTTGATGGTACTACACGTGATATGATAGATGTTTTACCGAGTATGAAGCGTAAAGCGTTGATAATTATGATGATTTTGGTATTTGTCGTAGGATTTTCCACTGTTGGAGGTGTTACTGAGTTTAGTATGTATGAAGAAGCTATGGAAAAAATACAAAAAGCGAGAAACTCTCCTGTTGGAATCATAAATGAAACTACTGTTGGTTGATGAACATCTTTTTATGATGAATGGGAAACCTGAAGATTATGACCCATGGATGCGATCTCCTTTTACAGCAATGATTGCAGGACCAACTGGATCGGGAAAGACGCAAGCGATTTTTAGAATGATTGAAGCTAGTCAGACTATAGCACACCCCCCGCCAACAGAAATTCACTACTGTTATGGAGCCTACCAAAAAGCCTTTGATGATGTACCAGGAGTGATTTTTCATGAAGGGATGATAGATATAACAGTGAGTTTTCCCAGAGATGGTAAAAATTGATGGCTGATAATTGATGATCTCATGGATGAAGTTTCTGGTAAAGCTGATGCCAATGCTCTGTATACAAAACATAGTCATCATTTGAACATAAGTGTGTTTTTTATTGTTCAGAATCTGTTTTTAAAAGGAAATCGTACAATTTTCTTGAATAGTCATTATTTTTTCTTTTTAAAAACCCTAGAGATGCTTCTTCTATTTCCTATTTGGCTCGACAATGTTTTCCATCAAAAGTAAAATATGTACAAGAGGCTTTTGAAGATGCAACAAAAAAACCATACTCTTGTTTACGAATAGATACGACTCAACAAACGAATGATCAACATAGACTATTGGGAAATTTTACATCGGATCTCCCTATGATATTATATGTACCCGAGTAAAAGGATATAAATACAATTACTATTCATTTCACCTCAATCATATTTTGTTATTCAACGACGCAACACGAAAGAGTTATAATGACTAAAGATTTGGAGAAAAAATTAACAAGAAATGCTGCTGTGTTGTTATCACTCAACAATGCAATCTTTGCTATTCAAAAGTCTGTTATAGCCAAAGCCAAAAAGGAGTTTATTATGACTCTAATGGAATGTGCTAAAGCTATTATAAATGGAACGATACCATTGACAACATCTCAGTACAATCAGTTGCAGCGGAACGCGAAGGATATTAGCGCTTTAGTAAGAAGATCAACGTTAGATGATAAGAAAGCTGTATTGCAAAAAGGAGGATTTTTAGGCGCTCTACTAGGACCTATCATCAGCAATATAGTTCCTGGGTTATTTAAAAGTGTGCTAGGAGGAGGGAGAAGATAAAGATGAAAGTCTCAACACGAATGATGCGAAATAAAACGGCAATTTTAGCTCTGGATGAACTGAGTAAGAAAGGAAAAATCGCTATAGTCGAAAAGGCTAACTCAGATTTGTTTCAATCATTGATAGAAAGTGTTAAAAATATTATATTAGGTAATGTTCCTCTTGATTCTGAGCAGTTTATTGAGTTGCAGCGTTACAAGAAGGAACTACATAAACTTAGTGGTAGAGGGACAGTTGATGATAAGCGTAAAATTTTGATTCAGACTGGTAGAGGAAATCTTTTGGATGCTATTATAAACCCTATTGTATCTGTTTTGTCATCAATAAAAAGATGAATCGACAGCCTTTAACATTCTCCAGACGTATTTTTATACTCACTGAAAATGAATACTATAGATTAACGGAAAAAAAGGAAAATAAAACAGTGGTAAAGGAAGAGAAGACCAGACCTCCATTGTATTATAATCCTATGGAAGGTATAACAGTGAAAAATATGAAGAGAAAGCGAAATGATCTACTGGAAACGGCTTATGATTCTGACTTATCCTCACACGAAAAGTTAGATGAAAATGTTGAAAACTTACGTAAGTATTTGTCTGATGTCAAAAAGATTAAAAATAACCAAAATCAGACACAGAAGGATAGTTGGAGTCCCATTAAGAAAAAGAAGATAGAGTCTTATTCTCCTTTAGCCAATAGCACAGTTATTGATGATAAACCTAATACCCTTTCACCGAATGCTCATAAAGACATTGAGTTAGAATCAGTGAAAATGGATGATGATGATGATATCGGGATGGAATTAATAAAAGGGAAGTTGTTTGATACTGAAGACTCAACCCTACTTGGAAATACATTTCTTACTGATGGAGAAGATGAGCATGATAGTGAAAGCGAAAATTTATAAGAGTTTGAAAAAAAGCAACTGAATTAACAACAAAAAAGAGTGATCAAACGATTGCTGTCAGAATGTTGAATAATCTGAGTAAAATTGGTAGATTCGACTCGGACAAGAACAGAGTGAAAATTGGAGAACATTGGTTGAATCCTAAGACTTCCAAAACTTTACTACGAGACGTTCTAACTGAAGGAGGTAAAATACAATCGGGAAATACCAATTACAGTAGATTTAAAAGCTTGCTAACTGATGAAGGAATCACAACTGTCAGAAAATCCCCGCATCAAACACGTAAGAGGAAAAAGTTGGTCATTCCAGGTACTAATTCATGGACATCGACACGCTAAAAGAGTTGTATTACAATCCTGCATTACATACATCTCTACGAGGAGCTAGAGCTTTACTGAAAGCTCGTAGAAAGCGAGAGGGGGAAAAAAGAATCCGTGAATGGTTGAGTGGTGAGGATGCCTACACGTTACATAAAAGAGCTGTAACTAAGTTTAAACGCCGTCCTACAATTGTAGCTGGAATAGGGGAACAGTTACAGGTAGATTTGATGGATGTTCGATCTCGAAAAGAAGAAAATAATAATACAGCATTTTTACTGACTGCTGTTGATTCTCTATCTAGAAAAGGTTGGGCTGTACCGCTCATCAACAAATCAGGACAGGTAGTGGCAAGAGGATTGAGAAGAATACTAGAAGGGGAAAACTATAAAGCTTTACAATCCGATAAAGGTAAAGAGTTTGACAATGTCAATGTAAAGACTCTCCTGGCGGAAAAAAAAATCAAGCGCTTTACAACCGAAAATGAGACGATAAAGGCATCGATGGTGGAACGTTTTAACAGAACTTTAAAGGAGAAGATATATAGATATTTGACATATAAAGATGATGACAGATACATTGATGTTTTACCAGAAATGGTTGATGCATACAACAACACAATTCATGGTGCTATAGGTATGAGACCGAATGATGTGAATTTTCAAAATCAGGAACTTGTATGGAATCGTGTGTATGAAGGAGGTGAACATAGTTTAGCTCAAGAAGCAAAACTAAAGATTGGGGATTATGTGAGAATAAGTAAGGCAAGAGGAGCGTTTGAAAGAGGATACACTCCGAATTGGACGATTGAGATTTTTATAATCACTGATGTACTTATTGATGAAAAACCCGTTGTATATAGGGTGAAAGATTTGGCTGAGGAGATGATTGATGGCACCTTTTACGAAAAAGAGTTGCAAAAAGTAAAAAAACCCACGATTTTCAGAATTGAAAAGATATTGGGAAGAAGAATGAGAAGAGGTAAAAGACAGATTCTAGTTAAGTGGTTAGGATATGGAGAAAAGTTCAACGAGTGGGTAGATGAATAGTTTATAAGGAAAGAACGCTTGATATAATCATCATACGTTGAGAAAATGTCGATGCTGATAACTTTACCCTCAAACTCTAGCGCTGAAGAGTTTCCTGATAATAACAATTCCGAATTTACAGTGAGACTGTATAAATATTTGGTTATCGATGGCGGAAAATGGGAAGTAGCTCTGCTAGATATGTCTTATTCTAATAATTGGAAGAATGTTACCGAAGGGAAAATATATCTAGAAAAGACTAATGTCTCTGGTAAAAGCGAAAAGTCCTTCATCTTAATCGGTAATGGAAGATATGATAGTATGGAGGAGTTGGAGGAGATTATACGAAAGAGAATGAGTGAAATGGATTTAGACAAAAAATTTGCCATCTCCTACAACAAGATCACCAACACCACTTTACTAACTAATAGCGATCCTGATACTGCCATAAGCTTTTCCAAAGATATAGCATATATTTTTGGTTTTGAACCAAAAACTATGTACCCTCATGGTAGATACAATAATATCTCACCCCCTGATATAAATTCTGGTTTAACATCTCTGTATGTTTATTCCAACATTGTTGATAATAGAATGGTAGGAGATACGAATGTACCTTTACTGAGAGTAGTTCCGGTTCAAGGAAAGAAGAATAGTGTTGTGTATCAAGAATTTAAAAATCCTCACTATGTTGACGCTTCATCAATAAATAGTGATATGATTCAAGTACTTATAACGAGTGACGACGGCCAACGAATACCATTTGATGGTGGAAAGGTTGTGTTGACGGTTCACTTTAGAGAGAAAATATTATAATGAGTTTGGTACGATACACCCCTGAGGACTCAAAAGATTTTTTTGATGAGTACTACAAGATGCAAGCTGGAAATGGAATTGGAGTGTATAGTGGACGGCGGGTGATGCCTAATATGAGAGGAAATGGACTTGGTAGTATTTTTTCAAGTATACTTAAATCCGCAGCACCAATGCTGAAAAGAGGAGCAATTAGTTTGGGGAAAAGAGCACTGTCTGTAGGTGAAAATGTAGCGCGTGATGTCATCGATGGACAAAGCTTTGCAGCATCAGCAAAGAAGAGGGGGTTGGCGGAGTTGAATGATCTGGGGGGAGATGTGCTCAATGCAGTCCGTCTAGATAGTATGAAAAGGAGAAAAACAAAAGGTGGAAAGAAGAGAAGAGGTGTTGGTAAACGTGGCATATTTTAATAGTAGCAGAATCTGCTATAAAGACAGCAGAGCTTGATAACTATATTCATTAAGCAGTAACACCTCAAGCATTCATCATTCGCAAAAGATGGCTAGCCTAAATGGAACAACAGGTAATAAGTTGGAAGGTTCTTCCTACAACATAAATCCAACATTGGATGTATTTGCTACGGAACCAACAAACATATCGGTAGAAAGATCAGAATATGTTGTCATCAGACCTGATAGGTTAGATCCTTATGGTAGTATTGAGTTAACCTTGTCAGGGAGCACTGAACATTACACAGATCTCTACAACTCGTTTCTGCAAGTTGAAGCCACAGTTGTTCAAGATGATGGAGCCGATATTACAGGTAATGATGATGATGCAGTTGTGTGGATGGGGGATTCAATGCATACATTATTCAGTGAGTTGAAAATGTCGATAGAAGGAACCACCGTTGAATACGCTAACAACTACGGTTTACGCTCCTACTTTTCACAACTACTCGAAAACAGTGCAGAAAGAAAGAAGTATCAAGGTAAGATGGAAGGTTGGCTGTATGATGATTCAACTAGCAAAGACGCTGCTAATCATAAAACCGCAGATAAGAAAAAGAGGAGAGCTCTAATCATAGGTGGAAAGACAATAGAATTAACTGGAAAACCTCATCTTGCGTTATTTCAGCAGAATAAACTAATAATTCCAGGTCCTAGTATGCAGCTGGAGTTTGAGCGTGCCTCCGGCAAACTAGCTTTGTTTGCTGCAAATGAGGCGCCTGCAGGAGGAGCAAAGATTAGAATTGATAAATTTGAACTTCATCTTTGTAAAGTTAAGGTGAATCCTACAATACAAAACTCCCAACTCAGTTTGGCGTTGGAAGGTCACAACTACATTTATCCAGTTGATCGAAAACGGATAAAACTATATGGAATTCGTGCTGGGGTTGCGCAGATTGACATCACTTTGGAAGAAAACAAACAAAAACCTAAACAGATCTATTTAGGTTTAGTTGATCACAACGCAATGAACGGGCGTTTTGCCTTGAATCCATATAGAATGATACACGCTAATGTTGATAGTATTGTATTGAGAGTTGGTGATTGTCCAATTGGAAGAAGATTTGAGCCAAATTATGCTAGAGAGGTTTTTGGAAGAGAATATCATCAGTTTCTACACGCTACCGGAACTTTGCTTGAAGGTGATAGTCTCGGTATTACGAAAGAACAATACCTTGATGGTACTACACTTTATGGATTTGATTTGACTGGTGATTTTCTTAAAGAAGGATTTCACTCTATGAAAAATGTTACAACAAGTGTGGAAATTCGTTTTAGCACTAACACGACTGATGGATTATCCTTGGTAGCATACTTTGTAAAAGACGGTGTGCTGGAGATGGATAGCATTCTTCAATTAACTATCGGGGGAGACGCAGTGCTTTAAACAGAAAGTTAGAGATGAATACCATGCAAATTCGTTCGATCTTATCTTCAGACGTTTTATGTCAAAGCGTAGGGATTCATGTTGGAGCTAGAGAACAGTTTTGGAAGCAAATTTACAATTTTCCAAGAGGATGTTTCGTATTCAACACCCATTATTCTCACCAACCTGGAGAGCATTGGTTGGCTGTGTACGCTAATGATTCAGAGGTGGATTTTTTTGACTCATTTGGGCGTTCTGTTTCCTTTTATCCGGATGTAAATGAAATACTAAGTATTCATGGAGGATATGAAATAATACGAAGTAATGAAACACAACTACAAAATTTTTTGTCAACTGTATGTGGCGACTATTGTGTATACTTTTGTTTACTGAGAAGTAGAGGATGGAGTATGGATGAAATTGTTAGAAGTTTACGAGACATAGGAGATAGTGAGATGAGAGATCACTCAATACGGAGATTTATCATACAGACCTATCCTAACTTCGAGTTCATAGAAGATAATACAGTAGAAGGAATAGATGGTGTACATATACAAGGAACTAATTTACTAAGTAAATTGTTAAAATAAATTATTATAATTGATTTTTATTTGATATAACAAATAAAATGAATAAAATACAACTTATCTCATTATTTGTGCTAAACACTACAGAACCTATAAAAACTATTATTTTGTAATGTTTCAAGCAAGAAGTAAATAAGATCTTCTCATTTTCTTCCTCAGGAGCGCTCTTTAGTTATATCTAAAAGACATAGTAACTAATGACTCTATCATACATAGTTATATGAATTAATTTTACAAAAATACTTCAGATCTTTCTTTAAATAGATATGAAACTTACCATCATAGAAGACGAGTCACATCCTTTGTGTTATCGATTAAGACTCCGATATGCTGTTCTGGACAATTCTCTTTTTCATTTTCATCAAAGTAGGAGAGACAGGTGTGCTGCATCGAAGTATCAAACAGTTCTGAGACTTGAATGAAAGCTTGAAGAGCTGAGAGTAGAATGATGTCGTAGGAAATCATGTTGTTCGTATTTTGTTTTAGTCCTCTGAATACGATTACACCACTTTTTTCCGCCACCACAGATGAAGCTATTTGAGCAGTGATGCTAAGATCTCCAATCAATAGCTCTCCTTTCACCACACATCTGTAATTAGCCACTATAACATCAGCAGTCTTGTTCCAACGAGTATCACATTTTCTTAGCATTCCAGGATTCTCATAAGCTATAACACTTCCTGTCGGAAAATCGTGTAGGTGAGCAACACTGAAATAAGCCTGTATTTGTCTCAAACTCTTGCCATACAATGAGTTGAATGGATCGTTGATCTTTCGATTACATCCATGAGATTCAGCAGTACGAAAAATCGCATCTCCTGTCTTTCCTTCTCCCATATAAATTAAAACAATTGGACGTGTTTGCTTAGCTTTATTAACAAGCAGTCCTATTTTGGTTGAAACATCACTCTTCACCCGAGTTATCTTCTTATCCTTTCGGTAGTTGTAAATCATGGTGCACTTTGATTCATCACGAAATTCAACAGACAACACCTCCATAACTGTTGGTACTGGTAGTTTGCGGATTTCCATGGATTCTTCAAGTTTTTCTAGACTATCTGGAGAGAGAGAGTTTATTAACCCAGCGCTCTTGTAGGTGAGAGTGGTTAGTTCATTACTTCCAGCATCTTGAAAGGGTATTCTGGTGTGACGAAAAAGCGTTTCATCTCCAACATCCGTCAAAACTAGTTTTTTGCACTTCGAGCCAGTTTCATTATCATCTTTTGTCAAATCAATAAAAGATCGTTTCCTCATTGATGTTCCTTTTGAAGGTAGCTTGTTAGTAGGAGATGTGAATGAAGTAAAATCTTTTTGGGATTCTGGTTCATCAACCACCAATTGACTTTCTGCCATATCAAAGATAGGAGAAGGTGATGGGGAAAAGGTTTGCTGGGGTTCTGCTTCTTCATTCATTGGTTGACTTCCTTCGTCTTGAGTATTCATTCTAAAAAACAAAACATTTTGTTTAATTTTTCGTAATTAATTTTAAAAGATCATAAAGATCATAAGTCTTCAGCTAGTTGTGTTAGCTAACAGAAAATAAATATTTTTACTCTTACCTTTATAAAGAAGGTGAGCTCCTAGTAGTTGCAATAGAAGGTTTAGTAGATGTTGCTTCTCCGCTAGCTGTTGTAGAACTGGATGCTTTCTGTGTGAAAACAGTGGCTCTTAAATAGGTAAAGTTGCGCTGATTAAATCCTATGAATACCAACCTTCTTTATAATATAACTATGAATCAGTATTTTGTCCACGCGAAAACCAATGCTTTCGCGGGAATAAATAATTTATTTTCACGCGAATAGAAACTGTTGCTTTCGCGGGAATACAAATTTTATTTTCACGCGGATACAAACCATAGCTTTCGCGGGAATAAATAATTTATTTTCACGCGAATAGAAACCCTTGCTTTCGCGGGAATAAATAATTTAATTTCACGCGAATGGAAACCGTTGCTTTCGCGGGAATAAACATTTTATTTTCCCGCGAATACAAACCAATGCTTTCGCGGGAATAAATACTTTATTTTCACGCGAATAGAAACCCTTGCTTTCGCGGGAATAAATAATTTATTTTCCCGCGAATGGAACCTGTTGCTTTCGCGGGAATAAAAATTTTATTTTCCCGCGAATACAAACCAATGCTTTCGCGGGAATAACTAATTTATTTTCACGCGAATGGAAACAGTTGCTTTCGCGGGAATAAACATTTCATTTTCACGCGAATACAAACCAATACTTTCGCGGGAATAAATAATTTATTTTCACGCGAATAGAAACTGTTGCTTTCGCGGGAATAACTAATTTATTTTCACGCGAATGGAAACAGTTGCTTTCGCGGGAATAAACATTTCATTTTCACGCGAATACAAACCAATGCTTTCGCGGGAATAAATAATTTATTTTCACGCGAATGGAAACCGTTGCTTTCGCGGGAATAAACATTTTATTTTCACGCGAATACAAACCAATTCTTCCGCGGGAATAAATAATTTATTTTCACGCGAATGGAAACCGTTGCTTTCGCGGGAATAAAAAAATTATTTTCACGCGAATGAAACAGGAATATTTCACGCGAATAACACTATTCTGATAGAGTTTTCGCGTGAATGTTTTTATTGGTTATAAGTTAAATGAGTAGGAGTGTCTTATAGTATATAAGAACAACTCTCTCTACATAAAAATCATTCTCTTCAGCAATAACCTCAGGAGCATTAACTACTACAATAACCTCAGGAGTATCAACTACTACAGCTGATTTTCTTGGTGATAAGGTAAGAATTAATAAAAAAAACTATTTTAATCGAAGCTAAAATGTAATTATTTTACAACACTGTTTAATCATCCTATACTAACACATAACTTTTTTATTTTAGTTCATTATGAGTTCAAAGCCATATACAATAACAGACTTCCTCCCAGAGATTTATCACCAGTATATCAAAGAAAATGTAGCCGTGCAGGAAAATGCGAAATATCCATTAACATTGCAAGCTGTGTTATTCTGTATAACACAGCATTTGCTAACTTTAGCATCTTTATACGGAGAGCTACCCATACAGTACCAACCACATTCATTACACCAGAATGCTGACAATCAGAAAACATTATTAAAACTAACAATTCAAAACAATTTTGAGACAGTTTTGAAAATGTCTAAAATCGTAAATATTAACCATTTTTTAAAAAAAATTAAGAAAAAGGTATGGGATCAAGATCTCACACAAAGATTAGTTAAAGCCCAATGGAGTGAAGAACTAATGCTCAAGTTTAAACCTATTATTTTACGCTATATTCAAACAGATGAATGTTTATATTCATCTATTACTTCGTTTGAAGTTATGTTATGGCTTTTTCAAGAACATAAACTTTAATATATACAATCATATAATATTTAATTTCTATTCAATGTACATAAATATATATATATAGCTATCGAAAAAGTTATCGAAACTTAAATGCCATACATTCAAAATCTATATGCCATATAAGTTCAAATCAAGTAAAAAAATAATCAAAACTCAAATGCCACTTAATTGCCACTCAAATGCCGCTCAAATACCCCTCAGATAAAATACAATATAAACTCGGCGAATTCATCCAACATCGTAACCCATTGCATAACCTCCAAGATCTAATCCACAAAAAAACACTTGGTAGGGAGATCTGCTCATATATTACTACTGCTAAGGGTGTACGTCCTACGACCTCTTCACCACCAACCTTAGTGTCACACAGCACTGTTCACTACACTCCGGGTCGGAATGTAGTTGGCGCCCCTGTGGTATCAAGGAAGCAGGATGTCGAGCGTTCCGCTCCCCCTAAAAAGGGACAGCGTTCTCCTGGACTTGAGATACGGGAGTTCTGACAAACACTAAGACTTCCAGGGCCTCTGTTATCTCCTATACACAACCCTGTGTCGAGACATGCCCGACCGTTGCAGCAGCAACCAATAAATACACTGCATGACACTAATCCTGTCCATGTTGTTGTAGACTCTTGTTCACGAGTGGACATCAAACCCAAGCTGACAGTACGCTTGGTGAAAGCTACCACCCCTCCGGTAGTGGAGGAAGAGGAACCAGTCGTCCCTGCCTCACCGACAGTTGACGATGAGCCTACTACGTCTTGGGCAGAAGACGGGCGCAGGAACCCCTCCAGATGGAGGATGCTGCGATGGGTGACCACGGACACGGAGGAAAGGGTGGAGACTCTCATGAGGGAAGCCAGACACTTCTGCTGTCCTAAGTGTGCATACAGAGCCAGGAATGCTCGACAGTTAAGGGTCCACGCCCTTCAGCACTATCTGCGCCACTACTGCCGCTGCCACTATGCCAGCGAGAGCAGGGATGCGGTGTACTCGCATCAGACTAAGTTTGATGCCCCTGGAGACGCCATACACCACCTAAAGACAGGAATTGTCTATACAGTTGACAGACCTAGCTACACCAGGTTTTGCCAATTCATCAGGTGGGAGAATCTCCCTAAGTTCTGTCGTTGTATACCGACCCATCGAGGAGAGACGCTCCCTGAGAGAACGTCTGTAAAGAAACGGTTGGGCTCTCCGGTGAGAGACAACAAGAAGAAAAAGTTGTCGACAGGATATAAGATCCCGAAGAAGACACCTAGCCCTCCGTGCACAGTCACCGCACCACCACCAGAGCCAGATGTCGCCAAGGTAGCACTGGCGCAGAGTCTCGTTGTGCTTAGACCCTCGCAAACTTTCTTGCATCACAGTGACCGGTTAGCCACAGTGATAGAGACCCAGCTAGGCGAGCTGAGGCGACTACTCATCAGCCAAATGCTGGACACGGAGCAGACAGAAACGGCCAAGGCAGAAGCGAGACTCGTGACTGCTGAGGTGGAATGGCTGCGACGGCAGGCCGCCAGCTTGAGGGGTGATCTCTTCTAAGAGACACCTGGACACTTGTCTAGCTGATTTATTAGTGTACAGTTTGTGAATACATTCCTATGTATATATATATATAATCAAAATATATAACCAGGGTACAGGTGTTACCCCCACACACATATTATTCTCGATATGTTATTATTAAAGCCAGGCAGTGACTTTAATGGAGTGAGGTATGTGGTAGATTTTGGTGAAAGATACTAGTGAACAGGGCGTTCGCCACACCACTTCTCCACTCTATGCGCTGGCGATGCACCTACAGCCATCGGTAAGATGCTGTGCCGGTAGCAGAGCCATACTGTGCCAATAGTACAGTACACAGGGCCGGTACCGGGCCGGTAGTGACCTCTTCAGGGCCGGTATGCAGCCACAGGGCCGGCACAAGATTGCTGCCTTAGTTGAGGAACTTGGAAATTAGCCAGAACTTCTCACCACCCAGGAGCCAAAGCTATCTACCCTAACATCGACGGTAACCAGGACCCCAAGCTAATTGGAGCCTTGGGACCTTATGGAACAGCCTGATTGGCCAGCCAGCAGGAGATAGGACTCCGCCCTTAGCCACCCTTATTTACTTTCTTTTGATTACCTGATTGGTGGTCTAATTACTTCCTGTACTGTTATTCTTATATGTTTGATACTTGTGAGCTCTCCTATAAAAGGAGAGACATTTCATGTGTTCTGTGCATTCATTCCTATGTTGCCATGGCATTTGCTCTTATATTGCTAACCCTAGAGGAATAATTACCCTCAGGACTGTCATAGAGAATATAGCCATTAAGACAAACACTACGCGATACTGTTTGTTTGAGCCATGGGCTCCTGCCTTACCGGGTAATTCGGTTACCCTGCATAGTTGTCACTGTCGGTCAGCACAGTGTCCCCTCTGGAGAGAGGTATAAAATCGAGACTAGTGGATGTCCGTGGTAACAGACCGGAATCCATTACAGTATGCAGACATTAGCGAACTGAGCTTTAAAAAATAACTATCGTTGTCAGTCGACTCCTTTTTTGTTGTAGGTAAAGAGTTCATACCAGCAACAAAGACAATTCATGAACTTCAACATCAAAGTTAGACTAAGAATAAATCTAAAGGTCGTCTGACTCGTTACTAACCCAACTGGTAGGTTATATAAATACACACCAATCTATATTCTCACCCTGTATAGGCTTTGGCCAAGCCAAAATCACCAATCCTCAAAGTATTATCTCTGCTGATGAATATGTTCTTTGGAGTTAGATCCCTGTGGATACACTTGCTGCTATGCATGTACTCTAAAGCTTTACATATCTGTACGAGCCATTCCCATGTCTGTGACCAATATTGCGGTAATATTAGTTCTATGATACGGCGTTTCAAACAATGGATGTAGTGACGTATCGTAATATACCTGTTCTGTAGAGAGCTTTTCTCCCTTCGTAACTCTATCATGTAGATCACCTGCCTCACAGTATTCCATCACAATACAAATGTTCACACCATCTGCACAACAATACAACATATTTCATCATCTTATAGCGTAACTGAAAAGTGTCAAGGAATAATAATTCAACCACCAGCCTTTAATTTGTACTATCTGTTGAGCAGTAAATCTGTTTTGTGCAATAAATCAATCCAATTGAATGAAATGCAGACAGGAATGAACGCAGACATAGCTGTAGTTACTGTAGACACCTCCTGGAATGGTTGTTGAGTATGCTGAAAACAAGAAACTTCAACGTTCGTTCGCTGAAATGTCAAAATTCGTTTAAAACGATATACAAAATATCGTTTCAACGTTTATTCCAGGAGTTGTCTACTTGGACACAAACATTCAGTGTTTGTATTGTAGTGGATTTTGGGGGCTGTAAAATCCCTAGGTGAGGTTGGTAGCTTGCTGCCACCAGTTGTTAGATTAACCTGTTACAACAACAGGGTCAGTGAGATACCGAATGTATACAAGATAGAGTACTGCCACTCTACAACCGATTGTGAGCCCTCGGCTCAGAGGCATATCTCAAAGTAGTTGAGTCCACATGCCTTTATTCATTCAGAATAAAACGAGTTAGTAACAATCCCAATTTCAACTGATGATTATGGCCAAAGTTCTGCTTTTTATACGCAGTGCACAAGAACAATCATCCAATTACAGTACAACATTGCAATACACACCAATGAGAGTAAATATATAAATACATGACAAATGAGATGGTAAGAAAGGGCTTAAAAGAAATAGGCGCCCTGTGGTAGTAGGCGGAGTCATAGGTTCGTAATCCAATCACAGCTAGTCTCTGGGTCCTAGGTCTTTCCAGCTCTCAATCCGTCATCTTTGGTAAGGGGTAAGGGTGGCTATTTCCGGCAGATGGCTTTTAGGTCCTCCCAGGCTACTTCTAAGATCTCAGGCTCCACTGACTCACTTCCTGCCGGCCCAGTGAGGTCGGTACAGGTGTACACAGGGTCGGTATAGGCATAAATATAGTTACCGTCCACTTGGTTAGTAGTTACTAGGCATTCTGGCCATCCAATGGCTATTATAGTGATGCCAGAATGTAATACTGGCTGTGCGCAGAGAATGTGTACCCTGAAATCCACCACAGTATTCCTGAAATGAACTTTGCAGCGGTAGTTTATGTTTATGTTTATAAATGAATTTGAACTCTTTCAGAAACTGACGTCGGACATTTTTCTTTTTTAGCATAGTCGGCATCAATTCCTGGTCTGTCGATGTTCATTCCAAGAGGCGGATTCCAGCTTGGTTTGCATTAATTCTTATTTATTTTAATTCCATTCCTTAAGTGAACGAAAACAAAAAATCAATGCAGACAATCCAACGAAAATATTCAAACAAGGATTTTATCAAAACTGCAAACTTTCACATTGTCTTTAATAAGCATCATTAATAATTCATTATAACTTTGTTGGTATCAAACTTTAAAATCAATCGTAGTTTGTTAGCTGATGATAAAGTTTTGAATATTATCGATTGTCAACAATATGGCCTTATATACTAAAAGTAACAAACCAACAAAGTAAATGGACACAGAGTATTTACATACCTGGTTAATAATAATTTCAAGACCAAGCAAACGATTTTTAATGGCTAAGATTTTGATGCCAAATCCATTTTTGGGCAAAAGTAACAAACAGAATAAAAAAAATCACTTGCCTAGAAATGAGTCCTCAAACTTAACAATGTGAGGGTGGTCCAACTTCTTCAGCACTTCAACTTCTCTGTGAGCATCTGCCTGGTCCTCTGGGGCCAGTGCAGTTGGGTCTATAGTCTACCAATCAACACAAAATTGGCTATTACAATTGGGGACTGAATCAAACTTGGACAAAAAAAGATGCAAAGAGTCCTGGAATACCTACACTACATTTGAGATGAATGTTGACTTCATTTTAAATAATTGTTGACTCCGCTATAAAAGAACATCATTTTGGCATCCATTTCTAAAAGTGTCAACGTTTGTTCCCCGCAGTTTATAACATATCGTTTCGGTATTAATTACAGAATTAGCTTGTTTTAATAAAAATGAGATGTTTTGAAATTTCTGGAACTAACTTCGAAATGGTAAATTACATATATGTTGGCTGGAAAGAATTTCGACGCTTCCTAGAATAAAAGTCAAAATAGTTTTCTTTATGGCATTGCCAACATCCATCTTAAGTCTGTCAAAGTTTATACTAGATGCGTGCTTATTAATTTGTGAGCATTTTCATTCCAATATTGTTAGAGATTCTTATGGCCAAGTACTTTAGCAACTCTTTTTCAAAGTATTTTACAATGACATAACCTTGAAGATGCATAAAAATAACTATTTTGTCCAGTGGAAGGGCTCTATCACCTTCAACACAAACTTATCTCGTGTAGTTTTACGCTCACAAAGATTTGCTTCACCATAGGCTCCTTTGCCAAGAAACTTCAGCTTGTTATATTTATCCATAGAGCCAAAATTAAAGCTGTAACAATGAGCAAAAGTTTTGGAATGCTGTACAGGATTTCAATCTTGAGTGGTAGCTATCCACCTATACAGTTCCCAACAATTGCAATTACAACTAATCAAAGCAACGCATGGATTGTATGGCCTGTTCTATATGTCATTTACTCAGTAGGTTAGACTTTGCTAGTGCAGTTGGAACCACTAGGGCCGAACTGACTAGGGCCGATTTGCCCGTGAAAGTGAGCGACCCGGTGCCGCACAGCGATGCCCATCTGTGTTGATGGCCAAACTGACCAAACACTTCTTCGGCATGAGTTCTGCCTTCACTGGTAGTCAAGTCGGGTAAGAGCAAGAGAGTTTGTCTATTGGCCAAAAATGCAGGAAGAATTACAGAAGACGGCCGACCAATGCGTAGCATGCCAACTGAACAAACCCGCCAACATAAAAGAGTCAACGCTCGTAAGCGATGTTCCCACCCAGCAATTCATGATGGTAGGGACAGACGACATGTACTACAAGCAATCACCATACCTCATAATGGTGGACTACATGTCTGACTTTATTGAGGTATCTAAATTGCAAGATGAAGCGACAAGCACCGTGATCGAAGCCTGTAAGGAGATATTCGCCTGGCACGGCATATCACATTGACAATGCGCCCTACTATGTAAGCAACCAATTCAAAAGCCTTGCCCAGGACTGAAAATTTGAACACACGACGTCATCACCATACCACTCACAAAGCAACGGTAAGGCTGAATCTGCAGTCAAAATAGTAAAAAAACATATTCAAGGCCAATGGAAGGCTTTGTTAGAGTGGCGAGCCTCCCCAAACCGCGACTTTATAAGTCCGGCAGAGCGCCTATATTCGAGAAGATTGCAGACAATGGTACCACAACCAGCAGAAGCAATGAGAGTGCAAACTCCAGACCTAGAGGAGATAGCAGCAGCCCGCAGAGAGAGACAACATTGGATGGCGAACGGAGACAACAAAGGGACTAGTTGGGACATGAACAGCCAGTGTTGCTGCGCCAGATGAATGACAGAGCAGCAAAGTGGAGGCCAGCACAGATACTAAAGCAGTTGACAAACAGATCGTACCTCATACAAAATGATCAAGGTAACATAATCAGAAGGAATCAAGTAGACATACAAGCACCACTACCACCAATGAGAAACGAGATAGAGAGCCAGGTAAACCCAGTTCCAACAACCGGGCAGAAGAGGAGAGGTTCACCTGACAATCCAGCACGGAGCAGCGGAATAGAGCGTGGCCAGACCCCTCAGCAGATAATTGTGAGCAGGAGCGGATGCCAGATCAGGCAGTCGAACCAGCCTGACTACGAATACTACTAGAAGAAAATAGCAGGGAGACCCCATGCTCACATTTCCCTGCCCCACCAACAGTACCGGATCACTGTACATTCGTTGCGTTGTGTTACGCAATCTTTACTACACTCATCATACGAATACTCAACATTATGCTTAACCACAAAATATACCCATTACATACTACTAATCGCTCGAAAAAACTGGTACAATGTAAAAGTTTTCAGTGCCGTGTTGAACAACAGCGCCTTCACCGACACCTGTTGAGAGAAGCTAGTGTACGGTATAAAGCACACGGGGTTCACTGAAGCAAACAAATGTTCCGTTATACAAGGCTACCACTACGTCGGTAGTAATCTCCAATGTATACGGTTATAATCAGTCTATGGTAATGTCAATTCGGTGACTTCCTGTTCTCTGCCAACGGAGATCTGTTTTATTGCAGACAGATCCGGTTTCATTGTAAGGTTCACAAACTACTTTCAAAGCACATGTATAGTTCACAATAATGTGTTATAGACAGTTTCGTTACAATTTCCAAGTGTGTGCTGTAATCTCTGAGAATGTGTTATCGACAACTTAGTGATGTAGGCTAAGCAATGACAGTAACAGAAGAGTTGCAGGTGTATCAACAGTATATGTATTATCTAGAACATACAAAACCTTATAACGAGAGAATTCCACGAAGTGTATAATAGCTTGACGATAATTAGAACCCACTAATTCAATCCAAGACTACACAAGAACACACTGCATTATCCCAAACGTACTAAGGTGCATTTAATACAAATCTCCTGCTAACTCTAACTCACTGGGCGATTTGCTTCTTTATTTATGCAGTAACATAGCATTTGAAATGCATAAAATATGACTGGTTAAATATAACATAATATGATTGGTTAAATACAAACAGGCGCATTAATAATCATAACTCGATGGCGCCAAACATAGAATATATACAACAACGTTAACAACAAGCGGGCGTTACTAAGGCTTCGTAATTATAATAATTATATAAGTCAAGATGGCTACCCGGAACTCCGATCTTTGTCCGGCTGGTATCATCTTCATCAGATAGGAACAGAGTCTGCACTTGTTGCTAGGCATCTAAGGTCAGTCACCTGCTTCTTAGTAATAATAGTTACGGCTCATCCATCAGCACACGGCTGCTCGCACAATTCCATCACAACAAGACAAACACTTGGAGCCTGAAACCGGAGAGGGGGGGGATGTTGAATTTATGACTTTGGTGACCTGGAAACGATCGTGCATTTTCACCTCCACCAGTATGAGAATATAAGAATAAGGAGTATTCGGAGAGCGGTGATGGATGCAAGATCCGTGTCGACAATACATACTCGACAATCTATCACAACAGGTGAGTTGCTATAGATAGACATAAGCTTACAGCAGTGACTGTTAACAGGTATTCCAAGCCTAGTCATATAGTCGTTGACTACACTAGGTTTGGGTTACCTACACTGCATAGTAGTCAGCATTAATTTATATTGAATAACTAATGATAATGATAATAATTATTATTATTATTATTAATTAAATTATGATAATAATTATTATTATTATTACGGTGATTATTATTATTATACCAATCCTGCTTATCAGTGTGTATAGTTTAAAACACAGTAGTTATTAGAAAACTCAATATTTATCTTTGTGTGGGTGGGGTACCATTAAAGCTATATGACAAATAGCCTCAACGCATTGAAGTAGTTTGTTTTTAGGGTGTAGAAAAAAAAGATGTCGATAATTAGTAGTAGATACCAATCAACTGGAAACTCCCAGCGCCGTAGAAACTGATTGGGATTTTCCATAGACCTAGAATACAAATGTTTCCTATAATGAAAAATGCTGCACAACCATGACGGGAACGATGTTGCAGGTTTGTTTCCGGTTGATTTTTCCTATGTCACAAATAGGACAACTCCCAAATTGTTAGCTTTGTTGATCGAATTGGTTGCCAAAGCGAGAAGTGAGCTTTGAGTAAGCTTTTCACTTTGGGAGTTGTCCCATTAATCTCAAGGTAAAACAACTCGCTATCAAAATCAACAAAAGTTTTATTTCGTGATCAACTCAACAAAAAGTAGATAAACAAAGAAGGTTATCACCCGGTTATCAGCCTTCAGAGAATTGAAGGCAAAATATTTATGGTTTTGTTGAGCATTTCATTGTAAATTTTGGGTTCTCTCTGCTAGAAACGAACATTGTTGTACTTTTTAATTGTCCCAGGGAACACGTTTGTGTCTCCTAGTAGTTGCACCTAAGTGCAGAAATCAAAGTGTGGCCAACTCCCCTTGTCACGTGACCCTCTGGAGCCAAATGCTTGAGTGATTACACTATAACTTATAGAGAAAAGGCTCTATTTCAACAGCTAATAACTCTGCAAATTGACAAGGTACAGCTTAAAACAACCTCTCATCTGAAAGCTCAGGATGTCTCCTAGCCCACTGGGAATTTTAAACAAAAACATTTCAATGTAAGTTAAGTAATAAGGGCCGAAATATAGTGCTTATATTAGCACTTGTATTATCAAAAAACTATTTTTCTGATACCATTCAACTTTCATATCAAATTTTAAATAAATAAATAACAACTTTCGATATAAGTAATAGCCATAATTTATTCATAGAATTATAATCTCAAAGTAGTTTAAATAATAATAACATTAAATATTCCAAAAAAAATAATCATTTTTTACGGTACCGATGAAATCAATTATTTTTTTTCAAAATGAGCATACTACTTTTTCACATTGTTTATAGTTCACTTTGGAGTAGTCTACAACGAGTTTTTGTTATTCAGTCAGATATTGATGAATAATAATAAATACTAGTTAAAATAAATAACAAACATTGCACTAGTTTTATTATTATTTCGTTTTTTTGCCGCAAAACCAAGTGGCACTTCGGCTGTCTCTCATATGGATGGATGGTAAATAACGCGACTGCGCGCCCTGCATACCATTACAAAAGGTCACGTAAAGTCACTGGGATGAAAGCGAACGTTTTTTCCATTATAGGGCACATAATCATTAGTAAACGTATCGGCAAACTTATCAATATACGGTACCGCTAAATATAGAGTTCTTCATCCGAAGGGGAGATGACTCCTGGCTCCAGTGAAGGCTCCAGTGACGGTTAAAGGTTTTAAACAAAATTTTACTCCAAAACTCCACTGAATAAAATAATTTTTTTGCTAGATTGAAACAAAACATGTTCACAGAGGTATTACTGCAAAAAGAAATTCATTTTATGCAACAAATATTGAATAAATGAGTAAAAACTATTTCAGCCAATGATGACTTATATGACCATTTGTGAAATTTGGCTCCAGTGGAGTTGTCCTTATATAAAATAGCGCTGGAAACGGCTGACCACACTTTGATTTCTGCACTTAGAGTTGCACTTTTATCTAACCTTTTTACGGAGTAGTCCCCCCTTAGCTTCAAATGTTTAACTAAGTGCAATCTGAAATTGTCATACATAGCAAACCTAATGTTTTTTGCAAATAAAACAAGAAACTTTAAAAGGCTATATTGAAAAAGATGTCAAGGAAATTAACTTTTTTTATCAATTTCTGGTCTTTTTACTAAATAACTACTTGAACAAAAACCGACAAGACGTGGTTTCTGTTTTCTCTACAGTGAACCTACTACTATTACTACCACTAATACTACTATTACCGCTACCACCACCGACTCCGCCACCGCCACAACCACTGCTACTACTGCTGCTGCTGCTACTGCTGCTGCAACTGCTACTGCTGCTGCTACTACTACGACTACTACTACTGCTGCTGCCGCTGCTGCTACTACGACCACTACTACTGGCTCAAGAGCTACTTAAGGAAACAGCGAACTAGGGAGAAGATGGCTAACATACCCAGAGCTGATACTCCCCCCAAAATAGCCCATAAGGCTCAGCCTAAAAACATGTTTTAGGGAGTTTTTTGTGCAAGGTGCATGCTCCGTGCATGCATAGTGGATTTGCTATTTGGGGGGGGGGGGGGGGTGTTTTGTCCAATGAACCAAGTGTTACACTTTATTGTTGTAAAGTTTTCTCAATTCCAGGATACGTACTAAATTGACATGCAGCTGCATATTGAAACACAGCCAGGTACATGTAGAGTATTTATTATGCTCATAATCCATGCTAACACCATACAGTGTGAATCGAGATGCGTTTCACCAAGTGTTTAGGGGGTGTGGGCTGGACTGACAACCAAGTGGGTAGGGTTACATCATGTAAGTGTTGGCCTAGCCAGGTGGGTATAATTGAAGGTGTATCAGCCCTGGGCTAACATATCTTTGGAGGAGGATGCTCAGGTAACTGCAGAATTCTTAGTTGAGCAGAATGATTATCTCAAGCAGATTACTAGTGAACTGGAGCTGAGGCAAGCGGTTTTCAAAAATCGCGCGCCTACTAAAGAGGAAATGTTCAAGAAGCAGTAGGCCGAAGAACCCACTGTCGTAAACCGTATTTGTGTTGCAAAACAGGAGAACACCTCACCAATAAAGGAGCTGAGGGTACCAAAGATCAGAAAGGCAACTCCCAGTCCACGCACCACATGGCTATCGGGGGAGACGTTAACAGCCCTTGAGCAGGCCGTGTCCCATGTCGGAGGAGACAACTACAAGTGCACGCAGTGCCGCTATACTGGCAGTAAGCGCCGTGCCACATACCACGCGCACTAACACTTTGCATTGTGCTACTGCACTTGTGGCAAGGCAAGCATCTTCAGAGACACCACAAGGCGCCATATCACACGCTAAAACAAGGAGCAGATGCACAGAGGAAAGCTTGCCCGACTATTCGAGGTAGACGAGTACACTTACCCTGCCTTCACCGCTTTTAAGAGGTGGACAAACCCGCTTCCCTTTGGAAAGCCCAGCCCTCTGGAGCTAAAGAAGCAAGCTACTTCACAAAGTGAGTACTGACTGTGCGAGACCACCTGCGAGCACCTGTAGATGCAAGCAGCCCAAAAGAGGACAATTCCCCACCAACCATGTCTGCAGCCCAGCAGAGGACAACTCCCCACCAACCATGTCTGCAGCCCAGCAGAGGACAACTCCCCACCAACTGTGTCTGTAGCCCAGCAGAGGACAACTCCCCACCAACTGTGTCTGCTGCCAGCCAGACCAGAGCATTGACAGTGACAGCACCTACACCAACGGAGACAGAGGTCAAGAGCAACAGGAGGAAAAGATAAGGATAACTAAAATCGACAGGAAAGAAGAAAGGGTGGAAACACATACCGTACCCAGGCGAGTAGTTGTCTGCACCTCGCCACACTGAAGCCCCCACAGAAGGACAACTTTCCCCAGAAGAGAGAGTTGGGAAAGAAATGAAAGACAGTTCGAGATAAGACACAGAATAGCAAGAGGTCGGAGAGATATGGATCGATTGACAGCAGAAGCCTACCGCCTGTTGAATAGAGTAAATGAACTAAAGGCTATGATAGAAAAAGACAACAGAGGTCAAGGCTATGAGGCTGAAGCACACTTACCTGTACACTGTTCGGTGCATTTATAACTCAGTAGAAGAATTTGTTTTATTATCTGCAGAAATATAACCCTACCATAGTAGTTACAACATTTTTTTTATTACATTCAGTTTTTAATTTTGGAGTTGTCCCCTTTAATCTTGTGTCAAGTCATTTCCTCTTTTTCTTGGTCCCCAGTCTGACCAATGGGGCGGAGTGTGTAATAGAAATGACTTGTGTGCCTCCTGAAACAAGGGAAGTTGAATATCAATGCTCACTAACTCTATGCAATCACATGAGCACAAAAAACTCATCTGAGGTAGCTGCAATTTAAACAGCCTTTGTTTGTATCTATGCCCTTTTATATGATTATGTAATGAAGTAACTCTTTTGCTGTCAGTATCTGAGGCTAACAGATTATGTCACAAAGGACTATTATGTAACTTTATTTATATATAAGCTGGCTGAAGCTGTTTGTAAATCAAAGCAGGCGAAGAGGTCAGCCAGGCGTTATCTCAAATAAAAAATACTGAACCGTCTACTTCAATATTTCACTACTTCTTGATCACTAGCTTTAAAAGATATCTGCATTGCAATTGCCTAGTACGACATAAGGAGTGCCGGCCTGTAAAGGCCCAATACTCTAGACAGTATACTACCCAGCTAGTCTGACTATGCTGAGCAGGCATTGCTAGTACCAGTTAGTGATCGTGCACAAGTCAGCAGCCTGAGGTCTGGTACAGGTGAATGCTACCAGCAACTCGCTACCTGACTCAAAAATCCAGTATCAGCAAACACATTATTTAACTATTTGCCGTAAATATGCCAATTGCGTTGTCCATCAGCAGGTTTGCGTGCGGCACAAAGTAAAAATCAAATTTAGCGATGCTTTATTATCAAATTAGGAATTGTGTGTTCATTAAGAAGACAATTTCTACACAAATAGAAACACTGTCTTTTGTATAAATTTCGCTTTCATTGCCAGAGTCAAAGGGCATTTCATGTTTGTACTCATACAACACTAGAGGAAACAGCAACGAGATCATCCCTGCTTTCTATTATGTAAAATACTTCTCCAGTAGTAATGTCCCCTTGCTTCCAACAACAAAACATGGCCTCCATCTAACAAACAAAACTGAAGGACATGTTCATTGCCTCAAATGTAATTATGCAATGGCATAGCTACTCACTCCATGCAAAAGACAAGACACAATCTAGACTTTTTTTTATAAAGTTTATTGAAACAAAAAATTAATTTTTTTTACACGCGATTAATTATATATAGAAACTCCAAAACTAGTAAATTAGGCTGCATAAATGAGCATAAAAACTAAAATAATCTCAGCCATGATCAAACCTACAAACAGACAGACCTGTGAAAAGGGGAGATAATAACTAATTGTGTACACGGTATAAAACAGTATAACACAAAATACCAAATTGATAATAACAATAATATACACCGAAAATGCTTTGCTATCTGACATAAGCTAACATAATAATAATTAATATTTTCAGCAATGCACATTGACATGTTTCGTTTCATGACTTTCTTCCAATTCAAAAATTCCAAGCAAAACAAGTCATGCAGGACGATTGCACTTGTTCTGTTGTTCTATAGACTGTGGTCCTTATGACTAGTGACCCCAAATCGTGGCAGCAGCTGTATTGTGAGTGAACTGAGGCGCTGAGGCTAGGGCAAGAAATGGACTACTAAAGTAGAACACAGGTTTTTTTCTTCTGCCTAGGAGCTGGCTCTATCACTGACCTAACAGCCTCGTCAAATATCTGCAAATGTAAAACTGGCTGTAAGGAGTTGTCCACACCTGCATCCAAACAACATCTTAGTAGCCGGCATTTCGTAAAAGAAAGAAAGACAATAACAAATAAAATTGAAGGAAAACAAATCTGAATAGACATTTTAGGGGTAAACAACTCCTAAAATTAAGAACGGTAAGCCTCCTAAAGCTGCGTTTACACAAGGCGTCTCCGACTCTGGTGATTGTCGGAGGCGCAGACGCATGTTGCATTTACACTGCTGCGACACCCTAAATTTTTGAGTTTTGCGACTTCGGAGTTGCCCAACCATCTTAGCTAAAATAATTTATTGCGTTCCTGCTCACGCAGTTGGATTGATGAGTTGTGATTTAATTATTACCAGTTTTCTACCAGTCAGTAGTTCTCTAGGCGTCTTGTGGGTTTTTTATTTACCTATAATATGGAATTTTAACTTATTTATAAATAATAATATCATTTACTGAAATTAAATAATAATTTGAAGAAAATCTAACGTTCTTTTTGTGTTTGCATCCAAAATAATAATGATAACTACTCCGAATATGAATTATTTATTATTGTTGAATGTACATTGTTGGATTCTTTTGATAAGAAAAGCAATGAACACACATGTCAACAATGCTGGTAATAATTAATCATTTAATAATAACCTTACGATCTTATAACAATCATTGTTTACATTATATCTAGGCTAGAATAAACAAATTATTGGAACCGCTATATAGAGCAACTCAATTGGTTAAACTGTGTCACATGGCTATGAAGACGCTGCGACTTGTCGCTCGAACCCAACACTGCTCGGTTGCTACGTCTCCGACTCCGACAACCCTGCAACTCCACAGGAAACAGCGCCAGTCTCCAGCGCCAAGACGCAACCGGCAAACTTCAAAGGAATTGGAGTCAGAGTCGCCTAGTGTAAAGACGGCTTTGAAAATAATGTTTGGTGTTTTTATCGTTTTTGGATACAGCCGACCTTACATTGTCGATTAATACAAATAAATTATTGTAACAACCTGTTACTGCCAAGTTTTTGAACTCAAATATCGTAAGTGTTAAATCCTTAGACACGCCTCAATGCTCAAGGCGCTATTATTCAGCGACTCCAAGAGAAAGATTCTCAAAGACAGTAAAACTTTTTAAACATACGTATTTGGCAGAATGTAAACAAAATGACTAATAAAAACTAAAACACAGTGCTGACTGTTGTTTTAGAAGTAGATGTGATAGAATGTATTCAATTCAGGTCGATAGACCTCACTGCAGGTAGAAAATAAGAAAACAGCCATCTTTGAACAACCATTTCAGGCATAATTACATAGTCTGATCACTCACCCTTTTCAAACCCTGTTGAGTAAGGGCCGAGCACTCGAGATATTTGCGTGCATGCAGCTTGCTAGCAAGTTTTTGGCCTTGTTCACGTTTAATAGGAGACAATCCTTTGGCAGCTAACTCTGACAGGCACTGCCGGTCGTCTCTCAGATCTAACTTTGTACCTGTAGGCATCAGTCAGCAAGTGAACACCAGGTGTATCAATGACATCATTGTGGGTGGCAAACCCAAAGTTCACCAGCAAAATACTATTACGATTATTTTTCAGCAATTCATTTTCCTCAAAGTCAAAACTTTGTGACCCAGGAATTAGTCACGTTGATAAAAACTTTTCATTTCATTTTGTCAAACTGTATCAAAATATAACGAGTCAGCAAAATTACATAATAAAAAGTCAAGGAAATGCAGCCGCTGAATCTGACACCCAAAGATAACTAATCAATTATTTGCCAGAGGTTGGAGGTTGACTTGTTTGCAGCTTTCAAACAACAGTTCCTTGTGTTCAACGATTGCACCAATCAGCTAGTAGCATAGCCCACAAGGGGAATGATGCAATAACACACTGAATGAGCCATTTAATGAATAGATCAGATACATATAACGTACACGTGACAGAAACAAACAACAATTACATATATTCTGGTATTCTAGTTGTATACTTTTAGGATTTGCCTTCGCTTCTATTACTCGCTAGTAGACCCCAGCTAGATGAGATATTACAACCACTTGTGACGTGTTCGTGGTGCAAATGACAAACAAATAATAGATGCATGTAAATATTAAATTATGGAGAAGATAACTCTCACCTTACAACAAATAAAATAAAAATGGAATCGTTATACGCAAAAATAGTTGATAATTTTCCTTTTGTTATATTGCAATTTTCCAATAAATGCAAGTATCATGACATTTTTGAGGATATATAAACCAGTCTATCAACTATCAACCAATTAGATTAGTTCATCATAATATATTTAGTTTTCAGCTTTTTTCACGCCCTACAAACAACATTAAAAATACCTGATGATAATTTTTTCATTCAGTGTTAGTTGACACTCCATTTTAAAAAGAAAATGATTACTTCATAAGTTTATTGCCCACCCGATTATTTCCAGTTCGCTAAACTTTGGTCGCAAATATTCTAAATTGTAAATATTTTTGAAAATAATGTTTGGTGTTTTTATTGTTTTTGTACACAGCCGACCTTACATTGTCGATTAATACAAATAAATTATTGTAACAACCTGTTACTGCCAAGTTTTTGAACTCAAATATCGTACTACCAGAAGCTACAAGTGTTAAATCCTTAGACACGCATCAATGCTCAAGGCGCTATTATTCAGCGACTCGAATTGTCAAGTTTCAAACAAGAGTTTCTGGGTGATTTCCAAGCTTTGAGGAAGAGAGAGATGAAAACTTTGACCAACATCAGCAAATAATGAAGTTGGAGAGAGATATATGCGAACCAGTTTTGTTAAAAATGTAATTTTTTACGTTTAAATCTCCAGATTTGAGTAGGACATACCCGACAGGATGAAAATATTCGTTGGAAGTTAATTTCACGTTTACGCGAGTTTTAAATTTGCAAAATATTATTTCCATTAAAAACTAATGCCATTTTTATTTTTACTCGATTTTTTGACGATTAGATAATAAAATATGTGAAGTTGTCTTCTCTTACCGCGAAGGTTTCCTGATTCGCGAAAAATAATATCCGTTAAATCATTAGAGAGAAGACAGCTCGCGAAATTAACTTCCGTTAATAATTTCATCCTGTAGGGTATAGAAAAATAGTTTCTTGCAAGGTTAAGTTTGACTGTTACGTGGAAGACCACACAGATTCTAATGTAAACCTCGTTTTATTAACCTATAATTATTACTTAATTAGTAACAAACTACATCTTTATTAACTCTGATTTGTAAAAACATTCAATAAAAAGCGATATTTTTTTATACCAATAAACGACTCGTTATTTTTCACACTTGTGACAAGTAGAAATAGATATGAGCATAGATGCAAGTGGCAATGGTAAATGATTGCACATGAGCACTGACCACTTACCAACTAGTATAACTGGTGCATCAGGGCAGTGGTGTTTGATCTCTGGAAACCATTTACTGCTTACGTTGTCAAATGATGAGGGCGACATGATACTGAAGCACACTAGAAATACATCTGTCTAAAAGGTGAGAGAGCACAGGCTATGTTAGACATTTTGTAAGTGTATACGGAAGCACAGGCAATAATTGGCATGTATAAACAAAGATTGGAATTTCCAGCGACTAGCGAGCTAGGTCCACACCTAATAACCTAACCATCAATTGACTTGGAATTACATCTAACAAACTCGTTACACCAAATTGTAGCCAACATCTATACCTGCTGGGGTAGTGGTACAGAGGGACCCCATATATGGCACTTTAATACGGTTGCTTTCGCTAGCTTTTATTATGATAGCCTTTTTTGGATAATTCTACCTGCGGATATGAGAGAGGCCTAAGTCTATCGTAGTCTTCCTGTCCGGCAGTATCCCATAATGCAAGCTGCACTTGTGTACCATCTACTGTCACTGGGGCTGTGTAATTATCAAATCTACAAAGAAAGACCGCTAGTTACCAGGGATAACTAATCAATGAATGTCTTCAATAAAAATACTTTGTTAGAGAGACTACTAGTGAAAGAAACTCAAATTTCTAACATCAATTATAACATTTAAGCAGAGCTAAAGTAGGGGCGTAAAAGTAACAGAAAATTCAAATAGTAAGACAGTAGAATCTAATTTCATACCATCAAATCAAGTGAGCTGATATTTAAAAAGAACACTTGATACATTTTTAAAATATGAAATGCACATATTAGGCATGACAAAAACAGCCAACTTTTCCAGGCCATCTCAGTGATGGTTCTCACAATATCAGAATAAGCAAGGAGGGCGGTAAAGAGAAATGAGGCTGCACCAAAGGTAAACACTTACACTGTTGGCACATATTCTCCTGGGAAGCTATCTGTTGTGTATGATATTAACATGCATGTTTTTCCCACAGTGCCATCTCCTACCACAACACATTTAATTGACCTAGATACTTGAGACATGGTGCTGTACAGCTACCACGCACCTCTCTCCAAACTCTAAGTCTGTGACTATATGCGGTAGTGTTGTGGCTACTAATGTTATCTACAACACATATTACACAAATATAAACGCCTATCTGTACAGCTCAGGATAATAATGATGTTGCAACAAAATTAGGGAAATTTTAGGATTAATAAGAACCATCTCAAACGGAAGGGTCTTATGAAGAATAAAAACAAAATTTTCTTAAGATCTACTAAATTAATACCTAGCTGATCAGCTAGGCTCAATAAAAAAACATTTTGCCATCAAATATATAAGCCTAAGGGCATATTAGCAGCCTGTTTGGAAAGGAAGGGGGGGGGGGATAAAATGGTGGTGTGTAGCTTGTAGGGAGACGAGAGCTAGTTAGTGCTGCACCTATTGTGACTCTGGGTATAATTTAGCCTCACCTACTGTTATTGTGTAATACACATCACAACAACATACTACTAATTACCAGCTTGCTTGCAAGTAGAAGTAACACACAGATATATCAATACATCGATACTGTATGCTATCGGTTCTAACAACAATATGGAAATGACGTAGTGTGATGTGCTTTTAATAATAAGAGCACAAACATAGACCGTTCCCATATATAATAACATACTTACTTACAATAATAGCAACATGTCCTACTTGTATTTTTACATGATTATGAACAACAATTAAAAAGGAATAAATATAATTCATGTCAAATTCTCATATTTATTAATGATGATAAAATGTTTCTACTAGTTAATATAAACACATTTTACGGTTAACTGGTGAAAATAGTAAACAGTCAATTCTTTGAATAACATGTATGTTGTGGAGTAGTGCTAATGATTAACAAAACAAAAACTGGTCCATGCTGCTAATAGTAGTAACTTTGAGCAGTATTACATAACACATTTTTATCAACTTACAAGCTTTAACAACTAATAATGAAAAACCTAAAAAAAACAACTCTACCTGCATTAGTAGTACTACCTACTATTATTACAAGCTATATTGGTTGCAGAAAATTAAATTACTGTTGACACTTGGTAAAATGAAAAATAAACATTAATGAAATCCATGGATTCAGTAATGAACGTGTGCATTGAATAACTGCTAATATAATAATTTTTTAATATGATAATTACGTATATTATTATTATTAATTATTATTATTTACCCCTCATATACTTATTATTACAATCATAACAACTATTACTATCATGAGCTCAGTTTAATATTCAATTTCAAGTTTAAAATAAAGTCTCTAGACCACTGTACGAGCGGAAGAGGATACCATCTATGATCTATCAAAAACATACTAAAATTGGTTTTTCCAGCCTATTAAGTTCATAACGCTCAATCTGTCTATTTGATAAAACTGTTATAATACATTCTATTATCTGGAAAAACTGCCCCAGGAATACGCTATGACTGGGCTCATGCTTTATGATTGGGTGGAAACAACTGGTTTATTATTTTACCAAGTTCTTAAAGAGGCTCTTCAGAATTACTCATTAATAAATTAAACAGTCGCGAATTGCTGAATCCTTCTTCGAACTGAAAGCAATTCGAGCCCAAAGGTTTTCTCTTTCGTTGTGACTCCCCATTTCCTGCTGATATTCGCAACAAAACACACCGCCTTATTTTGCACCAGGTCCAAGTCGCATATGTATTTAATTAGAAAAGGGTCCCAAAGCTCTGCTGTGCAGTAAGTTTAGATCTACATAGAGTTTTGTATGCTAGTAACATAATTTTTTTGGGTGCTCTTGAGATTATACAATGCAAAGGCCCAAGGGATTTCAAGCTATTATTATTATTATCTATTTATTAATATCACTATTTATTAATATCACTATTTATTATCGATTGTCACTATCATCATCATACCAATAGGGGAAAAGATTATTATAAATAACAATGTTTAATGAAAAAATACAATTATTAAGCATTGTATGTTATCAGTTAATTATTAATTTCATTATCATAATTTATTATCTTTATCCTTATCAGTTTTATTTAACCTCTATTATTCTCCATCACCACCACCACCAGCCAGTACTACTCATTATTATTATCAGATCAAATAATAGTACTAGTATTTTTTCCTAATATCATTTTATCTATGATTTTACATTAGATAGGTTCATTTATCATTACTACTGCTGGATGGTTGTTACAATTATAGAATCAATTAGCAAAAACCAGCTACTATCAAAGTTATTATAATAATATCTAATAAGGTCAAGGTTGTATGGCGAATGGTGGAAAAAACTTTCCAAAAATTTCTACAGCAATAACCTCTGTGATTAGACAATCTAGTACTAAGAAAGAGCTTCTTATATTTCTAAAATTTTACTTGAGCAACCAGTGGCCATTCTTACTTAAAAAATGCCTGTCATTATTACTGATGACACAACACAAAAATATCAACAAAATTTACAACCAAAGAATGCACCACATGCAAAGAAGAATATTGCTTTGGTACCATGACTACAGGAATGAGGAATTCTCAGCGCAATTCAAGGCAAAAGATAAATACCAAGAGGGTTGATTAAGATATTTGTCACCTGTGGTATAATGGAAATTGTCAGGGTATTCAAACAAATGAGGTGGATGTAATTACCAAGTTGAATGACAAAGCAGGGCTCTCCCTAGAGGGGCGGCAGGGGCGATTCGCCCCAGTGTCATTATATAGCACCCCAGTTTAAGTATCAAGAAAAATGGCAAATTGTACAGGGTTATTACTTTATGTTCAAAGAAGTTTTTCAGCTTGGCTTCTTCACTACTAAGCGAGCTATACTTTTTTCAAAGAATGATTAGCTTAACACCAGCAGTAATAACAACTTTGAAATTCAAGCAGTCTTAATATTTATTTATTTCCAAATAAAAATTGCTCAGTAATATTTTTTTCCCTATTATTAGCCATGTGCACATTGAATACTCATTGTACATTAGATAACAACCAATCACGAGCAGCAAAAGTGGTTTTCAACCAATAGCGCTGCAGGGACTAGACATATCTTATTAAGACTGGCAGGCAACAGAAGCTGCTAATATTTCTATGTATGCCAAGTTTATGTGTGTTGCGAGTGTTTTCGGACTATTTCCCAGACGTCAGTTTTTGTTTCCATGGCTGAGAAAAGAATCCCTCAGTCAAAAAAGAATGAGTTCTGCACTAAGTGTACATTATTTTGGATGCCAAATGATTCCAACTCTTCCTGCTTAGTGGGCAATAAATATGATATTATTATGAATGATGACAGACCAGAGCCATCTGTGACACTAGTAACTAATAACAATTCATTATTAAATAATTAAATAGAACAAATTATTATTTTATTAATTATTATTATTTGTGTTATTTAATATTTATTATTGTTGTTATTATTTATTATTATTTTTTACAAAATGACTAAAAATCCAATATTATGATCTTATTAGGTATCAATCACACAACATCATGTTGCTGCTTATGCAATTTCATGCAAGTTTTCTTATTATTATTATTATTGGACAACAGTTAGTTATTAGTTAAGAAAATTAGTTACTGTTTTTTCTCATTTCTGAGTTTGCATGGTAGCATTCAACTCTCATATATAGTAAACTAAATATACACAAAATATTTTTCATTGTATTGTTTTTGATTTTTCTTGTTGTTACCAAAGCCTGCAAAAATTTCATGACTGATGATAGGATTAATACTTGGTGCATTTTCTGCTAGTTGCAAAACTTTCAAATTGGAAAATAGTTGACAATAATAATGTGTGTAGTTACTCAGTCTAATGCATTCTTTAAAAGGACCTGTCCCTATTCATTTGCTGTAATAATAGAGCAAAGTTAGTTTTAGTAATCATTGCTTTCAACTATAACAAGTGTTATACTCAATTGTTGTAGTCCATAATAATTAAAAAGCAATAATATTGTGAGTGAAAAAAAATATAAATTAATAAATAGATTTATATGTTTGATAGCATAATAATGGGATATGTGGATTAATTTAATCCGCTATTTAATAATTAAACAGTATTTTGATAATTCAATAATAATTAAACTAATTAATTATTATAACATCATTATTATAATCTTTTCTAGTCTCTTCATCCGCTTGTTTTTATTTATCTCTTTACATGTTTACCATTATTACCTGTTAGTTTCTCTTAGCATACATTAAGTTTCTATAGAGGGTCTATGGCTAGATTTTTTTCTCTCAGATGGGGCAGGTAAACAGTTCAAAAAAGCCTTAATCAAAGCAAAGAATTATCTGAACTTATGAGCATTTGGGCCAGTTAGCACAACATGTGTAGGTTACTCAAAACTTTAGATATGTCATGTGCTGTTCATTGAGTATACAAAAATATCTACATGTTACGTTTTAATTAGGTCTACTAATAAAACAATTGATGATTTGCCCTATCTTCAACAAGACAATACAAAAATTAAAACAATTACATTACAGACATGAACATAGTTGCTTGTGGTGCATACAGTCTTTGCCTTTCCCTTGTTAGACTAGCCCAAACTATATGACGAGCTACTAGAAACAAAATGCACACTGGAATTTTTACCTCAGTAATAGCCACCCCACGGTGACTACTACCTGTGTATAAAAATTGGTTTTCCACCCCACCATTGAAATTCCTAGGGAGAGCCCTGCAAAGGGGTGAGGTGGTCCTGCTGTGGTTGTGCACCTCATATTGAGCAACAGAAAAAAACACCGGGTATACAAAAGCTTCAGCAAATTGAACCGCATATTTGATCTGAGCTACGAGATCTCCAACTACCAAAGCACTGAGCAGGTCAAGAAGCTTGAGAAAATTTGCAGATGAGACTTACCAAAACACAAAGAAGCCCTTACAATAGTAACACAAGAAATGCTGACCAAAGACCTGGATAAAAAGATATTCCGAGGCTCGCAAGAACAACTCTATCCTCTGTGGCCTACCAGAAGGAGCAAACAAAACAGTATTGGAAGAAATTAGAGATCTTATGAAAAAAGAAATGTTCAATAGATTTGAGGTTGATGTACAGGCCACCAGTTTAAGGAAAAAATCAAAGGCTAAACACCGTCGAGTAAAGCTAAGTTTGCCGATGAAAAAGCCAAATGTGATTTTATAAAGAGAGCAAATGCCTCCCTACTAACCAACAACAAGTTTTGCACGCTTGATGCGAGCCCTGAGATTCGAGAGTGAGAGTATGAACTGAGAAGCCAGGGGAGTTCTGCCAAGGAACCTAATGCTGATAACAGTTATAGCATAAGGAATATGAAAATTGAACATCTCAATTTTTCAAGGGAATGGCTAAGAATGAAACCTGGGACAACAGAGAAAAGATCCGTAGTCCAACTCTCTTCCTTGCAAACACAAGATCTGCGAGAGGAAAAACACTGACATTACAATGCAAACATGGTTATGACATCGTATGTCTAACTAGAACTCATATTGATCATAATGTAGACAGCAATAACATAGTTGAAACGCCTGGTCTATACTTTTTTTTGATGTGATAGAAACTTCAACGGTGGGGGCGCCCTGATAGCAGGAAAAACCATGCTTCAGCCTAGTGAAATCAAAATTAATACATATGGAGAGAAAATAGTAATTAAAAATATGTTCCCTAATATAATCGTATGCTATTTCTACAGGCTACAGATCAGTTTACAGAATATTTATAAAATCAACCACGTTCTTGCGGAGTTAACAACACGCCACCATGACAAAGTCAATCTTAGTTTGCGATATGTATTTGCCACGAATAGATAGGAAAACCCCAAAATTTTGGAGTGGTTATCCATATAAAGCTATCCATTTCAAGTTTTTGAGTATGTTTCATGAGTACCAATTACACCAAGTTATAAAAGAGCACGCCCATAGACAAGGAAACATACTCGATTTGATATGCACAAATGACACAAATATGATATTCTCAATAGATGTAAATACTCCAGGCCTTAGTGATCACTATATCATATCTGCAAAAATCAATACAACAATTAAATCAAACATCTTGTCTCCCAAAAATCAAAACTCGCAATATTTGTGTAAATAAATATGCCGATCCAATTACACTTTGTGAACACATGGAAGAACGTGCAAGAGAACTTTCCTCCATGACGAATGTAGAAAAAATGTGGACCTTCTCAGCCACATGTAGAACTGCAGTAAACAGCTCAGTAATGATAAAGTAAGTTCACGTTACATAAGAGAACCATCCTACGTGGTTTAATTCTCATGCTCAAAAGCGGATAAAAAGGAAAGGAAACCTACAGCAAGTACAAACATAGAAGTAACTTTTTCTTTCTAACCGAATATAAAAATATTCGAAAAGCAAACAATAAACCATTCAAAAACGTGTAAAAGAAACCTCGCTAACAAGATATGTAATTCGCTCCAAAGTGGAAACTGTTAACCTTTCTACGGCTACTTGAGGCAAAAAACCAAGGACTGCGCACCCAATATCTAAACTCAAGACAACTGAAAGCACAGCAGACAACAGCACGTGTGCTAATATGCTAAACTCTTATTTTCAGAGCCAATCTGCAAAGATGAAAGCATCTCTTATTTACATCTATAAACTACGCATGCACAGGAGATTGTTATTGACCACAGGTATGTAGGGAAACTCATACTCGACTTTTGGAAAAATAAGTCCTGAGCAAATTAGAAAGTGTGAGCTGCTCATTGACCCAAACCTATCAGCAAGATGCCTTATACATATATTTCAAGCCTCCATCAACAGTGGTAAGCTTGCACAAGTGTGGAAAGTGGCAAATGTGACCTTGTGACACACAAAAGGTTCAAGAGACGAAACATCCAATTACAGGCCAATCTCTCTGACAAGCATACCACGCAAAATAATGGAGCACATTGTTCCTTATTAGCTGAACAAGATTTTAGAAAATGTCCTACACAACTCCAATAAAGCTTCAGGAAAGGGATTTTCTGTGAAACCTAGCTCTGTGCTACTTACCACAATTTGGCAAAAGTTGCCGAACAGTTTTTCACAAACATGCAGCTGTGCTTGATTTTGAGAAAGCTTTGACAAAATACCTTACAAGTTGCTGATGGAAAATACACAAAATGTCCCAGAAATGAATCAAAGACCAGATAACTGGATCCAAGATTTTCTAACAGGAAGAACACAACGAGCTGCTCTCAAGAACACACTGCCATCCAAGCTTGAAGTGAAATAACGTCAAGTGTGCCTCAGGGTTCGCTCTTGAGACTAACACTATTCTTAGTTTACACCAATGATTTGCCCAGCACAATTTCATGTAGAGTTATGCTTTACGCTGAAGATACTCTTATATACGCCATTACCAACAATAAACGTGACGAGGAGTGCTTCCAAAATAATATCCACTGTTGCATCAATGGTCCACAAAAAACAAGGAAAAGTGCGAGGTAATAATGTTCCACAACAAAGATACATCAACAAATCTCAGCTACACCATTGGTGGTTTTCCGCTATAAAATGTGTCAATGGGACTACGTATATTGGAGAGACCATGCAACCTAATCTGAAGTTTGATAAGCAAATTAATAAGAAAATAAGTAGTGCCGACAAAATACTGGCAGACAACAGCCTCTGCAGACCAAAACTTGAATAAGTCGATATCTTATGGGATCCAGCTGACAAAGGCACCAGTGAAAAACTTAAAATTGTCCACAACAAGGCAAAACGTTTCATCAAAATCATCAAGGGTAGACATGATGTCACAGAACCACATCCTCAATCAACCTTACAAACACTTCAAGACAGGAGAAAAAAACCACAGTCTGACACTTACGATGAAAGTACGTTCTAGTGAAGAACAGCATAATACCTTAGCTTTCGCATGTGATGAGACAATAAATAACACAACCCAGGCTATCGTGACCACCAGGGCAGCATACAGAGGTAAACCAATATCCATCTATGCTTCAACACAGCTCTACTACAACAGCTTCCTGCATCGCACTGTCCAAGATAAGAGAACAGGGCCGATTCATAAGCAACTCCAAAACAATAATGCTGGATTCATGTACAGCCACTGGTCCCAACAAAACTAAAAAATATAAGAAGTGCTAAATTTTATGCCCTAGGGCAACTACTGGAGGGTCTATTATCATTATTGAGGTAAGATCTTGAGGTAATTATTAACATTGAATATTATATTATTCTTTATCATTGTTTAACTTATCATTTATTATAATAACAATGATTGATAGTAATAATAATAATAATAGCTACGAAAACAACAACAATTAATCGTCATATCATCGATTAACCATCCTCATAACAATTAATAAATAATGATAACAATAGTTGTCATTGTGATGGATTTGTACAGAGCAGCCGTGCGTTTGACAATGGACCATTTATTATTATTACAGAGAAGATGACCATGACCTGATGGATGCCTAGTGATGAGCCAAGACCAAGTTCTTATCTGATGAGAAGGGATGACGGACGCAGGATCGTAGCTAAGGAGAGCCTAGTTGGAGTGGTTGAAATCCACCATGTTTGACATATATAATTATCTTTATTAACTTTATTATTTAGTGATGTCCTAGGAGCGCCAGCTTATGCTAGTGTATCTATATATATTTTATGTCTGCCGCTGTAGAGATGTGACTGCTAATGTGATTGCTTTGTATTATCCAATCATTGTTAACCACGTTTCAGTCATTTCAACTGCTATGCTTTTTTATAAATAGAAGGGCAGATCGCCCAGTGCTTCAGTGTTAGTTGAGAGTTGGTATTGAATACACCTTGTGCGTTTGGAGATAACGTAGTGTGTTCTGGGATTTATTTAGACTGAATTAGTGGGTTTCTAATTACCGTCAAGTTTATTATACACTTCGTGGACTATCTCTCTTTGCAGGGTTTTGTATATTATCAATAGTATACTGTAATTAAACCTGAAACTCTTCTGATTAGTGTGATTGCTTTGCCTACAGCACTACATTGTCTATAACAAGTTTCCTGGAGATAAGTTTGCGTACCTTGTCTAAACCGGATCTGTCTGCATAAATACAGATCTCCCGTAGCAAAGAACTTTCATTACTGCTACTGCTATTAGTCTACATTGTTACCTTTGTACATTAAAGGATTCTATCACCGTACTGGTAGCTTTGAATAACTGTAATTACCTGCCTTACACTGAGAGCTAACGCTACCACTTGTTCTGCACTCACAAACGTCGTATGGTTTTCTATAACATACGGGCTACTCACAACAGTGTCGGTGAAGGTTTTCGATACACTACACTGAAATCCTTTACATTACCATGACAATAAACAATTAATAATAATAATAACAAATAATAATAGTAGTTTTTGTTTTCTTCATTGATTGTTGATCAGCAAAAACTATTTTTTTCTATCATAAATAATAGTAATAATAATAATAATTGCTACTACTACTATAAAATATAATAACTACTACCAACTACAAAACATATTGTCGTACCGCCACAATCATATAGGGTCACAACTATCATTGATAATTATTACTTACTAAAAATAAATGACCAATAATAATAATAATATTAAAAAATAGCAGTTCATAAATAATAGTAGCTGTTTATTATTACTTCTAAATAATAGAGGTATCATTAATTTATTTATCATAGATAGATAATAATTATTATTATTATTATAAAAAATAATAGTAATAACATGATGATGATGATATAATAATAATATTATTATTATAAACCATAATTGATAATAATAATATATATATCATATAAATATAATATATATTATTATTATTAATTATACAACAATAATATTATTATTATGTAATTAATAATAATATAATAATCAATAATAATAATATTATATAATAATAATTTTAATAATACAGCTTATTTATTACTACTACTATTGATTTATTATATCATCTATCTATCTATCTATTATTATTATTATTACAAGTTGTTGTCACTGACTGATGTCAGTTATTATTAGTAGTAGTTATATGTACCACGTATTATTAGTATAATAAATAAATAATAATTATTATTATGAAAATTATTGAATTATTATTATTATTTTTCTATATTATTATTATTATTATTATTATTTATTTATTATCATCATGATGATTAATAATTGATTATATTGAATTAAATAACTATTATTATTTATTTATTTACAAATTATTATCGCTATTAATTAATTAAATAATAATAATTAATTAATTATTATCTTATAATTAATAATAATAATAAAAAAATAATTTTTTGATTTCTTATTAATCAATTAATTTTTACCATTGATTATTTTTCTTATTATTGTAGGAAAGTTAGAACTAGTTACTTATTAATTAGTAAGTAGATATCTCATGCAGTCTCTTCGGTTTAGCTTTCAGGTTCTCCTGTTGTTCCTTTTTATTTAAAAAATAGTGTCATATCGTCCAATTTTATTCCAGTGAGTGATGAAAACCGTCCAGTTCACCGACAAATTATTAGTTTTTGTCCCACACTGAACACTAAAAACCAGGTTTCCGATTGAGGGCGCTATTTTCTCCAATAGTGATGCATTTCACATTTTTATAGTTATATCGCCTCCTGCATCAACGTACTAGTATGGAGTTGTCTGCTCTACTTAAATATATGAAAGTGAGTGTTGACAACTCTCAAATATGATACTAACTCAGTCATTATCACATGGTCATGAGTATTATAATTTGTGGTTATGATTTTGTGTCTAAACTTCTATCTAGCTAGACCAACTAGTTATTCTCAAAAACCACCATTTTGTTAACTGATTAGTGCAGGCTCAAGCATTTTTTTTTTTAAAATTATGGTAATCGTAATCACATCTAGACTCTTAGGCAAAAGATGATGAAACGCACCAAACAGCTTCACGCAGTCATTTTTTCTTTTACCTATCGACCAACTCATTAAATATTTGCAATGCCAAATGATGTATATCGAATACAAAGTGAATGTATTGGTATGTAATGCTATAAAAAGTCTCTGACGTCATTACAATGGCACAAAAAGTAAGGGTAACAAAAGCGAATAGATGCATAAATTACTGTACAATGGAACAACAGCCAGACAATCATTGAAATTGTATCGCAGCTTTTCAAAGTTTGTTATCGATTTCTTTATAATTAAATACAACAATTGATTGAACACACTATTGTTCAAATAGTAGCAACAATGGAAATTCTAAAAGGCATTTAGTAAAGGTTTCTAGTTGTCTTCTACATTGAAAAAAATGTCATGTTTTCAGTCCCCATAACGACTCACAAGTACCGAAAACTTGATTTCGCCACCATGTCAGTGGCTATCTAAATCTATTTTTATCACACGTCCAGTTATACTTTTTTTTTTGGAATCTATTTACTACATTATTTCTTTCTAGCTTATGGACTGTAGTGTGTGCAGTGCGGGGAACCTATAGCAACCCCCTAGCAACCGCAAAAAATCAATAGTGGACACAGTAAATTTTATTTTATGCCTGGTCAAGGTAGTAGCTGTTTTTTTCTGGAACAGTCTACATTTATAGTTATATTATTAGCAAGCGTAGTTGTTTGCATCAATGTGTTTAACAGTTGTTATTTGAGGATCTAGTTAGTTCTAGTGCTTTCACTGCGGTGCGCTCGGATTTGGTGGTATTACATTATTCCGAGCGCACTGCAGAGAAAGCACTGGAACTAAGATCAGCTTGGCTTTCATTGAGCACTAATGGCCTTGAAAGCGGAGTTGTCTACCTGTCAACCATGACGTCGATCAGTGATCGCCAGCCAACCAAAACGTCGCTTTTGTTTACATTTTCATGTGAGGGCGGGCCCTAGCATGCAACATCGTGTGCGGCTGAGTACATATGTCCCTATTGTGAAGGACACTGACTTGTGTTGTTTATGCAACGGAGCTGTCGTTCATTCGCTGGAAAGAAGCTAGCTTTCCAAAGGGGTTGTTGAGCGTCTGGTGAGTGAGTGCCTAATAATTATATTAGTAGTATTGCTAGCGAGGAACAGCTAAAATTAACTTGAGCATTTCATCATGTATGTGTTGTATTATTTAATTATAATAAATAAATAATTATTATTATTTATGATGTTTGTATGTATAATTATAATAGATAGATAATCATATTAATTATTATGTATTAAATTATTATATGTATTAATAATTAATTATTATAAATAATAATTGTACACCAACAATCGATCAACAATCCAACCAATGGACATCTGAGACCGATTTCTTTTTCGTATAAATAATAATAATAATTAGTTATTATAAAATAATAATAATAATAATAATTATTATAATAATGATTGATGATAAATAAATAACATAATACTACTTTATAAATTGTAATAAATAAATATATATTATTATATCAATTACTATTTTTGTTATAATAATATTATTATTTATTAATTATATATTATATTATATCATCATCTTAAATAATAATAACTTAGTGTAAGTGTTGTTGTTGTTATTATTAATAATAATAAATAATGATTAATTAATAATAGTAATTATTAAATAAATAAATGAGTGATTTGTGATTGCCTGTTTTTGGCACGAAGTGGTGCCAGCAGCTTCCTTGTCTTTTCTTCTGAGTGCTGTTTCCGCGTCCATTATTATTAATTCTTATTATTAATTATTATCAGATAATTATTATGTATTTAATTTATAATAACAATAATAATGAATTATTATTATTATTATTATTTATAATAATAAATAATAATGATAATTTAAATTATTATATAGTAATAATTATTATAATATAATAAATAATCAATTCAGTAGTAGTTCAGTGGTTTACCCCCGTGATAGGGAAGAGGGAGAGAACTTAACAGAAGAGAAAAGCAGACTGAGATGGAACAAAAATTATTGTCATTTTTCTCTCTCACTTTTTCATTTTCTAGTTGTTGTTAGTAGTAGCAAATAATAATAAATTTTATTTTGTTAGTTTTCAAGTTTGCACTGCAATTTCATTTTCTTAAACATTTCTACCACCTTTCATTTCCCTCTAATCCCCCCCTTCCCCTTTCTTCTCTCTCTTATTTCCCCTGTTTCCTTTTTTCTAGCAGGTTTCACTTTAGTTACTAAGTAATAAGTCAGTCAGCGATTTTCTTTACATTTCGAAGTAATAATATTATTAGTTAATTAATAATGACTAATATCATTATTGTTATAAAAATATTATTATTATGTTACTAATGTCATCGTCATCATCATGTAAGTAAAGAGATTTATTAGTTGAACTTTCATTTTTTAATAATAATAATAATTATTGTAATAATGATGAATTATTAGTATTACTCTCATTATTAATAGACAAATTAAGTAACATTAATGTGAATGACAACAGCAACCACCATCGACCATCCGTGTAATAAAAAATACACCCATAGCTAGCATCCATTCGCAAATAATAATAATAATAATCATCATCGTGAAGATGATCATCATCAGCGTGCTCATCGCTAATAATTAATAATAATTATTATAATTATCTTTATTATAATTGTCATTATTACTACCATTGGTTGGTTAGAAAAATCACGAGTTGAATAAATCAGTAATAATTGATTGTATTCAATTATTATTTACTATTAATAACCACTGACTACTACTAGCTACTACTACTATCCACAAAACAAAGCTCATCTTAATCTTAGCAGCACTTGATCAATCATCAATGTGATGAATAATAATGTGAATAGTTGGATGAATCAGTGGGTCAAGGTGGAGATAAGTCGTGGGGATGATCATCATCATTCATCAGTAACTGATAAAAAAATGGTTCAATGATGATAATAATCGTTGCACATAATCAGAGTGGGAAAAAAATCAGAACTATTTGAATTAATCAGAATTTTATGAATTATTCGCAATTTTTTTAATATTCAAATATGATATTTTTTCAGATTCACAGATCTCTCAAACATTTCATAATTAGAAGAACTGCATGTAGGATACCATATTGACATACCTATTGAGCAAGGTATACAAAACAATGTGCATTATTTAATATCTTGGTCATAGTAGGATGTGAAAATGCTAACAAATCCAAAGACAACCACTTAAGACCTCTCCACGCAATGATTTTGTCATGGAAAGCGAAAAAACGGCCCTCTATTTCACCCTCAAAGAATCGGTTTTCCTCCGTTTGACACAATTGCCTAGAGTCAAGCGTGTTTGATTTTTGCCATCCAGTCTCCCGATGAGTGATTATCCTATTGACCTATTGACCTATCCATGCACAGCGTTTTACAGCTACAAAATTGACACTTTGAGAGGTTTTCCTACCGTAGTCCATTGCTGTACTTTACACACGATTATGCACCACGGTGCTCATCAACACTTTTTAGTGAACGCATGGGCTGTCAACGGCTGAGAAAATCACAGTAGGAAAAAGTGGATACGAGCGATTTGCATTGACTAATCAGCATCAAGGAATAATTACTAATCATGAGACCGGCCGTCGAAAATCAAACATGCTTGATTCTAGAAGATTGCGGCAAATGGAGGAAAATTGAATCATTGAGGGTAAAATAAACAGCTGGGCTCCATTTTCTGTGACAAAATCGTTGTGTGTGTAGAGGTCTTTAAGCAACCCTGAATTAGCAATAATATCATTGTCGCACTAAAACCTATTATATTTGGATTGTATATGCAGAGTTTATATACATATATGCAGAGTTTATATATATGCAAAGTTTATATATATGCACAGTTTATATATATGCAAAGTTTATAGAAAAAAAACGGCAAATTTATGGTTTGGATTGTAACTCTTTTAATTAGAGAAATTCGAATTAATCGTTTGAGTTATTCCTGCCAACCCTGTACATGATGTTTAGGGTACATTGTCATGACCACTACTGTTAATACTGGCCATGACTGTTAATTTTTTCAACTTATAATCATTATTATTAGTATGCAGTTGTTATTGTAATCTTCAGTTTATTGTTTGTAGACTACTTTTTCTTGTAGTAATTTTTCCTAACTGTATGTTATCGATCATGCTGAATAAATGGGTCGTGCTTGCACTGCCCGTTTCTTGAATAATGGTAACATTGGTTATAATAACCATAATAAATCATTATAATTGCTATTTAAATATTTTTAATGTTGTGATGGTACAAAACGTGGGATTTTTTTACTAATTTAATTTGAACTACTGCTACATTTTTGTTCATCATATGTGTGTATGTTGATGATATGATGATGTATGCACAACAACATCTTTTCGGTCATTTATTAATTATTTAATTATATGTATTATATATATTTCTGATCTATTGTAATATTATTTTTTTCATATTTTATGTGCATTACTTACTACTGGTGTAGTTACGTCATGTTAGTAGTAGAGTTAGTACGTATCTGTCTGGCAATGATTGTTATTTCCTAACCGTTAATGTCACTACTACAACTACGGCATTTCTCTGCTCAGCATTATTTAATAGTAATGATAACAATCAAAGTATTTAATCTATTCTATACCTAGTGACTATTATTATTGTAATTCAATAACCAGTGAAAAAATTATTATGTATATTAGTTTAATTATTGATAGTTGACTGGCAAATAATAATTATACCATAATCAATATTATTTATTAATGCTTTCTACTTAATACTACTACTACTACTACTACTACTACTACTACTACTACTACTACTACTACTACTACTACTACTACTACTACTACTACTACTACTACTACTACTACTGTTAAATCTTCAGTCGTTATTTATCATGTATTTCTGACTACTTACTGCTACTACTGTTTATCTACCTGCTAAATGTACCTATCTACCACAACAATTTTTTCCTTCTATTGTTATGATCATCATATCTGGAAAACACTTTTCTGTTGCCCTATCACATTTTTTTTATTTGGAGTGGAGGCCGAGAGAAGATTGTAGGCACAATTGCTACTACTGTTACCCTAGCCGCTTATATTTTTTTGCTTTTGTATTGTATTGGAAGTTGCGGTAACTCATAAATCGGCCAACAAATTTATTGTAATGATCTAATCCGCACAGAATCAGGCTAACCAAAGTTTTTAAATTTTTTTGTGGAAAATATTGTTTATGGGTAGAACACGCGATTTTACCAAGTTTTGTTATTTTTCAAATTGTTTCTGTCGAGTAAGCGATTTGTCGAACAATGTACAATAAATAATAGATGATCCTTATTCGATACATTGCGAGTTGAATGGAACACTGGTTTAGAACATCATAATTATTCAATGAACTGTTATAGATTACCGAACTAATCATAAAGAAGATAGCTCCCAGTTTTCAATATAATCAAAAAAAATAAATTGCTATAAATTTGAATAGTTTGTAAAGCTGCCATTTCAATTTAGTAAACTTTGAACGAGTGTAAAGATTTTGAATTATTTTTTAAGGACATAAAAACTGGTCTATGAGAATGAATAAAATCAACTCGCTCGTTATAGTTTATTTAGTGGCCAGTTTCATTTGGCACCTACGAGCAATATAAATAAATGATGGTTGATGTATTTTTTTGTTCAATGGGCTATTTTTTGTTGACCCACGAGTTCCGAATGAAATGATTATTTAGTGATAAAATTTATTGCCGGTCTGATTATTTGTATTGCAATTTGTTCATCGAACATAGGCCGCGAATACTCTTAATGTGTAATTTGGTGATCCTACTATAATTTTTTTGTAGAAAAAGCTCAAAAACTGATACATATTTTCCATGAAGTAATTATCAGTTTTTAAAATGTTCAAACACTAAGATTAGTATAATTGTGTACTTATTTTTAAAGTGAAGTAGTTTTGACCAAACCATTTTTCCAACTGTTTTAATAACATTTTTATTAACAGGATAAAGCTAGTAATTGAATTAATTTTGGAATTAGTTATATGATGATTGCCGAATATGGATATACTGTAATATATTATTAATGTATTTGTGTCTCCCAGCTGAAACTTAACTTCCAAATTGAATAAAACAAAGTTCAAGACCAAAGTGAATTTTTTGTGTACACGACATAGATATTATAAAAATTTGATATCTGGTGCAATATTATTGGTAAACTGTTTTATGCTAGACAAGATAACATGAACAGTTATGTTTTAGGATACAGTGAGACTTGGTTATCAACTTACTAAAACACTCAATGGTACATACATATTATGAATATTATTTTACTTTACAAAATTGCACAAGCAGTGTTTTTGTTTTCATTTAGTGGTGCAATATTCATTTAATTAACAAAATTATCTATGACGTAATGTTAGATTCTCAATCATAGTCTATGATTGAAAATCTAACATTACGAAATATAGGAATGTTAGAAATAAGGAAATATCTCAGCATTACCTCATGATTACTAGCAAAAGCGCGAATGGTAGAGCTTTCTAATTGCATTCTATTTTCTCTAGCTGTGAAGTGTGCACTTGATTCGGTCAGTCTCACATAAGGACTCTTTAAAGTATTTGTTACACTGCTCTACTAAAGGTAGATCCATACAATACTTATCTCTGAACTGTTGAAGTTTTAAATGTATTGTTTGTTTCATTTGTCTTGTTCCGTTAAAGTGTCATTTCCTAATTATAATTGACAGCCCAAGTTGAGCTGGAACTGATATTGTTAAGACAATATTTTTCTGAAAACTGATGTTCATTACCAAATTATCAATGGTTTTGTTAGTTATATTCAACAGAAAAGTATTCAAAATATCTAAAAAAAAAAATGTACTGGAAGAAATTTTTGTTGATGATTTTGCTCTGTTAAATGATGCGAATAAATCTTGGATCTCAGTAGCAGTCAATGGAATGTATTTAGCATCACTTTTAAAACTTTGATCTGTCTAAAAGTAAGTTTAATAAATTCACCCATTTACTCGGAAAAAATACTTATTTTCTAGTGTTAATTTTTACATCCATAGTTTTCCCGACTTATCGGTAAAACATAATGATTTTTGTTACTGTCAGCTCACAAGTATTAATGTTTGCTTTTCAGCCTTTGGCTAATCGTCAACTCTAAACTGTTATTTTATCAGATGCAAGATTTTTTGGAGACGGCTTTGGAGCAGTACCAATAGAACTTGTGGTCGATTATATAATTATATAATATTCTATTATTTTGTGTGATAAATTACAAGTTTGCAAATCAACTAAACATCGAGGTATGAAATCTGGTTACACCAAGCTTATCTTTTGTTATACCTCTGTTAGTTGATAGTCCTGTACAAACAACATTTTTATTGAAACTGCATAGGGCAGCCATATTTGTTAAAATTTTTGTCTTATCATTCGGTTTCTTCAATAACGTTATTGTGTAATCCAATGGCTCAGCTGAACGTCCCTCGCCCTGTTTTAAAAAAAAACATATGCTAGCCTTTGGCTCATCAATTAATCATTGTACTTTTATGTCTAAATTTTCATAAATTTTGATGGGTGCTGCGACTGTCTTTCCCAACACCTGTTTTGTCATATACACAGCTCTTGGGTCCTGGTTGTGCTATGAAGTATTAAAAAAAAATTCGATTTCGGTTTATTGTATCAAATACAATTTTACTATGTACCAGTTTACTAAACAATCATGACAAACAGCGGAATAGTTGCTTTAAAATGTCCAAATGAAGATTGCTGTTATGTGGAGAAAACCTGGAATTTCAATGTCCTGGAAATACTTAATTATTTTTTACCAGAAGTAGTTATGCATTCAAATTATGGCAACAACGTTTCGTTTTACCAGAATTGCTTTTTCTGTGAGAAATAACTGTGTTACAAGCTTAGAGCTATTTGTTTTTGAGAAAACGACTCGGTCGTTCTATTTGTTTGGTCCCGGAAGTGTACACGGCTCATTGCGTATTTGTTGGCATCAGCTCAGAACTCATTCTACCGCTGAAAACTACAGATGATTTATCTGTCCCGGAGAGTTTATTCTAACATTTTTGATGCCTTTTGTTTTAAATGTTTTGATATAAAGAAATATGCCTAATGTAAGCATTTGTTTGTTGGATAATTGAGTGTTATCAACGACGATTCTCTACCTGTAAACCAAAGCAACTAGCTAGTTATAAATAAATACACCAAAGTAAAAGTTGGCACAAAGTTACACTATAAACTCAATACTCGAGCAAGTTTCAACGAATTTAGTAGTTTGCTTCCATTTATCCTTATTTTCTATCTAAATCTTTTGAAGCCACTTGACTGGTTTGGTACTGTTTTGCTTTCATGAATTTACCTATGATGAGTCAACAGGTTCTTGGTTGTATAACTTTTTTCATACGTCATCATGGTAGTAAATCATGTCAACTATGAGGATAATCGCCTAAATCGGTAACATTAGCATACTAAATCAACTTATTTTTGTCTTCTGGTCCGAGGTGAAACCATATTACATTGTTATATTCCAAAGGTGGATTTGTTGCGCAATGTAAATGATCTGTTTATAACTAGTTATATTTAGAAAAAAATTGTTGTTTTCTTGATACAATTTTTTATTGTCCAGTCAAAGCAAACACCACATGCGTAAATTTTTGTTTGGTAATAAAAGGTTTCAGTGCTGGTTTATTTTTAGCTCTTCTAAATGTATGACTTGGATTATGAAATATTGAGTGGCCACGTTTCAAATTGTTTGTTTATTTGAAAATGATGTAACACTGTGGAGTGTATTTGATTGTGTAGCTTCAATGATACTATTTAAGTTTGTGATTTACTGTAGTAGATATATTTAATTCCACAATAATTAAATAAATGCTCTCAATTTACACTGATGCTCCTCTACTACCCACCAACCCAGCTGTCCACCAACCCTACTGTCCACTAACCCAACTGTCCACCAACACAATAGTCTACCAACCCAACTGTCCACCAACACAATAGTCTACCAACCCAATAGTCTACCAACCCAACTGTCCACTCAGGCAGATCAAAGCTTATTATAATGCTATTGAGGCTCATCTGGAGCGAAGCTATTGTTTACAGCAGGCCTGTAGATAGTTAGTTTGTAGGTCAATGGCCTGATATTTCTTGACCGTCAATTAAGCCCCGTCTGCAGTTATTATCTTCTCCTGCGCGATTCTATGTCAATAGATTTCTTTAAAATTCTAAACATCCATTTATAAATCCAACCGCCTCGTGTTTTCTGCACAGAAAAATATGAGTCAGCTTAAGTGATTAGTTTTTATCTATATATGGTAGTTGTATCAGACAAACAGTGTCTATGCCAAATTATAATTGTATGTGTAGTAACAAACAACTCAGTTACTTTCAAGTTTGATTGGACTGAGGCAAGTTGGCATACAATGCCGGGAATTCGTATAATGTGATTTTGAGTCATGTTTTCTTAATTACAATCCCATAAACATAATAATAGTTTTATTTACTTCAAGGTTTATAAAGTTGCTTTTCTATTTTAGCATGTGCAACATAATTTCCTTAGGACAACCTGACAGAGTTGCACAGTCACCTGTGTCACCTGATTGTACCTCAGAAACCTTTATGTATTGGCCATGCGCTATTGGTTTTTGTTTGACATTTTATGGAAATTTAAAAAATAGTTTAAAACAGGTTATTTAATCTTTCGTAAAAACCCTAAGTTTTTAATGTTTGCTGAATGCTGTTGTGGCAGCTCGTTACCTAAGAACACAGTTGTCTCGTACAACCAGCGTTTAATTATAGGACTGCTGTCTTCTTTGTATACATGATAGAGTTGTATCTGAACTAGTCGGTGTTCAACTTGTTTATCGTTACTGCTATCAGACATGGTCGGTCGATCAGTCAATACTTAACATTATAAAATGAGTAATCATTGTCACATGAATGGAGATTCTATTCTATTCATTCCATTCATTCAAAGATTCTACCAATTCCTCTGGAAAGCTTTTTTATCTTCATCTGTTGTCCCCAAAATGCTTGAGAAATGTATAGCATCCTGTGTGTATCGTAAATTAAATTTTAACAGTAATATGGTAGCTAGTATGCGATTATAACATAATCTGAACGCGAGCTGTTATTCAGAAATACTACTAGGGATGTCAGTAGGTTTAATAAAAGATAAATCTCGACATATCACTAAATCATTGATGTATACAATGAAATACCAGGTACAATTTCGCACTTTTGAAGTTTATTAGCTGATTATTTATGATTGTAAATTATCAAAGAGGGAAGTGTTTGAATACCGGAGGACACACAAACATTTATCAACATTTATTTAAGATCAAAGTAACTAATGATACTGATTGGGGAAATAAAATGTGAAATTCAATGTTCATCACTGTTGATTTTGTTTTACGAAATGTGAAGATTTGAAATGGTTAGTTGATTTTCCTACGCTTCACTGATCAGATGTTAAATAACTCACGTATACAACACCCTATTGTACGTTAGCATAGAGTGATTTCTTCTGCCAGCCTACCTTCCCTCGACGAAACGACACGATATTTAAAATTGGCTAATTAAATATTGTATGAAAAACTTGCAAAAATTAATCTTGATGGCAAATTCCCCTCTTTTAAAGCAGATCTTGGACACTTCTTCTGCATACTCATCTACTAAACTCACTCAACCACATATTAATAGCCACGTTTTCTGTTAAACTAAAAAAAAACTGGTCCAACCAAAAATAGAGAGGTCAAAGTGTGACAGGTCAAATCATATTTAGCGTTTTGAAGGAAATGCCATGACCAATTGACCAATTTGACATGGCATTTTAGGTCATAACTGTTGTAGCGTAGTAACAATGAGAAGCTTACATGTAATACAGATCAAAACACTGCGATTCATAGCTATGGCTTTATCATACGATTTATCAGCCAGTAATAAAATTACTACTTACTTGTATACAATGCTCAGCATTCTTATTATTTTTATTATAGTTTTTTTCAATTCAACTTTTTCAGCCATCTGTGTGAATTATTCATCAGCCAATCAAGCGTTGTTTGAGCATAGACACCTTGGTTTAAAATAACAAATAATAAAAAATGGTTTTCATCATTAGATAGATAGATCATTGTGGTCCTTACGGTTGTATGCCCTGTATTTTTTATTATTGGTGAGAGAGTGACGTATCATTAAGTGAGCGCCACTTATTTATTTATAACAAATGTGGAGGTTATTTGGTGATGACAATCTGATGATAAAATAAACCTGGCAAAATAGTAATGGGAGCCTTGAATTACAGAAATTTCGTCGGATCTATGCTGCTGGATTCCATAGCATAGCTTATTATTTCAAACACAATTTCTTAGGTCTATAGCTGATGTCTTACTATTTGATACTCAAAATATATAATAATATGGTTGAAAGTAATTGGGCAGGCTTACTGTTCACTTGAGCTTTATTGATAACTCAGTTACCAGACTAACTGCAAACATGTTTTGCTACCTAACTGTGAGACGGCTGTTCAACAACCAACAGCTTAATACCGCAAAAGGATATCAGGATTAAAATGCAAACAAATAAACCACAGTATCAACTGAATATCTTGGTTGGCAAATTGATTACAATTTGCAGGCAGACAAAACAATGTGCGTGCGGTGTGTTAGCGTTGTGCCATATTTTTATATGTAAACTGTCTACTTTTGCTTTTTCACCACTTGTCGTTTATTGGAAGTTCTTTTTTACTATACAGCTGCGATATTGTAAAAAATATGGCTTTAGTTTATGCGTTTATGCCTATCCCAAGTTTCAGAGATCAATTCTAATCCAGACAATTTTAGATTAGTCACCCAAATGTTTTTGCAAACAAATCTTAAGAGATTTTTTTATGTGAAGTCATAAAATTTTTGGGGGAAGACACGTCAATTGCTTTGCGCAATAACACGATGTGCCCTCTAAAACTATTTTCAACTCATGCGTTGGGAGCCTTATTCCATCAACATTCAATAATGCGATAAGAGACCACACTCGGAAGGAAATGGAAGCTTTGACAGATGTTGTTTGGTGGACTTTGTCGCATAATCAGTAGTTGTATTATTGCAGATGATGAATGGTTCAGTAGAAACTGCGTCTTGTGATTCGACGTCCCCATCAGGCTCTGATGGACTTCATTCGGATGAGTCGGTTGTCTCCTCTTCCTCCGCCACTACCAAACACACTTCTGTGACTAGTTATTTACCACCTTGTAGACTCTGTGGAGCTGTGGCTTCGGGCTTTCATTATGGTAAGTTGTTCATTTCCTCTTCATATCGGCTGAAATTTGTTTTCGTATTCCGTTTAAAAAATTGATGCTTGTTTAACAAATGATGTTTTCAACATTATGTACAATATTTGTCACTGCTAGTGGAAATTTTGTTCTTTTATTGCTGTAGCTGGCTTGAAAAGATACATTGTTGAAATAGTGGGCGTTTTTTGTACGCCTAACGTTGACATTCTATCCTCAACTACTGTTTTCAGTCACTGGACTATCGACCTGTTGATAGCTAGTGTGCATCAACGTTCTTTTCTCTGTTTGCCAACGAGTTCTGACCTGCGCATTAGATACTGAATGCAAATAGAAATCAACACATCGATTTGGCTTCACAGTTGTCACACTAAACGACCCACTTTATTTCCATCAGACATTCCTGTTAAATTATTACATTTATTGCCAGCTAATGTAAATAATTGATGACAATTTATTAACTTGAAATACCAGATATACCTGTATACAGGTATAACTGTACACAGATATACCTGTACACAGCTATACCTGTATACAGGTATATGTTAACTAAAAGATAATATTGGTAAGAAGCCCTCCGGTTATTATTTTGCAGTGCAGGTTGGTCTAGGGATATTATTGAAAACTTTAGAAATTACTTTTGTGGTTTAAATAATTTGCTCAATTTGCTTAGTATATATCTGAAAGCTTCCACAGTGCAGTACCAATAATTCACTGAATACCAAACACCGAATAAATAATAAACTGAATGACAAAAACAAGTCATTTTGTGAGCTGGAAAGAAACTTCAAGTGTGCTTTTAGTGATTTACAACAATATTAAATATGAATGACGCACAAAAAGATTTTAACTTTATATAAAACATTTTAAGATGGTCTTAATTTCTGTGATTATCATGATACATTATTTATTTATTTTTACTGTAAACACGGAATCATTTCCAGTCTAGAGTTTAACAAACAGTTTGCTGGAGGTTGTGGTGTTTAGTGAGCCAATCGTTGATAATGCTACTACTACTACTTGATAATGCTGCTACTACTATGTGATGAGTGTTAAGCTACGTTCACACTATGCGATTCTCGGCCGAGTGGGCGGAGCCAAAAATCGGCTCGCAAGTGTGAACATCGAAATCTTCAAGATTTCACAATCGGTGGCCGATTTTTTTTCATCGGGCAGTGATGGTTTTCTGTACGGTTATAGGCCTGTCTAGCCAATCAACATCCACATCACAGCTTTTCAATTTAATGCTTTTCAAGAAACTTGCAGCTGCTTGATAATTATTATTTAACCAATTTTAGAATATTTTTTAATATTTCACTAATCAACTGCAAGTCTTGTTTACAAGTAGAATATTAAGGTCGGTATACTAACTATTATCAGTACAAATAGAAAACAAGTACCAGCGCCATGATTATAATAAATAATTGCATTGGAAAAAGTTATCATTTATTTATTATTCATTATAATTAATTGAGTATACTACTTACCATTATTTATTATTATTATTTGTAATTCATTTCTTATTATTGATGAGTGAATATAATATAAGATAATATAAGCTATATTATATTATTATTAATAATAATTTGATGTTCTGTAATTATCAATGAAATGCGGTATCTTGACAACATGTCAAGGCCATGCAATATCGGGCTAAAAAAATCGCAAGTGTGAACTCTTCTAAATATTCGGGAGAGCAATTCCCGATTCCTCCAGATAATCGCGTGGCCGAGAATCATACAGTGTGAACGTAGCTTTAGTGATACGAAAGCATTAGCGTCTTTTTTTAGTTTTAATAATAAATATCAAGTGATGTTCATTGCGCGCGTTAGCATAGTGAAAGGATGACACTAGCGGGCAGGTGTTGACATATCTGGGATTATGGCATTGTTAGCTGGTGTATTCAGTATAGTCACTGATTGGTATCAGCTAATGAGCGAATTTAGCTATACGGTATTCTGGTGAGGTTATCTATGAATTCTTAGCAAGAGCTGTTCAGTATGCGCCTAGACTGAATATCTGGTCTAAACTGCTGCTTATCATTTCTGTGACATTTCATCTTTTCTCCAACTGGTTTCTGTCTGTTTATTATGTGTGCAGTGCTGGTGGTTTTTAATTTCGTTCACCGGGTGAAAAATGGTTGAAAATTGTTATAAATAAATGTTCATGTTATGTACAATTATTTAATTTCATTTTTCACATTTTATGGTGCTTACATTTAATTTTTAATAATTTAAAATTTAAATGCTGTTTAATATCATTTTATTACTTGCTGAAGTGTAGTTGACTATTTAGAAGGGAACAAAATCCCTAAAATACCTGAAAATAACGTGAATGAAAGACAATTTACCAGTAGCTAGTTACTATTCTTGTCGAGGAAGAGAAATCGTTGTTAGTTGTTTGTATGTGATATCAGTTGCTAGTAATACATTATACATGCCTCCCGGAACACTATCTATCAGTGTCACTGACAAAATTGATTAATGGCATGAATAATGACTATTTATCTAAATCGAAGAATCTCTGACGTGCTTGTATGTTTGTGTTTTTTACTGGAGTTTTCTATTACTGGTAGATGTGTACGTGTATTGTATTTCAATAGCTTGTGCACTTTCTTGTCTGTCAAACATTTCGCCCACCCTGTATTGTAAAAAAAAGTTTTTTACAAATTAAATTAATTAAATTTTTTGATTTATTTGCGATTGTGATGTTCAAGATAACACAGTATTTATGTAAAAAATAATAGTGATAGAGGAAAGAATAATTGCACTGTTCAGACTGTATGATAGAGTAAAATATGCATATAACCAAAGAGAGAAACTTTTAAATTTCATTAGTTGTGGTATTGCTCTACTACCAGCCATTTTTGAATTAAGCTGTATGACTGGAGTTGTGTCCCCAATTTAAGCAAGAAAAACACAATTCCAAATTAGTCACTTGTCTTTGATTTAGTTACCAAGTAAAAGGTTTTTGTTCGGTAATTAAGTATTATAAGAAAAATAAATATAAAAAAAACAACATTATTTCGTTTCCCAGATCGTGACTTCAGAGCCACTTAAATATTTCTATGGCTCTCTTTTTATACGGTTTCGTAATCTAGACCAGGATAATCCCTGATTTAATCCGTATTTATGCTGTATATAGAACACACAGCACTCGCTATTGTCTAGCAGTGCATTGCGGATTAATGAACAAATTCTTGTATCAAAACCTGATTATATCCTCTTTATTCTGTATTATAAATCGTCTCTCTGGGTGTAGTTGTCATACTGATTGTTTGTAATCTCTGCAGGAGCGAACACGTGTGAAGCTTGCAAGGCATTCTTTAGACGCTGCACCAGCAAGGACTTCCAGAGCAAGACGTGCCCTAACAACGGCGAATGTACGGAGGTGATAAGAGGCAGATTGGTGTGCGTGCCTTGCAGGTTTCAGAAATGTATTCAAGTTGGTATGACCAAGTCAGGTAAATTATTGATTTGTCTACTCTCGTATGAATATGCACCGTAAATTTTTTATCTTGTAGCTTGTTTTCAGTTTACAGTTTGAAACGATGTCTTTGCATCTGCGAAATCATGTCAAATGTTATATTTGTTGTAACGCTTGTAGCTAGCAAAAAAGGACGTTACACGCACGAGAGAAGGACTCAGTATACCAAAGAGATAAAGGGTGAGACGCTGAAGCCTGTCAAAGTTGAGGCAACAACTCCCACACAACCGTCACACATAGAGAACATTCTATATCAGCAAGCATTGGATCAAATAAACTTACATTCCAAACAATGCTTCCCTGAAATGAACGCATTTGGAGAGAATAAAGACATACTAGTAGGTAGAATAAACAATATGGTGGCTGAGAACTGTCCAGACACACTACCGCAAGCACCAATTTATTCGCCAGGCTCTGGCGATGTGAAAGTTTTTAAAACTTTCAATGAAGATTTCACAAAAGTAGCCGCTCAGATTAAATCGTCCAGTTCTGCTTTGGAGTCACCTCCCGCCCATTCAATCAACATCCTCTGGCACAACTGGATGACCATCGCCGAATTTCTGTTTGTGCAACTGACCAAGTTTGCTAAACAAATTCCTGGCTTCAGCGATCTCGACATGGACGACAAGATAGTCTTATTGAAGGCAGCCAGGATCGAAGTCAGCACTCTTATGGCGTAAGTTGACCTGTTTAGATTGAACTACCAATTATTTTTTCAATTGAACTTGGCGGTATTTTCACTATCGGGTGGAGTTGTCCCTCCTCAACCGGGAATTTTAGTTTAAAGGGCCTATGACGCCTAATTTGAAGAGGATTTGATTTAATTTAAACTTTTTGAGGTTGAAATGTGTTCAGAAAAATTATCTGGAGTTGCCCTCTCACCAGTACGACGATTCCTATAGACGCAGTCAGCACTTGCCAAGACGCCTTTTTTTCTCGAAGACGCACCAAGTTATATAGAGCTATAAAGCGAGTTTTCAAAAATTTGGCTTGTTCGCATAGAAATAGGGCGTCCTAGATATTAGTTTTGTGCAGAGACTCTTTTGATTGCAAAAAAATGATATTGCAACAATTTTTAATTTTTTTGGAGTTGTTTTTCTCAAGTCAGCAATTTATTTTATTTTTGGTAAGCTCGCTATTATTTATTCACTGGCGTTCACGTGATAGTGTTTGTCATCAAAATCAAAAGAAATAATGAATTTTTTTTATCAAAATAATAATTTTCATGTGAAAAATTAATCAAACAATAACATTAGTATACTTTAATGATAATACTAGGTGAAAAAAAAACATAGTCGAAATTGTATTTCCGGCGTTGTTTTTTTCTACAACAACGATAATAATTAAATCTGAAATACCGGCTATCTTTCCAAGAAAAAACTTCAAAAGCACTAAATAATAATAATTAAGATTTTTAAAAAGAAGTTTGCAACTGAAAAAGTAACACAAATGGTACAAACTACTTGCTGTAATATACTATATAATATCATAATGCAGATAGTCCCTTCTGCCGAACGCATTGTCATAGACCTCCATAGACTTCTACATGATACCCATTGGTGTTTTGTTGACGCGAGTGAGTTTTCTCAATAGTTTTACAATGATTGATGAGAAAACAACTCTACACACAAAGTGCGTCTTGAAAAGCCCGTCCTAAGCCCTTTAAAACAGTTCTACAAAAATAATTGCTCATGATTTGTAATTTTCTCATCAGAGTGGCTACACTGAGCCAACGTTTTTGTGCCGGTGTACTTATGTGATGGATCGTGCCGATGTGCGGGTGGCAACACAGGCCGATGCAGCTTGTCGATGTACTAGAGCACATCGGTGAGCTGCTATTCAACTAGCCAATCATACGGCACAAAGTGCGGGTTTACTCCTGCTTCATTTCCGACAACTAATTGTTTGATTTCCTCACATGATATTATCATAACCGCAGTAAATGTATTTTTCAATTATTGTTGTTATTAGTTTTTATATTATGTATGCTTGTTTTGTTCACTATAAAAAACATGACTTTTAATTATTATTTTAGAAGTAATTATTATTTTTTATTATCAGAATATTGTCATCATTCGTCATCTATGGTTATAATTATTAACTTTTATTATACTTGAAAAAGTTAAAAATATGATTGATAACTATTTCATGCACCATATGAAGTTGACAGAAAACTTCTGACCGGTGAATTTACTTTATATGGTGCATAAAATAGTTGTCAACAACTGCATTGAATCAAAATAGTTTTGGTGTCAAGGGGTAGACATACAAGCTCTGTAATATCAACACTCCTTCGGAATTTGAAGTGGAAAACAACGGTTATACATTTATAATCGTTGTTGATAATAGTTTTCTAGCGGAAATATGTTTTAAATGGTTAAACTTGATGAGCTTGCAAAAGTTTTTGGTTTTAACCAATCAGAGGGTGCCGATGTGTCTTGGGCATCGTTAACAGACCAACATCTTGGTTTGGCCTACGGACAGATGTGTAGATGTATCGGCCACGCCCATCTTAAAGCCTTCCGGTGGCAAGCATCGAGCTGTGTAGTCACCCCTTGACTGTGGATGAGATACAAGCTGGATGCGACTGAAGTTTAGTCATACTTTTCATAGACATAGTTGGAAGAAGTGTATATATGCCTACATTGTGACCATGTGTAGAGAGCTAGTTCTCCAAAAGCGCACCAAATATTGTCAATGGCTATAGACACGATGGGACAGCATTTTGTTTGTGCGTGTCGCAAATCTAGCATTGGGATTCGTTGAAGAAAGGGCCAGCAAGTTGGTTGGTTGTGTTGGCACAGCTTGTCATCGCGATACATTCCATCTATTGCTACAGCTTATAGCCAATGCGCAGCGTTATATTTAATGGCTCTATCCCGATATACCGCTCTGGTTCTACCCTCTGGTTATCGCTAAAGTTGACAAGGGGAGGTAAATCAGATAAGTTGGCAACGTTTTGAGATGTTAGAGGAGAGGCAACTCCACATTACTATTGAGTTATTTGTAATAAATGAGAGAAACGATTTAGGTTACGTTGTGTGTTGTTGTGAGTACCTGTCAATACCTGCAAGCACCTGTCAGTAACTGTAAGTATCTGTCAAAAAGTTGTCTTTCCATGCAGGCACCCAGCGTCCAGGCCAGACAAGAATCTGATTGGTGTGTACAGTGCTGAAACAGATGAGATAGTACTCACTCCGATGCTTCTATTTGACCAAGGCAGCACCGCTGACAGTTTTAACACTCATCATAATAAGTATGTTATATAGGTCATGATATATAGGTCATGTTATATAGGTCATGATATATATATAGGTTGAGTTATCTAGGTCACTTTATGTAGATCATATTATGTAGGTCACGTAACATTGTTCACGTTAGGTAGGTTACAAAACAATGTCACAGATTTGTGTTGTTTGCAGATAGCTCACAAATGTGTTCCTGTAATTGACTGTTGATGAAGTGTTTAATACTTTTTATGTATCACTGGCTGGATGGCAAATCCTTTAATTGTCTGTACTCTGTAATCCTGGCTCGTAATTGTTTTTGCTCGTGTGCAGCATTATAGGACAAGGAGTTGTGTTCTCATCCTGGAGGTGAGACAATAAATGAAACTTTTAGTGGAGAGGCTGTTCAGTTTGTGTTTAGATTGCTGACATGCGGAATGCTCATATTTACGAACATAAAGTGTTCATTAGTTTTTTTTAGCACCTGGTTAGTAGCAAGAGTTGATCAATTCTGTATTTCAATGAATTTCTATTTTTCGGATTTAGTTGGAAAAACACTAGCTCAACAAATATTCACTGCTACTTGCACCCAACAGCAGGTAGCGTTGGCCTTCCTGGACTTCTAGTTGATGACAGACAGGGGATGTTGTTATACGCCCCCATAATATGCAATAAATGGTGCTTGCAGGGTGATGGCCAGACTGTTAAAGAATGAATACACTTTGGAAGATATGAATGTAATGATAGCCTTTATTCTTCTCTCTCCAGACAGGGAGGGTCTTGCAGAGCCCGCTAGAGTAGAAAAACTACAAAGTAACATTTTGCAGGTAGGCTACATCAATCTTTGCTTTCCTCCATCACTTGGTGCATGTAGGACACCTACTGGTAGATGTCTCCATCACTTGGTGCATGTAAGACACCTACTGGTAGATGTCTCCATCACTTGGTGTATGTAAGACACTTGCTGGTAGATGTCTCCATCACTTGGTGCATGTAAGACACCTGCTGGTAGATGTCTCCATCACTTGGTGCATGTAAGACACCTACTGGTAGATGTCTCCATCACTTGGTGCATGTAAGACACCTACTGGTAGATGTCTCCATCACTTGGTGCATATAAGACACCTGCTGGTAGATGCCTCCATCACTTGGTGCATGTAAGACCTACTGGTAGATGTCTCTATCACTTGGTGCATGTAAGACACCTACTGGTAGTTGTCTCCATCACTTGGTGTATGTAAGACGCTTGCTGGTAGATGTCTCCATCACTTGGTGCATGTAAGACACTTGCTGGTAGATGTCTCCATCACTTGGTGCATGTAAGACACTTGCTGGTAGATGTCTCCATCACTTGGTTCATGTAAGACACCTGCTGGTAGATGTCTCCATCACTTGGTTCATGTAAGACACCTGCTGGTAGATGTCTCCATCACTTGGTGTATGTAAGACGCTTGCTGGTAGATGTCTCCATCACTTGGTGCATGTAAGACACCTGCTGGTAGATGTCTCCATCACTTGGTGTATGTAAGACGCTTGCTGGTAGATGTCTCCATCACTTGGTGCATGTAAGACACCTGCTGGTAGATGTCTCCATCACTTGGTTCATGTAAGACACCTACTGGTAGATGTCTCTATCACTTGGTGCATGTAAGACACCTGCTGGTAGATGTCTCCATCACTTGGTGCATGTAAGACACTTGCTGGTAGATGTCTCCATCACTTGGTGCATGTAAGACACCTGCTGGTAGATGTCTCCATCACTTGGCGCATGTAAGACCTACTGGTAGATGTCGTCAGAAAATTTTTAGAGGCAAAAATTTTAATTTGAAAGTCAGTATATTTGCATAAGTGGTAGTTGTCTCCTTATGGAAAGGGTGGATAACTGCTGTTATTATTCTGCAAGATATTTTTCATTTTGCAAATATGATACAAGTTGGAAAATTTAACACAATAGATCAAACGATGATTAATGATAAAAAATTGATGTTCTTTAGTGATACATTTGTATTTCCAAACCACTTCTTTTTTTAAAATAATTTAACGAACATGAGTCTATCTGAAGGCTTATTTAATTCTTTTTGTCAAACAACGACATGTTTTATACAACATACAGGGTCTCGAGTCGTCTTCTCATCTCAGTTTTGGTCTGCTTCTATTTCATCTTTATAACTGCAATATTGTGGCTTAGTGAAATACTAGACATATCAGCTGGCTCTTCGCATAATGCAGGGAAAGTAAAATTTCCTGGCTACTCCATATAAAGATTTAATTCTTATGAATGTATTTTTTATATCTTCATACTTGAGGGAGAGTGAAATATATCAGAATCTTTGGTAGTCAAAGCTTTTTAAAGAAATCTCATTTTTTTTCCACCACTTGTGATAATTAAATTAAAGTTCAATTATTTTTTTAAAAATAAATGTTTATACGTTTACATGTACATGCGTCATGGTTTTTATTTTCAGCTATCAAATTTTTTGTATTCAAAGTTGCCATCCCCTTTGCATTTATTATACCCTCCTTTCTGCCCTTCTTCTACCCTCCCTTTCGCCCTTATTTTACACTCCCTTCTTCCATCCTCCCTTCTGCTCTTCTTCTACCCTCCCTTTCGCTCTTCTTCTACCCTCCCTTCCGCCCTTTTTCTACCCTCCCTTCTGCTCTTCTCTTATCCTCCATTCCGCCCTTCTTCTACCCTCCCTTCTGTTCTTCTACCCTCCCTTCCACCCTTCTTCTACCCTCTCTTCCACGCTTCTTCTCCCCTCCCTTCCACCCTTCTTCTACCCTCCCTTCTGCCCTGCTTCTACCCTCCCTTCTGCCCTTCTTCTACCCTCCCTTCCGCCCTTCTTCTACCCTCCCTTCTGCCCTTCTTCTATCCTTCCCTTCTTCTGCTCTTCTTTTACTCTCCCTTCTGACCTTCTTCTACCCTCTCTCAGCCCTTCTTCTACCCCCACCTCTACCCTTTTTGTGTACCATTAGCTACATTGTCTAACAGTACTAACTTATGATATACCAATGTGTAGATTCTAGAGTACTCACTGAGGAAGAACCACCCATCGACGCCTCACAAGCTTGCGGAAACGCTGCTGCTACTTCCTGAGTTGAGAGAACTCAGTGAACAGATGAGAAGTCTGCTGTACGGAATTAAAAATGAGACAAATCCAGACTTGAGCCCTCTGTTCAGTGAAGTCTTATAGTAAAAGATTTTATGTTTGACTCTAATGTGTGATACGATATCATTTCCTGTTTCACAACAGTATAGAAACCACTCATCAACGTCTGCTCTCTATAAAGGCTCCTGCGATGTATATTCCTATGATAGCCCTTTTCTATGGTAGCTCTATGGAACCTTGTCCACTTGTTGGTAGCACTTTTATAAACTGGGTACTACAGAAAGTGAAGGGTTGGTGTAGTTATCCTTCCATTGGTACGCTCTATTATTTACAAACTGACAGTTTACTGCTTTGTTAGATCTATGGATAGGTTTATTCATGATATTGTATGGTCATAGACATAGTATTGTTTTTGCCTTCATTCTCTTCGTTTCAAAACACTCTCTGTACAATCCAATTGTATTATTATATTACCATTAATATAGATGTTTCTATTTCATATGACAGCTTCTGATGTGAGTAAATTTATATATTATAGCTAAGTCACTGTTCAATAAATGTTGGTAAAAACCTTGGCTAGTCTTTGCTTGAGACCGGTAGTCCTGCACACAATTTTTTGCGTACATCTCCTAGTCGCAGGTTAGTAAAGGGTGGCAGTCGGTTAAGGCCTATCCACACATGGCGATTTTGTCACGGAAATGGGAAAACGGCGTTTAGTTTACCGTCAATAAAATCGTTTTCCTCCATTTGCCGCGATCGCTCAGAATCAAGCATGTTTGATTATTGCCGGCCGGTCTCACGATTTATTATTATTCCATGACGCTGATTGATCAATGCAGATTGCCCGTATCCACTTTTTCTCATTTTAATTTTCTCAGCCGTGACAGCCCATGCTTTATTATAAATCATGGATGAGCACGGTCATATGCATATTCGTTGTTTGCGGAGTGCACCGAGGAAAACGTGACTACGAGAGGAAAACTCCTCCAAATTTGTGGTCGTATAACGCTGTGTGTGGAGAAGCCTTTACTTGTATGACAGAAGCGTGATTATTTTCAAGATGTGGCTTTTGTTTTGCAAAGTTTCGAGAATGTCTGGTCAAAACTGCTGTAAAAATTCATTAAAACTTCAATGAAATGTAGACCAAGGCCCCGTTTACACTAGGAGGCACGTGTGGTCTAGTGGTTAAAGTGCGTGCACTTCAATCTATGATCTGGAGTTCGATTCCCAGCACGGTTATCTGTGAATGAGATATTTGGCTTCCTATATGCTCTGCCTGGTCGGATATGGGCATAAAAATAACGTGGTCCCTAGTTTGATTGCGCTCTCCATAATAACTATGGAGTCATGCTAGTAAAAGATCCCCCTCTGCTTTTTCGGAAGAGTAGCCAGTGTAACGGCGGGCATGGGTATAGGGTGCTGCTCACGCAAGCTCTGCTTATGAGACCCGTCTTTAGGGTTGCCCACGAGGCACAGCACAAACAAACAAACACTAGTATTAAATGGTATTTGCTACGATCATATCTGTATTAAATCAGCTTGCAACCTATTTCTGTTTTCATACGCGAATCATACTGTTATGATGTGAACAAGATTCGCTTTTGTTGGGAATTTTGGTGTTCACACGAGTATGGATTACGCGCTTTGTTGTGACGCACACCTGTGGCTCATAATGTAACCAATTATCCAATCACTTGGTGGCTGGCATCGAAGGTTTTGACAAGATTTGCTAATGCTAGGTTACTTATTCGTGACCGCATTACTATTGGTTGCTCAAGAATGTTTTCAAGGTCGCATAGAAATCGTATTGCGATTTTGATAGCAGTGAAATACTAGTAGTAATGTATGTAGCGTAACTATCTCGCTGAAATGCCTCGAGTAAAACAATTAGTGCAGCTACAAGTTTGGTTTCATTGCAAGTGTAAGCATACCTGAAAATACTTCCTGCATATCGCCATGAGTGTAACTATGTGTACGCATATTGACTTTGTTCAATATTATATATTAAAAAAGGTAATCACCAATGTTGACAATTGCACCATGTTACAACTTGTAAGAGATCAGACTTGGGTCAAGCATTTGTTCAAATAACTAGTTACTAGTAACTAGTGTCAGCACACATGCATATAAAATTATGCTTGATCGGAAATTGGTAATAATAAGTTATCAAAAAATTATGCATTTTAGTTGGTTCCGGAATGGCCTTGCACCCAATCCTCATCTTTTAGCGACGTAACGCTTATAAAGGTGCTGGCTACTTGATGTAGAGGGTGAGCTCCTCATAGGACCACAGTCTTGGTGGGCCGAGAGCTGTGATGTTTCGCTGCCTGAGTCACTGACTATGGAACGCTGGCTGTCCAAGATCGGAAGCCTTGGTTCCATGGTGTTTGGTTCGTTGTTGCTGGGAACAGTAGAGAGGAGTTCTGGGGGAACAGATGCAGAGGCTACTGAGGTATATTTAACTATTGGAATAGTGCTCGTTGAGATGGCAAATTCACTCAGCTCCCTCTGTTGGTATCGACTTCTCTTGGCGTCTACTAGCTGAGGAAATAGCCGATCAGTAAACATGGACAACAGCACCTACAATACACAAAGATATCTTTAAAGCAAATGGCAAACATTCTGCAATGAAACATCAATGATCAGTGAAACTTTTGAGTACATTTCTTTCTCAACACAAATGTTGGCTTAAAGATAGTTTGGTGGACAAAAAATCTGAAAACCACTGAATCAAACAATGTCATAAGCTTTTGCAATCAAAAAATAGTATGTTCATAAATAAAGAGTAATTTATCCCATTTGATAGACAACTCCACAGATTATCAACAAAGAAGACAACTACAAAAATAAAACAAATTGACATCAAATACCTACATAGAAAAAGTGTTTGTTTAGACTCTGGTCCTGGAATGTGTCAAATAGTTTTATGAATCCTTTCTTGGCTGTTTTCTCTCCAAATATCCTAATAATCAGCTCTACAAAAGAGCACAGTCTACCTGACACATCTGTTACAGCTACACATTTTTGAAGGAGTTTACGATTTATTGTAAGGCAAATGAAAACTCAGGCTAGTAACTCAAAAATATCGATTTTCTTCCATTCTAATGCATACTTTTTTACAATCCAGTACCAGTTTAGGATAGTATGAAATGGAGGTCTCCCCGATAATACCCAATAACGCGTATTTAGCCTGTTTATGAACAAGTTGACTAAAAATTGATCAAAACAAAAATTAAAGAAAACTTAGTGCCACTAATCAGAGAAATTAGGAAAATAGTGCAAAGTGCTTCAGCACAACGATCTTCAACCTTGACACAGCCTTACCTGGAGTATTTTTTACCAGAGCAGATCTGGCCTTAGCTTTGGTTTTTTGCATCTCCTCATCAGTTTGTGTGGGGGCGGGTGGTGCCAGCTCCCCATCCACCCAAAACAAATCCCTGAAGAACTTGAGATAATATACTAGCATTGGCTCAGAAACCATCCAATCCACCGTCTCCCTTATCTGCCTGAATGTACAAAGAACCAAGTCTAAAGGTTTGCTAGCATTCACAAAAATATAGATAAATGGTACAACACAGTCGCCAAACGTTGGATAGCCACTTTTTTAAAAAGGAAATTATCAACTGAATGATGATATAGGAACAAACTCCATGTGATACAAAACCTTGGCAAACAGCCAATACCTGTTGATACTCTTCCCGTAGGTAACTTGTACCAACTGAACTACCGTCTTACGTAGAAACTTTGAGCTCAACTCAAATACCTCCGACGCAAGAGAGTAGAGAGGTCGGGCTATTGAATCTTTACGGCGAGATTCTTTCGGGCTGCAAAAACATCACAAAACCAATCAGCAAGAAAGCTTCTCAAGTCTGTAAGGGGAGACAATAGCTGGTGCAAACCATCAGTTACCCGTTGTCGGCCATGTTGAAGAAGAGAAGATCTGCAGAATCCTGATCTGAATCGCCGGTTGGTCTACGCTTGAATAACTTTGGCACTTTGAAAATAGCCGATTTCTTTGCATGATCAGTATTGAGGTGGGGGTGTGAGCTTACAAAGTTGAACAATTCAGATGACTGGGAGAGAGTCTTGTCCGCTATGACCCACTGTTAAAGAGAAGACAACTTGTCACACAAAACCAAAATACTCTACAATACAAGACGTACAGTGTTAAGTTTCTGTATAACTAGAAGTAGGTGAATTCAATTTGTTGCTGAACTCAATGAGCCAGTTCCAGTGTTTGAATAGAGGTCTATTCGTAACTTAAGAAGGGACTGATCATTGCAGGCAAAGGCATTTCTTTTATAGTTAATGCTTGTAGCTTCATATAAAAAAGCAGAAGCAAAAGCAGTTACATAGCTAAGGAAAAGAAACAAGTAGAAAAGGCCTTAAACATATAATAATAATCTAGCTTCACATGAATGCTCACGTGACATCATAATATACAGTAATAGAATTATCATACCTGAAGAAATGAGGTGATTTGTTCTATGGATTTCTTGATGTATTCATCGCTGGGTTTACCTATTCTAATTTTTGATGGAAGAGAAAGCTGTGAGACGTCCTCATCAATCTAAACGAAATGGTAAACCCTGTCAACATACAGTTATTTGGAGACAGTGAAGCTTTGGTGAGGGAAAACAACTCCTAGGGGTTTAGTAAGAACATATACACATTTCATTGGGCCAGACGAAAACCCCTACGCATACCCTACGCATACCCTACACATACCCTACACATACCCTACGCATACCCTACACATACCCTACACATACCCTACGCATACCCTATGCATACCCTACACATACCCTACACATACCCTACGCATACCCTACACATACCCTACACATACCCTACGCATACCCTACACATACCCTACACATACCCTACGCATACCCTACACATACCCTACACATACCCTACGCATACCCTACGCATACCCTACGCATACCCTACGCATACCCTACACATACCCTACACATACCCTACACATACCCTACACATACCCTACGCATACCCAACCGTCAACACCCCCCCCCCCCCCCCCCCTATCTCCAGTCAAAACTTGCTACCTTTTGGGGAGTTGTCTTTTCTTAGAGTCAAAAAGCGCTGAAGTCCAAACCAAAATACTAAAATTAGTCCCAAACTCGAGCATAATTAATACTTTATTTTGTTTTCAAACTATTATTTATTTACATTCTACAATGTCCAATATTTTTTTAGTCCAAAAGTTTGTAATTTACAGTTTAAAATTATTGCTGTTGTTAATTTATAATGGCGACACGGCACAGCATAGCGTATGTGTAGAGGGTTTCGCCTAGCCCTATTTCATCAGCTGACTCTGTGAGAATTATGTTCTTTCGCACAACTTTGAAGAAAAAATGTTCAGCTATTACAATATCCACAATACCTTGAGCACCTAAAAGTACCTGACATATATCCTGATGAAGATCTTTTATCTGGCGAAGGGTTCTAGTGACCACCCAACCATTTCGATCAGTAGCTGAGGCTGTGAGCTGGTCCTGTAGTCTAATCATTATGACATAATATACGATCCAACCTTCATCTTCCTTTACCAGCTAAAATAACATGATACTCAATTTGGAGTTAACTTCTCTTTTAAAACAAGCAATGCTAATAATATACCACAAAAATGTGTCCTTGACATGACGGAGAATAGGCGTAATCTAAAAATTGAAAAAGACAAAACTCATCCAGCTGTAATATTGTTCAAAAAGATGAGGAGTTGTCTCACCTCATGTTGTACCACTGTGGCATTCCATAGTCCAACATGCTTCCACCAAGACTCGACCTGCTGTTGATGGGCTTCCAGAGCTCTCCGCTCTAACTTCAGTGCATCTATCTCTCTCTGTAGCTCTGTCAATACTGGTGTGAACTGAAACCAATAGAATAACTTGTAGGCGACCAAGAGCCAATAGGGTGGTTTGTAAATATCAAATAGCCAATAGGATGGATTTTGAGAATCAAACAGCCAATAAGATGATTTTTGAGAACCAAATATCCAATAAAATTGTTTTTGAGAATCAAATAGCCAATAAGATGGTTTTAGAGAATCAAATAGCCAATAAGAGGGTTTTTGAGAATCAAATAGCCAATAGGATAGTTTTTGAGAATCAAATAGCCAATAGGATAGTTTTTGAGAATCAAATAGCCAATAGGATGGCTTTTGAGAATCAAATAGCCAATAGGATAGTTTTTGAGAATCAAATAGCCAATAGGATGGCTTTTGAGAATCAAATAGCCAATAGGATAGTTTCTAAGCACTAAAAAACTAGCAGGAGCGCATTAAACTAAACATAAAAAATATTCCGACATTTCAATCACTGCCAGCAACAAGTTGCAGCATTATAAAACGAGCCCGTGATCCAAGAGTTAGAAGAAAAATAAGGGTCACCCTGGAAGCGCACCTTACTGTGAGACGCTGCATCAAACATTTCACTATTGAGTGCTTGGAAAGCTTTAGTCTTATTATAAATCTTGTCATCAATGTCGGCCACTTTCTTTTTGTTGTACTCAGAAGCCGTCTGCTGCATCTCATCGTCATCGTCATCTACTTCCTGGTAATCATCGTCTTCTTCATAATCTGGTGAATACGATTTTATGAGTATGACGCTGGGGGAGTAGAGATGAAGTGAGAGAAGTTGGTAGAACTAGAATGAGGCTGCGACGAGCGAATGCAAGTATTGAGAGAAGAAAAAAGAAAAATCAGGTGGCAGTAAAAGGAAACAGACCCTCATTGGATCCAAATGAAGTTGTCTCCTCCGATACAGACTCGCTGCCATCCCAACTAACAATAAAGTTGTGATAGACATCACTGACTAAGAATTGTGGGTAATGATTCTTTTCAAGTTGCCGATAAACAATCTCTTGGGCATCATAAAAAGCCTCAGGTCCACGATTCCCTACAACAGGTGAAACTAGGCAATCGATATTATGAATATAACTTTCACATGCAGTTCAAGCTGATAGAGTGTAACTTGAACCCTTCGTATAGCCACCTAAATTGACCAGCTATATATCAAGCAAACTGATTGGTTGGTATATATCATGTGACAGAACAGCTTACCAATCAGAAAAGATTCCATTTCTTTGAGCATTGTTCTATCAAGTCTGACCAGAGAAACACGGCTAACGATGTATTTGTTGTAGATCTCAGCAGCCAATCGGTGACGCTCTCCTACATCACATGACTTGAGGGTCTCCACGGCAACCCAATACTCTAACAGACTTTCACTGTCATCTACAAGGAAACTGTTTAATGAAAGCCTGAGGCAATCATAACGATAGCCTGGTTTCCATACAAAACCAATAGACATATACACTGACCTGCTTTGAGGAAGGAATGAAACGCCCCTCTACAAGCTAGGCTATGCATTGTCAACTTGAATGATATGACTTTGTGACCTCTAACCTGATTGGACGACTGCTCGTCGGAAAAATATTCTGCGTACTCCTCACCACCTAAACAGTACAAGCAACCTGAGGTACTGGCACAAACGGTATCTAGATAGAAGCTAAAGATAGCAAAAACAATAATTCTAATCAACATTGTGGCCCATTTCAGCATTCTATTGTACAAATAAAACTTTTAAATACAAAATACAAACAACAGGTACAACATGAATAAAACGTTATCAATATCAGATTGATTAAAAAAAAAATATGACTTTACATCAAGTTGATTATAAACAATGTTATTCGGAGCAGTAAATATGTCTATTTATAACTAGTAAATATGTCTATTTATAACTAGTAGATATGTCTATTTATAACTAGTAAATATGTCTATTTATAACTAGTAAATATGTCTATTTATAACTAGTAAATATGTCTATTTATAACTAGTAAATATGTCTATTTATAACTAGTAAATATGTCTATTTATAACTAGTAGATATGTCTATTTACAACTAGTAAATATGTCTATTTATAACTAGTAAATATGTCTATTTATAACTAGTAAATATGTCTATTTATAACTAGTAGATATGTCTATTTATAACTAGTAAATATGTCTATTTATAACTAGTAAATATGTCTATTTATAACTAGTAGATATGTCTATTTATAACTAGTAAATATGTCTATTTACAACTAGTAAATATGTCTATTTATAACTAGTAGATATGTCTATTTATAACTAGTAAGTACCCACCAAGCTTCATAATTCTCTTCTCACATTTAGTCTTGGCGACTCTCAGCTGGTTAGCATATCGTTTGAGATCTCTGCTCCTCAGCATGTCTGCTTTGTACTGGCTGTTCTTGTCTGCAACATATAGTGGTCTGTGTGTGTGCATGCTAATATATCTACTGGTACATCCACTGGTACATCTACTGGTACATCTACTGGTACATCTACTGGTACATCTACTGGTACATCTACTGGTACATCTACTGGTACATCTACTGGTACATCTACTGGTACATCTACCGGTACATCTACCGGTACATCTACTGGTACATCTACTGGTACATCTACTGGTACATCTACTGGTACATCTACTGGTACATCTACTGGTACATCTACTGGTACATCTACTGGTACATCTACTGGTACATCTACCGGTACATCTACTGGTACATCTACTGGTACATCTACTGGTACATCTACTGGTACATCTACTGGTACATCTACTAGTACATCTACTGGTACATCTACTGGTACATCTACCGGTACATCTACCGGTACATCTACCGGTACATCTACTGGTACATCTACTGGTACATCTACCGGTACATCTACTGGTACATCTACTAGTACATCCACCGGTACATCTACTGGTACATCTACCACTACTATTACTGCTACTACTACTACTGCTACTGCTGCTACTACTAGCTAGTAACTCACTATGAGAGGAATGAGCTGATTCATTCTCCGTCTTCAAACCTTTTAGGGTGGTCGAGTGCATTATCTCTGTGATGATATGATACCTACAGTGACCGAACTAAAGTGAACTAACCGCATATCAAAACAAACACCAACAACCAAGATCAGTAAAAGAGAACACGATATCTAACTAAATGTAGATCAGCCGTATCTGTACCTGATTTGCTTGAGCTGTCCGATATCGTTACATTTACCAATGAGCTCCACGAAGCTTTCATAAGATGCAGCGTATTTAAAGGTCCTTTTGTAGCCGGAGACAAGTTGTTCCTGATAGGTCAGGTACGACAGCAACGATTTGTTCACATTGGCTGGATCAGTCATGTAATCCACCAATGGCAGCAGCACTAGAAGTCAGCAGAGATGGCTGACATCACAGATAAGCCCACTCATCCATACAGCATGAGTAATGTAATATGTAACCACATACCTTGTTTGGTAAATATGGCTACCGCTAGATCCATGGAGAGCCTATCATGGTGAGGTGGGAGGAGCTTATAGCACAAAATCCTGGAGAGTGTAGTGAGATGGGCTTCTTCTTTAGCCTTGTCTCTAGCACACTCATGTAGAATAAAGGGCTGGGCTAGTTGTCCATCCGCATTACTGCAATATAAATTGACTACAGCTTACAGCTTTAAAAGGAACCAACTAGTATATATAAGACACAAGCCACTTGTTGAGTGAAAGTACTGTGAAAGCGATTTAATACTGCGCCTGTAACACCTACGATGCCTGCTGAACCTGATGGATGTGATCATTGAGGGCCTGTGGGAAGTCTCCAGCTATGAACTCAAGATAGGCTACAGAGGAGAGGAGCTGGCAGATGGAGCCACTTACATAGTCAATGTCACTCCTGCAATGATTGACGAGAGAAATAACTTGGGTGGTATTGATGACTTTATGAGGAGACTAAATAAAGCATTGAAGGCTTAGACTATAAGGAGTAAACAATGCGTGTGCGGCAATAAAAAATTGCGGATGAAATTAACAAAATAAAAAAAAACGGGATAAAACACGTACTTTGCTTGGGTAAGGAATGAAGAAGTCTTGTAGGAGACCAGCTTACAGTACCAGCTCTGTACAAAGTCTCTCAATATCAGGTCGGATAGCTCAGATACTATAGGGTGTAACACCGCTGGCACTGGCTTAGTTTCTGTACATCTCTTTCGACTCTGTCAGATAGAACCAGAAACTTATCAAAAAGATTATCTTCATAAAGTACAGAACAAGATCATAATTGATTATTTGGAGAGTGAAATCAATTTAATTGTAATAGGTCAATAAGAATGATAAATAACAATCGATAGATATTAGTATTGTTTACCAAGCAAAACCACGAGTATGTTGGAGAAATAAACACAAAAACTAAAGCGGGAGCAACGATTATTCAATAAAAAAAAATCAACATTGAAGTTGCACCATAAACGACTACTACATGGTTGATGCTCACTGGCCTTGAAAGCGCATGTCAATGAAAATAATCATAAGCACGAACTGAACCATTAGACCACCATAGCTGTTGATAAAAAAAGCAGTTGGTCGCTTGTCTAACCTACATACAGAAAAAGAAATTAGTTTGTTTACTTTGCTAAATACTGTGTAAAAACTTTGAATTGTTGCGGATTTCATGCTTCTAGCCACATAAACACAATTTTTGGTAACTATTGGGCTGTTAACAGACATTTCCTATGAAAAGCAGTTAACAAAGAAAACTTGGCTAAGAATTTTGTCTATTCGAGTGATAGATTTCATCTATAAAATTTCTTCGTCATCAAGTTTTTCTAAAAAAAAATAGTGTTCACCTCAAGCATGAATTCAATCCGATTGCAGTCGTACACAAACTGGGAAAATTGGAGTTGGGAATTTGGAGTCTCGGATAATTTTTGTCTTGGAATTTTCCGGTAAAAATGGAATATCTGTTTCGCCCAAAACTGAGAAACTTGAAAGCTTCAGTTTTTCCAGGCAGCTGCCTTGACTACATAATAAATTTGAGTATTGAATTTGAGCGATTTTATTCTGCTTCAGAAAAGAATTTGAAACTGGCATTTTTAATTAATTTTGAAACTTGAATAAAAAAATTGCAACAATTTATTACGATTGGTTTGTTTAACACCCGGATTAGTGTATCAAAATATAAGATTGCATTAGTTTTGTAATTTTTAAGCTAATCGACAGTCTAATCTCAAACAAAAGATATTTTGTGCTAAAAACTGAAGCTTGTCAACAAATTTCAAGATGGCTGCCTCTCAACTGATTTAAAAAGTGTCTCACTCATATACATTAATAAATTGATGGAGCAAATATTTTGGCAATTTTGCTGACTCGTTGTTATTGTTCAAGGTTGACAAAACCTATCTCTTTGAGGCCTTTTCAAATTTGAATAGCTGTGATTTGCAGAGTACTAAATGAACATTTTTAAGCATTCATTCGATAGTTGTGCGATGTTCTACAAAAAAATGTTTAAAGCTTTATCTATAACAGGTCTTTAGGAGAAGAGCCAGAAAGTTGGCAAACATATAAGAAAAAAATATAAACAAAAAAAGTTAAAATCAGAAATATACCCTAAATATACCTTAAACTCTGGTAATGGATAGTAAAGCTTCTTGTTGGGGTCTATCTGAGGAAATATGCGCGCAGAATCAGAGAATTTGGAGCGGGTGGCTAGTATAACACTCCAACAGCAGGCTAACACCAGGGAACACCACCATATAACGTCAAACCTGCAGATCATTTCAATGAAAAACTGAATAAAACAATAATTATTATTGAACATCAAATGAATCATATTTTTGTGGTTATCCACCAGATCTTAGATAAAAGATCGAGTTTTAAATGTTTGGTAATTAACTTACCATGGAAAAACAATAAAGAGAGCAGAGAAAGTAGCCGTAACTAAAGCACATATCAGCAGCAAAGCCATCTGGAGTACGTGTAGACCTCTACATTCTGATGCAGCTACAATAACGGAGAATAAAAGTACTTGAATCAATGTATTAATTGTTATGCAATATGCAGTATTGTTTATGCAAAAAAGCCCCATTTTTCTACTCAGCATACATATTTTATTATAGCTTGTGCAACATTAGTTTAATTTGCAAACATCCAAACCTACTAATCGTTTGTTGTGATTCACTGAATTTAATAGTAATGTAGCCGAAGCTAACAATAGATAAAAAACAAGCTTTCAGTCAGTCGACAAGTGAATATCGACACATCCAATCTCTCAGGTTTCTACTGCCACTAAACACTCCAATAACAGAAAAGCCACCAAATCTGGCACAGCTTATGCTAATTCATTTTGGCTAGAAATTGTGGCACAGCATTCAAAAGTCATTGACATAGAGTTGATTGTGACCATTTTGGCTCATCAGCCTAACAACCTAACAACCTAACTTCGACAACTGTAATAATGTTATTGAGAACAAGTCTTTGATCAGGCTTGAGATGATTCAAACCATATTTTCAGAAAATAACATTTTAGTTTGAAAAAGTAATAATATAATTCAGGTGGAGATAATACATAAAACTTGATAAATGCAAATAAACTTGTAATATTTCGCAATGCAAACATCGCCAATGGTTTCCATCAGCTTGTTAGTCCTTGGCAGGGTGGGGTGTTTGGGTGCAGTGGCGTGGTTGTTGATGGGCGGTTACTTGTGCTTTGGGATCTGCCAGCCTTGTTGCTGGTGACGCGATGTGTGTGCTAGCCAATGACAATGGGTCTAGAGTGACTAGCAGCTGTGAGTGGTGTGCCTTTTGTTATGAAACAAATTGTTGTAGAAGAGGTTAAGGTTAGTTTCTTTAGCGTCTTTTAGTGTATTTCAGTGTTTCATTTACTTGATGTTATTTTAAGCCTGTAACAGTTCACTTGCGAGGTTCACAACTATTCCATGAATCTCACCTTACCAGCACTGTAAAAGCAAAAATTTGCGAGTTTATCTCAAAAACTCTACAATGGTAAAAGAAATAATATATTTCTAACGTTGACTAATTTTCGATTTGGTTCTACTCTAAAGTTATATGGATACTCAAAACCTAATTTTTATGAAAAACAAATCTCAATAAATCTCATCAACCAGCCATAGACATGTTTGTGTGAGCAAAGGAGGAAAGATTGTCCATGAGTCTGGTAAAAATGAATTTTTTCCAATTCAGGTTTAAAAAAAATAGCAAAAGATTAGTAATCAAGTACTGCAAAATACTTAATGAATTAAACTGAGTATTTTGAAGTACCGCAATACTATCATGGAAGAGAAGAGTAACTAGCAAAATTCAGCACTCAATGGCCGGATCTTTTGGTTCTGTTCTTTTTCAGTAGAAGTTGAGAAACAAGCAATGCAGAGCCAAAGACTGATACAGTGGAAAAGTAGAGCATCCTCTACATCTAACCGTTATAGAGTGGCAGTGCTTTTTATAAATTACAGAACCAACAAGTGAGAGTGGAATGACGCTATTGTGCCAAAAACATTCTTAAGCCAGCCAAGTTTGATGTGATGTGATGCCAGAGGAAAATAGGAGATTTCAGAGAGCGCGAGCATAAACTTGTAGATGCTCAAAACAATTGAGAAACTATTTTTGACCAGTTGATTGCTATTGCCATACTCAATACAACTCAATCAAACTACAATACCCCAACCAGGTGGTACAGTAAATGAGGGGTCAGGAAGGAATGACACCCAATTTTAGCTATAAAAGAAACCTTGGCAGAAATTTGGAATGCAAAAGTTGTTTCTGAGCTCGATGTAAATTCACGGGCTAACGGATGAGTGCAAAGGCTCGATGACTTTCATCACGCTTGTTGGCAGGTTCAGATGCAATAGGTTGTCATTTGGCATCAGTTTGGCACCAGAAATCTTTCAAAGAGCAATGCAAAAGATTCTGGTGGTCATAAAAGGGACAGTGTGTCACATGGATGAGGTTCTGATGTATGGTGGGATACAGGTAGAACAATACTCACTATTAGGGATTGCCCTTTTAAGGCTTCAAAAGAAACGCTGATAAATGCAAGTACAGTTTGAATGAGGTGAAATTATCACAGCATTTGATAAATAGAGACAGACTCTCAGGTGGTCCAGATGCAGTGGAGGCAATTTGAAAACTCAAAAGCCTAAAGAATAAAAAAGACCTCCGGCAATCTATAGGGGTAGTAAACTATTTGAAAAATTCTACTCCAAGCTTGGCAAATGCCACACCTACCCTACACCTTTGGCTAAGCAAGAAGTCAGCCTAGTGTTGACACACAGAGTGATATCAGGAGTTCAACGAGGTGAAGCATAATACTCAAATATGTGAACCACTGGAGGTTGGTTAAAAGGGTCAGATTTGTTTACCAGGATGACCCAAAAACTGGAACTATGGTTGGTGCTAAAGGCAGAGAGGTGTTGATTCAAGGCCCAACTCAGGTGTTGCGGTATAATCAACAATGTGCCAAGAAAATAGCCATACTTGAAACAGTTGGACCAGATCACACAGCGGTTAAAACGTCAAGTATGCACTGTGACCCTCTAACAGAAAAGCAGAAAAGGGCTGTTCCTTGATGGACAGAGGGCCAAAATACAACCCAGCCCTGGTGGGAAAGAAATAATTTTTGGCAATTGAGTCTTCGGCTGAAAAATCAGAAAATTGGTACTTTTTTTGCAACCACAAAATATTTACTCATGTGTTTTTATGTTTTATTTGATAAGGATAGGAAAAATGTGTTTGTAATAGGCAACTCTTTAGTTCAATCATTGAAGCTGAATAACGTTGTTGACGGACTATTTTGTATTCATGGAGATAAGTGGGATGACATGATGGGTTTGATAAAATCACACACCGAGATTGGGAGTAGCTTACTGTATCTAGTAGAACAAAGTACAAGAAAATACTTCAAACTTGTTGTAGGCAGAAGATGGTACCCTTATTTTGAGTAGCTCAGAAGGATTTGCATGGCCTGTAAAATCAAGCGGGTTATTCCATCAATAAGTGTGCTATGAAAAACACAAAACCGCTGTTAGTGGAAGACTTTTACAGTGCCTGTAAAAGTCATTAAGCAAAGCTTGTTACAAGGAATGACAAAGGAACTCTGTGCCAGAGTAGTTGCGGAGAATGGGATCAGTGTAAAAAACAACAGAGAGTATGGTATCAATATGCCATTCTTGAACTAAGGGAAGACGCATCAACGCAGGGAAGACATTTTTCTATTCCCGAGAAAAGCTACTTATTAAGAGGAGTACAGGAGAAAAGGTTGAAATAAAATATTCAGCTAAGCCTCACAGTGATTAATATGTAGATAATACAATTTGTAGCATAAACTGTGTAGACATTTATATAAATATACCCATACTTTCCTATACACTACCCTGACAGACACTATATGTTATTACTCCATACAACACATAACGTTTGTATTTTTTTTCACCGTAATCTTTCTAGGGTGATGGGTGGCTAGTACATTTACCCAATATGCAAGACAAAGAGGCAGTGAGGCAAATGTGAGAGACGCATAATCAAAAATATCGCAAAATGAAGCAGACCATCACAGAATTTATAACAACGCAAACTCCATTGTGTAATTGCAATACAGCTAAGATGAAAGATAAGTCAAACTCGCAGCAAAATATTTATGTGTGTTGAGCTCAGAAAGATGGCCTCTTCACTAGAGGCGGAAGCAGATGCCATGAGATTGGAGATTTCTACACAAGAATCTATGTAACTGCAGTTTAGAATTTAACAAAAGAGTTATATGGGAGGATGAGAAGGACAAGAATATTACAGTAATACTGATTGATATCAAAATTTTTAGATGGAATGATCATTTATTGCGACTTTGTTGGAATTGCATTGTTTTGTTTTATGTAAATGTCACACCTATTGAAAAGGGGTGTGATCTATGGCATATAAAAGAGCACATACTGTTGATATATTATTATGTTTTATGCACCAGGTTGTTCGAGATGATCATTGATGTGATGGCAAACTCAGACCCTATTAAGAAAATCGGTACTAACTGTAATGATAAAGATAGAACAAATGCTTGCAATACCATTATCATTCCTGATTCTACTAATATTGCTATTAATGTTAAATATAAATCCAGGTTTGAGTTTCATGCAGCGGCCAAAGGAAGCATATCTGGAATTTGCGACAAACGGTTCAAACAGAAAAACAAGTCAATCGCTTTCGCAGTCCCATCAGGCTTTAATACCAAAACAGTTGCACAGTTCATGTGTGAAGCACGTGTTTCAAAGTACTCTTATTTTTTTACTCCACAGTGACCGTTGATGTTTCTACCAACAAACCTAAAATACCGACATCATCAATACTCCTCAACCCACTCAAGTCTCTTTACATAAAGACGAAATATCAATAAATGCAATAATTACTAGGCTTAGCGACATGAAGCTATGCTCCCCTGCCAGCAAAAACAGACTGACAATATTGTTGGGAATTTGTTGGCTGCAATAGTTGCAGCCGAGAGGAGCCCACACACTTCCTGAAATTAGCCACTTCCTACAAGCAAGTCTAGACATGTATGAATTAGTCACTTCCTATCAGGCAGGTTTGGGCAAGCAGAGGATTGCTAGCAGAAACCACTGCCAGGTAGAAGACAAATTCCTCCGACTGAGTAGATTAGAAGAACAAGACAGGCATGTGATTTGATGATGGATTATTACATTGATGCTATTGGACAATAAGCTAAATGGATGAGTGCACACTAGATAATTATTGGGTGCACATTATACGTTTTATGATCTATAAAAGGCCATGTAATGACTGTGTTTGTTCAGTTGAAATAGAATACAATAATCTCGCTCTCTTTACTTGCCTTACTAGGAGTTGCAGTTGTTGCAGATCAATATCTATGCCGAAATAGTGTCTAGTAGGAGGAGCGCAGAGTCGGTCAAACTCTAGTAGCAACTATACAGAGCAGTTTAAGCCCCTGTATGAGCTTGCCTTACAACAGGGTTGGCTGTGATTGAAGTGGTAGCAGACGGACTCGGTGCCCGTCACCACTACTCAGCGCAGGGTATGAAGGCAGATTGTGATAGCTTTGATAAAAGCAGTTGTGTCCAAGTAGTAACAGGCAATTCCACTAGAATATTTGCGTTGAACAGGAGAAATGCGACTTGAATATAAAAACTGCTATTACCAATCAAAAGCTTAAGATTGACCCCATCATTAGTAAACATAAAACAAAGCTGTACCGATACAGAAACTGGAACAAACGGCAAAGTTACTCTTACTGATGGTACCTGGTCAAAACTAGAAAAACACAACACCTTCGTGCTAAACTTTACACAACAAAACATAGAATGTAATTCACTTTCATCTAAAATGGATGGACCATGGTGCCCAAACCAACAAAACACTTCGATCAAGAATTATGGAAGACTATATTAAAATCAATGGAAAAGCCAGAGACTTTTTTTACAACCATCTACCAAAATGTAACCAAATCAAAACCAATATCTGTTGGGTCCGTAAATTCAAACTCATCTACACCATGTAATTATCACATTACCAAAATGCAACACAAAAGTAATTCCTTCCATTCAAAAATAAACCAGCATGCAAATGTATTATAAGACTGTGAAATTGTATTGCTAGGTGACACTATATGCAGAACAACACGTCCTGCCAAAAACAAAAAACTAGATGTTCGCACCTTCGCTGGCATCACAGTTCGACAGCTTACCACAGAAATAGATAAAACGCCACCAACAAATTATTAAAAGACATATGCGTTCAAGTTGGTTCTCATGACATACCAACAAAACACCCACCAAAAGAAAACTCTATTATACCCATGGATCACAAGCAACTACTTTCATCTCTAATTGAAGCTTTCTACAAAGCACACACAAACGTATGCAGCTTTATTCCCAGAACCGCCAATCGTCAAGAAAAAGCAAACATCATTAATTTCTGCTATTTCGCTTATGTCGTGAACGCAAGCATGTTAAGTACATAGATCTAATAAACTCGCTCACTTATAATGGTAGCCTTAATATCTCTTATTATGATAAACAAGGCTTTCTACTTAAAAAATGCGGCAGCATCTTTTTCGAATCATAATTCTAGACAAAATACACTATTGGAGATTCACTTCACCTAACTATTAATTCATCATCCACATCTTCATCACAATCTATTTGAAATTTATAGTCGCAAACCACTTTTAATCGCCCATCTTAATGTCAGAGATTAAAAACGTTGATGAAATATCATCGCTCACCAACACTCTTGGATGCAAAATCTTTTATAACTCTTCAACATATCAATTGTTTGATTCCTATTAATGAATTCACTCTTGAATGACATGACAGAACAATAAAACATGGTGGTGATGACACCTAAACTCATCTGTTTATAATCAGCCATGCATACAGACCTTTGAACACTACAAATGCATGACAAAATGATCTACAAAATAATGTAACTGATTGCTACAACAAATGAGCACTGTTCAGTGATTTCAACGTAGATCTTACCAAACCACAACAACTATGGCAATCCCTCATCTCAAGTTTGCAGCTGTCGCAACTAATTGGTAAACCTACCAGTATAAACGATCGCTCCAGCACCTAGCTTTTTCACACCTCATGGAATTGCATCTATTTGAATCCCAACGCTGATATAATGCTAAAATGCCTAACTTAAAACTTCCAAATATCATGGACAAGCACATTAAACCTGAACATCAGCAAGTCAGAACTCGTAGATTCCCCATGGCTAGATAAGGAAGTCAATAATAACAAGGAAATGAGAGACGGCTTGAAAAAAAGGAAACTGGTCAGATTACAAGAAACGAACAGTGTAATGCAGCCACAAATCCTATCAAGAAATAAATAAAGAATATATTAATAAAACGATTACCAAAACAAAAACCAACACATTTTTAATATGGGACATGGGTAATAAAAAGCAAAGGACATGTCACCCGATCAGCATGTAGGAAGGCCAAACAGTGACTAATAATCTCATAATACTCTAAATAAACATTCTATCTCTGTTGTTGCTAAAGAAACATCACATCTGACAACCAATTCGCTAACTTAAAGAACTCTCTACAAAAACTTTTTATATTCCGACTTATAACTCCTCAAAAGATGGCAAAACTTATAAACTCCATTCCTTCAAACAACGCTACTGGTAGTGATGGCATTAGCTCAAAACTATTACAGCTTGCTCTAGGAGAAGCAGGAGAAGTTGTGAGAGCCAACTGGTGGAATTAACATCACAAATCTCAGCCTCATTAGACCAGGGAAAGGAAGTCGATGCTATAATATTCAACTTCAGTAAAGCCTTTGATAAGGTCAGTCATAGAAAACCCATTCAGAAGATCAACTCGATTGGAGTCAACCTACAGGTTACAAAGTGGGTCAGGAGCTTCCTGACGGGGCGCACCCAGGAAGTGGCAGTTGATGGCCACCACTCTGCCCCCTCCAGTGTCACCTCTGGTGTACCCCAGGGCTCAGTCATAGGACCCTCACTTTTCCTGATATATGTAAATGACCTGCCCAAATCAGTTAAATCAGAAGTCACATTATTTGCTGATGACACCGCTATGTACACAACCACCGACAAAAGAGACAAACTGCAAGACGATTTGGGAGCACGGGAAGACTGGAAGTCCCTCTGACATATACAGTTCAACCCCAGTAAATGCGAACTCATCACTTTTAGCAAGAAGAGGAGCAACAAATCAAACAACTCATACTCTCTTCATGACACAACAATCCCGAAAACTGCACAATCAAATACCTTGGAGTGAAGATAGAGAGTACCCGCCGATGGAACACCAACACCAGCTACATAACAGGGAAGGCTTCTGGTAAGGTAGGTTTCATACACAGAACCATACCTTCATCTCTAAACAGACTCAGAGACAAAACCTACTGTTCCCTAGTTAGACCAATCATGGAATATTCGTCTACCTTGTGGAACTCGTCGCTGACAGCCACCCAAGCCAAACAAATGCAGTGGGTGCAGCGTAAAGCTGCTCAAATGGTGCACAACATACCAAGAACAGACTATACCACCAGTTCCACTGTCCTCATATCAGAACTAGGGTGGGAGCATTTCCAGGAGAGAAGAGAGAGACCGGGCTTTTTCCGGGCAATGCACTTCAAGATCGCGACCAGTGCTGAGGACTTGCTTGACAAGCACATCCCAACTCTGGGCTACTCAAGACGCCATGACCAGCAGTACACCATCCCATCTCAAAGTCAGACCAAAAGAGCTTTTTCATTGCTACAGCCAAAGTCCGGAATTCCCTGCCCCCCAGTAGCTCACTGCCACATGGTCCCCCGGTGGCTGGCTAGGTCCCCAGACTATGGCAAGTGCAGGGATGACATTAAATAGTGCCCAGTGCAAGTTTTCGAAGACCTCCATAAAATTCTTAGGCCATTTTATCTCAGAAGCAGGTATCAAGGCTAGACAGAAGGCAGTGCAGGGTATTAGAGATTTCATTACGCTTCAAAATATCTCTGATGTTCGCATTTTTTTGGGAATGGCCGATCAGTTTAGCAAACTTACTCCCAGCTTGGTCGACTTATCTAAACCATTGAAGGATCTGTTGTGTAAGGGCTCACAGTAGTTTTGGGGTGAGCCTCAGAGCAGAGCTTTTGCTCAAATCAAAGATGAGCTGCCCAGGGACTTTGTTCTCACCGCATACGATCCAAAGGCTGAGACTATAGTCCAATCTGATGATTGTCGAAATGGTATAGGAGCTGCCTTGCTCAAGTTCAGGCTGATAGTAGTAGGAGAATAGTGGCAACAGCCTCCCGTTCCCTGTCAGATACAGAGAAGAGGTATGTCACTATACAACAGGAGGCACTGGGAGTTGTATGGGCATGTACAAAATTTAAAGATTATATCACAGGTATGACAGAGCAAATCCAAACGGACCACAAGCCTTTTATTCCACTTCTTAGTACTATTGAGTGGATAAGTTGACAGTTCGCATCCAAAGATTCCGGATGCGTCTCATGAGGTTTTCATATGTCATAGAGTATTTGGAGAGGAAAGATAATGTCTTAGCGGACGCCTTGTCCCGCTCACGAGCTGTACCCACTGTTGCTGGAATGTGCTTCGTTGAGGAGGTAAAGATTGCAGTGAAACAAACTCGTGAACTGTTGACCTGCAGCGGAAAACTGGCTCAATTGGCCAAGTTACAGAAAGCGGATGTTGTCTTGTCTCAGGTCATCCCCTTTGTTGAGACACCGTGGCCTGCCTATCTTACAAACCAAGATATTCTCCTTCGTCCATATTTTGAGTCCAGGTCATTAATCTCTATTCAGGATGAATTGTTGGTGCTGTGTGATCGTACTGTCATTCCCCAAGTTGAAAGAGTTGATGTCCTGAGAACCCTACACCAGGGACACCTATGAATAACCAAGTGTCATGCCAGAGCACAGCAAGGTGTTTGGCGGCAGGCATATCCCAACAGATTGCCGAGATGGTACGACAGTGCAATACTTGTAGATTACATGCTAACTCAGTTAAGGAACCGTTGATGGTGATAGAGTTTCCCAATGCCCATGGGAAAAGCTAGGCAGTGACTTGTTTCATTATAAAAATCAGTAGTATCTGCTCGTAGTGGATTATTACTCAGGATTTGTAGAGATTGCGTGCTTGTCTGAGCTTAGTTGTAAGAAATTTTTTATTCACATGTGCAGTATGTTTGCTAGACATGGCATTCCTGAGTTATTAGTTTCAGACGATGGACCCCAGTACTCAGGTTTTGAGTTTAAACAGTTTGTGTCGTCTTATCAATTTGTACATGTGACAAGCTCCCCTAAACATCCCCGAGCAAATAGTGTGGCTGAAAGAGTAGTTCGAACTGTCAAGGCGTTACTTAGGAAGGAGACTGATCCATACATGGCTTTGTTAGCATACCGGACCTCACCTTTGGAGAATGGGATGTTCCCACCAGAATTACTGAAGGGAAGAAAACTTAAAACTACGATTCCCACATTATCCAAGTTGTTGGATCCGCAGAATCCAGAACGATTGGTGATCAGGAAAAACGAGGAGTACAAACGGAGTCAAACAAAAGCTACATTCGACCAGAGACACAAGGCTGTGCCACTCTCCCTGCTGAAGGTTGGAGACAGAGTTGTCATTAAAGATCTGAACAGGGAAGCCAAAGTATCTCAGCCTTCGTCTCCTAGGTCGGATATCCTCAAGGATGCGAAGGGTACAGAGTTAAGGAGAAATCATGAAAGTCTGACGCCACTACTTCCATGTAGAAAAGTAGATTCACGTAGTCAGCTGGATATAGAGCCAAGGAACACTTCTCAGTTCGATTGTAATACCCCTCCCAGGTTGTATGCCCCTCCTATATAACCAGTTCCGAGCGTGAAATAAAACCTCCAGTAAAACACGACCCCCCGCCTCCTAACTCAGAGCCTTGTAGATACTTTATACATAGTCATTTAGTGTAGTCATTCGATTTATCTTGTTTTTGGCCAGGCAGTGCCATTCATAGATTATCTTTATTGTACTTACTTGCTCTACTCATGGTTGATAAATTTTCAAAATTTGCATTAATTTTCGGAACACTGTTTGTAAACGCTTTTTATCCTTTTTTTGAAAAAGAGAGATGTTGTGTTATTATGATAGAATTGTGTGAGCAGCCGTGTGTTGACAGACGAGCCAGAGACATTATTGTTAGAAGCAGATGAACAAACCTTGGGTGCCTAGCAACAAGAGGCGCCTCCGTTTTTACCAGCCAAGGAAGGTACAGCCGTACAAGATCGAGCTAAGGAAAGCCAGGCTAAGCAGTTCCGGGTAGGCATTTTGACTTGCTTATATAGTTATTATTATTTACGTGGGCAGAGTAGCGCCCGCTTGTCTGTTCTATTGTTGTGTATATATTTTATGTTTGGCGCCATCGCATATAGTTATTAATGCGCCTGTTTGTATTAACCAATCATGTTGTATTTTATTTAGCCAATGATATTGTGTGATTTTTGACTGCTATGTAACAGCATAAATAGAAGGGCAGATCGCCCAGTAGTCAGAGTTAGTAGGAGTTGTGTAGTGAATGCACCTTAGCACGTTTGGGATCATGTAGGGTATTCTTGTAAGTCTTGGACTGAATTAGTGGGTTCTAATTGACATCAAGCTATTGTACACTTCAGAACTTCTCTCGTTTGTAAGGTTTTGTATATTCTCGCTAATACATATACTGTTGATAAACCTGCAACTCTTCAGTTACTGTCACTGCTTTGCCTGCTTTGTCGATAACACGTTCTTAGAGATTACTATACACTCTTGGACATTGTAACGAAACTGCCTGTAACACGATATTGTTAACTATACACGAGCTTGCAAACTAGTTTATGAACATTACATGAAACCGGATCTGTATGCAATAAAACAGATCTCCGTTAGCAGAGAACAAGAAGTCACCGGATTGACATTGTCATAGACTGATCATCACCGTATACATCGGAGATTATTACCACCGTGTCGGTAGCCTTGAATAACGGATCATCTACCTTGCACTTAGAAGCTACGCAACCAATTAATTGCTTCAGTGAACCCCGTGTGCTCTACACAGTACACCAGCTACTCTCAACGGGTTGTAATGGAATTGCACGAGTGACAGTGCGTTGACAGACAAGCCAGAGTTGTCCTACCTATAAGAAGCAGAGTTTACCTTAGGAGCCTAGCAACCAGAGGAGCCTCCGTTCTTACAAGCCGAGGAAGACGTAGCAGCCAAGACCAAGCTAAGGAAGCCAAGCTAAATTGTTCCGGTAACCATCTTGTTTCATAATTAATTAATTGTCATCGTTGCTTGTGGATGGCTCGTAATGAGCCTGTTTGATTATATACGTTTGTGTTTTGGCGCTCTTGTATATAGCTCGAAATGCGCCTGATTGTATCCACCAATCATATTATGTTTTTATTAGCCAATTGTATTATGTGATTTTCAACTACTTTATTTACATATTTTACTACATAAATAGAAGGGTAAAACGCCCAGAGAGTTATGCCCTGGTCACACGAGACCGATAAACGAAACTATAACGAAACTTTTTTAGAAAATCGCCGAGGTGCGACGATAATAGTTTCGTTGTGCTGGTCACACGAGAACTATAATAATTAGTTTGTTACGCCTAGCGATCACTAGTTTCATCCAATGACAGAGGATTGCGTTTTGTGCGCGGGCCTACTCATACTTTACTGCGTGATGTAAAAGTATGGAAGAATGAAGCAAGGTTTGGAATAGATTATTTTAATAAATAGCTAAGTTTGACCAGCCAGTACTATTCCAATTGTTTGATTATAATTTATTATTATTGTCTTTCATTTATTTAAAACTCATTATGAATATAATAAAATAAATAATTATTTATTCAAAAAACAAATGTGCTACTACTGTGGAAACCATGCGTTCGTTGTGAATGACCCTGACATTGGAGACCAGCCAATAACAAAACATAGAAAATAAACCTATTAAAGAGCTTATCTGGTCCAATGGTCCAATCACATGCAAGCATCGCAACCGACGATTTTCCCAAACCTAGCATCGCTTGATCACGACGAAACTGAAATATTCGCTCGGTTTGCTCAGCAACGAATTCGCTGGGCTTGAAAAAATAGTTTCGTTGACAGTTTCGTCAGAGATTCGGTCTCGTGTGACCAGGGCTTTAGAGTTAGTAGTAGCCATGTGAGTAGATATACCAAGATACGTTAGGGTTAACGTTGTGCATTCTCCTAGCTTGGACTGGATTATTAGTGGGATCTAATATTGTCAGCTATTGTACACTTCGAAACTTCTCTCGTTTGTAAGGTTTTGTATCTTTACATTCAATACATTGTTGCTAATAAATCTACAACTCTTCTAATACTGTCGTTGACTTGCTTACAGTATTACATGGTCGATAACGTTCTTAGAGATGACTATACACTCTTGTACATTGTCACAAAGCTGCTTAACACGTTACTGTGAACTATACATGTGCTTGCAATTAATTTGTGAATACAAAGTGAAACCGGATCTGTGCGTAGTTAAACAGATCTCAGCCATTAGAGAACAGGAAGTCTCTGGATCAATACAGATATAGACTGATCATTACCGTATACATCGGAGTTACTACTACCAGGTTAGTAGTGTTGTAGGATTGTTGCCTTGTCACTACGCAGCTACGCTACCATTAACAGCTCTAGTGCACCCGTGTACTTCATTCAGTATACAGCTATCCTCTCACAGGTGCCAGTAAAGGTTCTGTTGCAAACCACACAGAAATCCTTTACATTGGTGGCAGCGTCGGGATATTCAGCGAACAAGGGGCACTGTCAGAGAAATAGCACGGCCAAACACACTGTTTACTCTTTCCCCTATGCCCAGTGCCTCTTCCCTTACCACAATATCCGGTAGATCACCCCACTACTATCCCACGAATACTGTGCTACCCTGTATAATACAGCAATCCGGTAGAGCATCCAGCTACGTCCCCACGGAATCTGTATCGCCCCTTCCCCATCTAAGCCAGTAAGCTGTAGACAATCACACCCCCATGTGATGGCTAGCCAGAGAGGGAAAAGCGCAGGACGGTCTCTTGCAGGTACCTCTAAGTCTGCAGCCCTGAATCGGTTGGCACAAACAATGCAAAGTGCTCTCCGACCCCGTACTCCTCCTGCTGCTCGCCTTCCTCATTTCAAGCCACCTAAGTATACTGGACACGGTGGTGTGGAGTATTTCATCATCCGGTTTATGGAAGTGTCAAATGCTAATGGCTGGAATGATCATACGGCGCTCATCCATGTTAGAACAGCCCTACGAGAAAAAGCAGTGGACTGCGGCAGGCCTAACAACCTGCAGGCGGTGTATGCAAATCTTCGCGCTCGGTTTGGCCTCACACGCCGTGAAGCCCTTCAGAACCTGGCGCATCTGAAGAAGTTGCCAAAGACTCCCCTGCAACAGGATGCCAACAAAGTTGAGAGACTAGTACGGATTGCTTATGACGATTTGTCTGGAAGACACATGGAAAGAATGTATCTGCTGGCAGTGAATCCCCAGAGTGTACAAGAAGCTGTGAGAGCCGGGTGAGATCCTTCATATTAAGACGTTCCCAGATTTTAAGTCGAAGGTCAGAATAGTAGAAGAAAAAGAAGAAAACGACAAGTATTCCGACGAGGAGTATAGTAAATCTTCCATGCCCCATTGCTGTCATTACCAGACAACTGCCGGAATTGACCAGGCCCCAAAAGAGGTTGAGCACTCAACTGCAGAGGTGAGCAATTGCCCTGTTGTGGATCACTCCGTTTAGCCCCTGCAACCGACCCCCTTGCCTGATAGCGGATTGAACACTTTGTTACAGAAGGTTCAGGGTATGGCACACGAGATGGAAGAGCTTCGGGAGTGGCAGAAAGCCATGGTACAGCCTCCTCTCCCCGCTCAGGCTCCACCTGCAGCAGGCTCCACCTGCAGCAGGCTACACTCCCGTGGCACCTGTCCACCCTGTTGTACACTTTGAAACTTCTTTCGTTTGTAAGGTTTTGTATCTTTACATTCAATACATTGTTACTGATAATTCTTCAACTCTTCTCATACTGTCGTTGACTTGCTTACAGTATTACATTGTCGATAACACGTTCTTAGAGATTACTATACATTCTTGGACATTGTCACAAAGCTGCTTAACACGTTACCGTGAACTATACACGTGTTTGCAATTAATTTGTGAATACACAGTGAAACCGGATCTGTGCGTAGTTGAACAGATCTCCGCCGTTAGAGAACAGGAAGTCTCCGGATCAATACAGATATAGACTGATCATTACCGTATACATCGGAGTTACTACTACCGGGTTAGTAGTGTTGCATGATGGATTGTTGCCTTGTCACTACGCAGCTACGCTATCATTAACAGCTGTAGTGCACCCGTGTACTTTATACGGTGCACAGCTATCCTCTCACAGGTGTCGGTAAGGGTTCTGTTACAAATCGGTGAAGGCTCTATTGTCAAACCAACACAGAAAACCTTTTCATTTATTATACTGTTTGTTGCTTGTGCGTATGTATATTGTGCGTATGAACAAAAAGCAGTTCCGTTCTTATACAACAAACAAGCATGTGCAAAACTCATGTGAGAGTAGCGTCTATTACGACAAGTTTTTGAAATATTTCTGCGTGGCTAATTTCTTAATAACTTGGGGCCAGACGATGCTAGAAACAAAATTTAAAAAGGTATCAAATGGGCTCTATTTACCGCGCAGGCTTAGCTAATCATTGTAATGCCTACGTAGCTGTGGACTTCAATAATATGTGGAAAATGTATTGTAAATCTATAATTTCCTATCGCGCCATAAGCCCTTAAGATTTTAGTATATGTCACTCAGATTATCTGTTATTTTACTGACCCAGTGGTATACTGTTTATCATCGAGCAATCACATGATGTAGACAAAAAAAACAATTTTACTGGAGAGTCATATTCAAGTAAATAAAAAAAAACTTCTATAATAATCATAATGCACAATTGGCTATTTTGCGCAACGGATGGTCATACGTCACTGATTTCGCCAGAGGTGGGAATAAGTCGGACTAAGTCAAGTCATCTTAGAGTCAAGTCAAGTCATAGGTCATAACTTGACTTGACTTAGTTGAGCAGTGACTTGACTTGACTCTGACTTGATGCCTCATCTGACTCGACTTGACTCAAAAAGTCTCATGACTTGACTTGACTCGACTTCATAATACAGATGACTTTATTACAGTCATCATCAAGTCATTTGGAGTCAATCTCGCAGAGTTGTCTGCTCCTACCACAATTTCCTAAATTAACAGAATACCCGTGTGTCATTGCTGTTTGTATTTCCTGTTTGGTTATCGGAACCAGAGGTGTTATTTAGTGCACAACCCAGCTAATAGTTAGCCAACTGTATGCTTGCTGGAGTATGGTGATCAGAAAATTACATTAGGCCTTCCATTCAAATGTTTTCTACCAGAAACAAAGATAGAATAATTGATGATTTTCTACCGTTTAAAAATATAAGAAGACAAGAAGAAGGTGCATATGCAGAATATTGTTTATTTTGTCAACTAGAAATGTAGTAAAAATAATTAGTGCACTCTGATTACGAAAGTTTGTGAAATGGGGAAGACTTTTTTTTTCAGTAGGGTTGTTGTTTTTAATGCGACTTCTCGTCAACTGCATGTAGGTCAAATTCCCTGCTGGAAAAAAAAGTTGATTGCAACTTGTAAAATTCCTAATGTTTTTTGACTTTATTAAACATGTGTTTCAAAATTTATTGCACAACTTTACTGCAGAGATTTTTTTGACAGAAAATGAAAAAGCAAGTAATTTTACAAAATTAAGTTACTAAAATAAAATGGTGACCTTTTTTTCAAGTAGGGAAGGAGGAAAAACAACTGCCACGCAAGGAATAGGGTTAAACCATTTAACTCACTGTGAAGTGTCTACTGCTTGAACTGTGAACAGAATATTTTATTGGCTGCAACATTCTACTGGTTCTGGCTTTCCATAAGTACAAATGCTATACTGCCAGACTATTGTTCTGAACCACTGATTTATCATTGCCAATATTTTTGTCATCTGTTGCTGTTAGGGAAATCTTTCAATAAAAATCGTCTGATTTCTGTGAAAGTTTTGTATTGGTCATCTATTGGACATCTAAATTACCCTCTCTGAAATCTGCTGATCACAATGTCTTTGATAATGCTATACGACCAATAGACTCTGAGATATTCAAGTGACTTGATATTTGACTTGTAAGTCATTTGAGTCAGACTTGACTTGACTTAAAATTTTTCATCACTCAACTCGACTTGACTCAACAATGTTTGTGACTTTACTTGACTTGACTCAGCTGAACCTCAGAATGGCTGCGACTTGACTTGACTCGACTCACAAAGTTCATGACTTGACTTGACTCGACTTTAAAGTCATTTTCTCCCACCCCTGGATTTCGCATCAACGCAACAGTACCATTGTCATCAATGCTCAATACGCTGACCACAAACCATTGTTGTTTTTTTCAAGCAAAGGTACTTTTTTGAACTATTTTTCTGTGACAACCACTGGTGTGACAAAAGTAATTTATTTTGGACCGTTGGATGGACAACAAAATTTTCTCTAAGTTGTTGATGCTCTATTATTTAAGAAAAAATTGTCAAAATAAAAATTGCAATTGTGCTAGCTAAACAAACAACGACATCTGTTCTGTATTATTATTATGACAACAACATCATGAAGAGGATGATCTAGCCACACTAACTAAATAAATAAAGTTGATGATACACTTGATAATACTACTCACTTACTGATAATAATAACAATAACACCACTAAAAATGCAGAAATTACTCTTTTGTTCTTTTTTTCTTTCTCTTATGGAGAATGGCTAGCTGGCTATTACTTTTTTAAATTATTATTACTATTATTATTATTATAATTATTTATTTAACTTTTTTATCACTCATCATTCATTCATCAATCAATTAGTATTTCCAAATTGCTTGTGAGAAGGCAAATATCAATGAGTGTGAGACAGAATAATAACATTTATAACAACCATAATACCTCATTAACAGAGGAGGGATATAAATTATTGCTTTCTTAAATACATATAAATGGTAAAACAAAAATAACAAAGCCCCAAGTTGAAGTTGTTGTTGGAGTAATGATTTTGATCAACAATCGTTGTATTGAAAGATTCACTACGAAATTGGCCCCATGGGTTTTTGGCCTCAGGTGGTTTGTGGCCTATTCACTTTGTGGCCTTGCTCGAAGTTGGCCTCAGATTGATTTTGGCCTCATACTTTCCGAACCTGTACTTTTTAAGTATCAGTCTACACGTTTTATGAAGTTGAGAAGTGAGATGATGCCAATAGATACAAACGAACAGTACTTACATGATTGAAGTTATCAAACTCAAATGTGGGGCCGGGGGGTTTTCAAACATGCCGAACCCATTTCCGAAGTCAAAAATTTCAAAAAGTTGAAATTGTAGAAAACGTTGATTTCGGCCCCAAAATTTTTCGACTCAAAATGTGTTGAAACTTATCTTCCAGTAGGGTTTCCATCATGCCGAACCCATTTCCGAAGTCAAAAACCTCAAAAAGTTGAAATTGTAGAAAATGTTGATTTCGGCCCCAAAATTTTTCGACTCAAAATGTGTTGAAATTTATCCTCCAGTAGGGTTTCCATCATGCCGAACCCATTTCCGAAGTCAAAAACCTCAAAAAGTTGAAATTGTAGAAAACGTTGATTTCGGCCCCAAAATTTTTCGACTCAAAATGTGTTGAAATTTATCCTCCAGTAGGGTTTCCAACATGCCGAACCCATTTCCGAAGTCAAAAACCTCAAAAAGTTGAAGTTGTAGAAAATGTTGATTTCGGCCCCAACATTTTTCGACTCAAATTGTGTTGAAATTTATCCTCCAGTAGGGTTTCCAACATGCCGAACCCATTTCCGAAGTCAAAAGTTTCAAAAAGTTGAAATTGTAGAAAATGTTGATTTTGGCCCCAATATTTTTCGACTCAAAATGTGTTGAAATTTATCCTCCAGTAGGGTTTCCATCATGCCGAACCCATTTCCGAAGTCAAAAACCTCAAAAAGTTGAAATTGTAGAAAATGTTGATTTCGGCCCCAAAATTTTTCGACTCAAAATGTGTTGAAATTTATCCTCCAGTAGGGTTTCCATCATGCCGAACCCATTTCCGAAGTCAAAAACCTCAAAAAGTTGAAATTGTAGAAAACGTTGATTTCGGCCCCAAAATTTTTCGACTCAAAATGTGTTGAAATTTATCCTCCAGTAGGGTTTCCAACATGCCGAACCCATTTCCGAAGTCAAAAACCTCGAAAAGTTGAAATTGTAGAAAATGTTGATTTCGGCCCCAAAATTTTTCGACTCAAAATGTGTTGAAATTTATCCTCCAGTAGGGTTTCCATCATGGCGAACCCATTTCCGAAGTCAAAAACCTCAAAAAGTTGAAATTGTAGAAAATGTTGATTTCGGCCCCAAAATTTTTCGACTCAAAATGTGTTGAAATTTATCCTCCAATAGGGTTTCCAACATGCCGAACCAATTTCCGAAGTCAAAAGTTTCAAAAAGTTGAAATTGTAGAAAATGTTGATTTCGGCCCCAAAATTTTTTGACTCAAAATGTGTTGAAATTTATCCTCCAATAGGGTTTCCAGCATGCCGAACCCATTTCCGAAGTCGAAAGTTTCAAAAAGTTGAAATTGTAGAAAATGTTGATTTCGGCCCCAAAATTTTCGACTCAAAATGTGTTGAAATTTATCCTCCAGTAGGGTTTCCAACATGCCGAACCCATTTCCGAAGTCAAAAATGGGAATTGTGGAATTAATGTCAATTTTTAAACCTCAATTATGGCCACTTAGTCCAACACAAGTTTGGTCTCATCCAAAACTGCCATTATTGGGACATATTTGTGTAGTAAATGATGTATGGTATGAGAATCCTGTGAGCAAACCATTTTATTTTACAGTTTGCTAATTCCACCCCTATTCTCATGCATCCACCATCCTTTTTCTTTTGATGTAGATACTCCTGTTCATTTTTATTGATGATGTCCTCTCCCTTCACCCAACTATTCTTAATCATGTAGAACATATTTCCCAACTACCCTGTCCTCAACCATTGTCACTTCGTCTTGCCCTACACCCCTGTCACCCTGTTTCCCTTTGCCATCTCCTCAAACCCATAGAAATAACGAAAAAAGTCTCCGCTTTTCTCTCCTGCCTGATGCATGTTGTCATTTGTTTGGTCGGTTGCCTTGGTAACATCTGGTAGCCATTAGATAGATCAGTCGGGTTGAGCCTAGGTCGAGACATGGTCAAGGCTACGCCGAACAATAATTGAGTGAACACTGAGCCTAGTATGAGTCGAGTCATCTGAAACGGCTCCTAGTTGTAGTAAAAATTTTTCTTGTTGTGAATCTATGAACGGAGCATTTCCCAACATATAAACACCCTTTATGTAATACCCAGTATCATTTATTTAGCTAGAAAAGGCCTAGCAATATTCTATCATATTTTACATGCTCAAATAATTAAATGAATAGACTTCTACACTTACCTATTATAACTCTATAACACTCCTGTTCCGTTGCACATTAATCACGTGAATATTAATATTCAACAGCTCATCTTACCAGTAACCATTGTAATTGTTGCAGTTTTTTTAAAGTTTTAGCCATTATAATGTAATGGCTAAATGTAATTTTTTATTGATGATGGAAATATGTGCTCCTTTGAGATATCACAGTGTAGCACTTTTATGTCAGCCAGTAACTTTACAGAAACTCACAATAAACTGGTATTGAAACAATAAACTGATTATGTTTATTTTATTTACAAAATACCACAAGTTGATAACTGCAAAACAAACAGACCATATACTTGGTGGCACAAAACATTTAAGACAGGCAGCTAAAGTTAAAATATGTAATGTTTAGTAGTCCACACAATTGTGTTCAACTGGCTCAATATTGAGGTTAGTGGCCTGGTTGCCAGCAAACCTTAAAAGATATTTCACGTCTTGCTTTTTGTCGAACTTGTCAAAAGCTTTCGTTAACATTTTGTTAATTTTGACGTATTTTGTCAAAGATACTCTCGACGTTTGCCCTAACTTCATTTGCATCAGATTGTCAGAAAAATTACCACACTCTTGATGAAGTGCTGAAATCAGCTTCCATATGTTTGGTTTCATGCCGATCATCACATTCAGCCGTCTGTGGTACCCTGTGGGAAGAAACCAAAACTTGCAATCAATAGACATGTACAATATAGGACCAGAGAGTTAATTAACAATAACGTTGTTGTAAGCAAAGGTAAGCTACACTGTCAGCCAATTAAATGAAAGATTTCTTTCCAGACTTTTTAATTTTAGTGTAAAGATAATTACTCCATATAGAAAATCTTATTGTAACAGGGACCGTGGTCGTAAGAGTGCATACGCCAGAGAAAATGGCTCCAGCAGTGCAGCTGTTTCTTAAAAGTAAGAGAGCTCTTGTTTTAAACTAAAGTTATTTTCTATTGAGAAGACAAATCACTAAAAATAATTATGACATCATTAATTCTAGCGTGCAGCGATTATGGGTAAAAATATCGAACTAATAAAGATTTGTAGAACTGCCAAAGTATAAACTTTTTCCCGATCACAAAATATTCAGTGTTGACATTATAAAACATGTTTTCACTTTGATTTAAATGATTTATCAATAATTGATTTGTTCATTGACTTATGATGATATTTTTTATTTTAAACCAAATCAACAATCTATATATAATTGAAAGCACTGCCATGATTTGCTTGCTGTTTCCAGAACCAAATGAAGTTTGAGATAGATGGTAGCAGTCTTTATTATTATTCAATCTGGTTCAATATTCCAACAGAGAATATATCTGAAAAATTTAATGATTTTATGAACAGTAAGAATATTTGCAGCCTGTTCGTCAAAAAAGACAAAAAATTATGTGCAATCATTAGTCAATATGTCACGTCCGGGCCAAACGTTAGAGTATCATAAGTATTCAATAAATTCCTATAAATAGCTAAGTAAATCATAATGAAGATAACTCCCAATTTTTATAAAAATCAAGAGAAAATAAAAGCATCATTGCTATAAGCTATTGTAAAGTCAACTTTACGATTTAGCAGTTTTTCAAGGATTGTGATTTACTCATAATAAATTTTAAGGATATAAAACCAGTCTATGAAAAGAAAAAAATACCTCGCTCCATATGATACGTAAAGTTTTCAGTTTAATTTGCAGCCTACGAATACTATAACTAAATGCTCTTTGATCAATGTTTTTATCTGTTAACCTAATTTTTTAATAATTCCTGAGGTTTCTTATTAAATCTGTTGATGATCTGATTATTTTTTATTACATTTTATTCAGCAATCATGGGCCAAAAATACTTTTAGTGCTCACCATCAATTATGAGACTATCAAGATGATATCAATTACAAATGAAAAGAAAACAAAACGTAAAGGAGACCCAAACTTAGCAAAACAAAGTTTCCAGATCTTCATGGATGTTTTAAATTTACTGAGTCAAAGTCAACAAAAACAAAATTGCAATTTCAGAATTTTCTACAGTTTTTACTATAACCATAACTGTAACCTAGACTGGGAATAAAACGGACAGGCAGTGCTAGCGTTAAAAAATGTGTGTTTTGTTTTTAAGCATTGTCATACCTGTAACAGGTATAACAATACCATTTCAAAAACAATGATAGTTATGCCTCATACAAATGAAATACATGGGATATACGTCATAACATATTGATGTTTAAACCCAAATACACACCTTCCAAGTCATTGTTTGTTCTTATCCGCTGCCTATAAACACTGAAATCTTCTGGCTGCCACATTTTTAGCCAGGTATTTTTGTAGTAGGCTAACAGTTGACACGCTTCTGTACTACTGGCCATATCAGAGAGCCATTGAAATCCTGTAACAATCCCTTCAAGTGGCAATAAGGCCAACCCCATGACCATGTAAACAAATACTCGTGTATGCTCATCTCTGGAGTATTTTGCTGTCCAACCTACAAAAATTAAATATGGAAATACTGGTTTAGATGATTTTAAATATCAAAACACCATAATATTACATTTTGTTGTTTGACAAAAAAATTTTAACTTTCAGTATTGTATTTTCTAAGACTTCTGTAGCATCAGAACAATAGTTTCCTGCATTTGAGAAGAGTATTTGCGACGTGTGTTTTTAGAACAAGGGATAAAAAACTATATGTTCATCATTCAATACATTCAGTATGGAACGAAACATTAATTTAGGACTTTATAATTATTCAATAAATTGTTATAGATTACCAAACAAGTTATGCAGAAGAAAATTTGTGATAGCAATGTTGCCGACACACAATACTAATGAAGTCATTGAATAATGTATATGATAGACATTTTTATGACCCTTCATCAAAGTACACAGCCTAGGTATAACTAGTAGTGAGGCTACAGTAACTGTAATAAGTTGCAATCGTTTACCAGGAATTTCTCTGAATTTCTTTAGAATGCGTTGTCGATGGTGGAAATGGCATCCTTTACATCTCACCATTGGCAGCACCTTCTTTATGGCAGACCACAAAGCTGAAATTTACCATGCTATATGATTTTATATATTTAAACACTGCCAAAGATACAAAAAGGACTGCTAATAAAAGACTTTTTACAAAGAAATGTTTTTACTCTGAGGCTTCTACACCAATTTTGAAATAAACGTTTTTAGATTTACACTTGAATACATTTTGTATGTATGGCCAGTGATGAGCATTAGGCATTTCTAAGCCCTAAACCTATCATACTTTTATGCAAACTATGAAAGGAATCGACAAATATCACCTGCTTCGAAGTCCATATTACAGACTTCTACTTGTGGATGACCATCCAACATTGACAAGACTTTCTTCAGCACCTTCAAAGCATGAAACATGGTTGAGAGCAAAGTAGTCTTATGAAACGGTTTGGTACAAACTTGTTTCTCTACAGATTTAGATTGGGGAGAATGTTAACAACTGTAGAATTTCACGAGAGCTAATAGAGGACTGCTGGTACTTTTGTCTACTAGTGTTCTCTTTTATTCTCAGCCAGGTTACACTAGTTGAATATGGAGAGTCACTAGGTAAAACTGTTGTTGAGAAACCAATTGTGAAAAAAAATCTTCAATTTTTTTTAAATAATGAACATCTGAAAACTAATGGAATGAGATGAGAATTGTGGCAACAACGTCGATCACAAATAATGTTGTGCTAAGCCATGTTAGTTGTCATCTTTTGATAAGTTGAAAGTGTAAAGATTCCTTTTCAGTGAAAATACCCATTCATTGATTGAATTGTACCAATGTTTTTATTTTCAATCAAAACATTGTACGTACTGCAAGTTTTTAAGAACTACATAAAATAAAAAAGGTAACCCTTCAATCCAAGGGATTTAATATGCAGCATAGTTTGTAGTAGTTTGTGTGATCTATAATGACTGTTACTTTAAAAATATAGTTATGAAGCAGAAATTAATAACTACGGTTAATAGCATAAATACAGCAACACTTACAGCAATATAATCAGATTTCCTTCTTTGTGACATCAACACGAAAACAAACGGTACCTGCTTAATGGCTTCTCCTTGCTTTATAAAAGCATTAACAGTAAACAGCTGTGAGAATGGTTTGCGAACTACCTTGAATGTTCCATCTAAGTACCTGAAGTATAGACATAGCTCTGCATATTTGACATTTTATTGCTATGGAAACAAAATTATGTACATAGATATGGTTGGTTACACAAAAAAACTAGTTTGAGAATACTTATCCAAAATCGACATTTTCTACAATTTCAACTTTTTGAGGTTTTTGACTTCGGAAATAGGTTCGGCATGATGGAAACCCTACTGGAGGATAAATTTCAAAACATTTTGAGTCAAAAATTTTGGGGCCGAAATCAACGTTTTCTACAATTTCAACATTTTGAAACTTTCGACTTCGGAAATGGGTTCGGCATGTTGGAAACCCTATTGGAGGACAAATTTCAACACATTTTGAGTCAAAAAATTTTGGGGCCGAAATCAACATTTTCTACAATTTCAACTTTTTGAAATTTCTGACTTCGGAAATGGGTTCGGCATGATGGAAACCCTATTGGGGGATAAATTTCAACACATTTTGAGTCGAAAAATTTTGGGGCCGAAATCAACGTTTTCTACAATTTCAACATTTTGAAATTTCTGACTTCGGAAATGGGTTCGGCATGTTGGAAACCCTGTTGGAGGATAAATTTCAACACATTTTGAGTCGGAAAATTTTGGGACTGAAATCAACATTTTCTACAATTTCAACTTTTTGAAACTTTTGACTTCGGAAATGGGTTCGGCATGTTGGAAACCCTATTGGAGGATAAATTTCAACACATTTTGAGTCGAAAAATTTTGGGGCCGAAATCAACGTTTTCTACAATTTCAACTTTTTGAAATTTCTGACTTCGGAAATGGGTTCGGCATGATGGAAACCCTATTGGGGGATAAATTTCAACACATTTTGAGTCGGAAAATTTTGGGGCCGAAATCAACGTTTTCTACAATTTCAACTTTTGAAACTTTTGACTTCGGAAATGGGTTCGGCATGATGGAAACCCTACTGGAGGATAAATTTCAACACACTTTTAGTCGAAAAATTTTGGGGCCGAAATCAACATTTTCTACAATTTCAACATTTTGAAATTTCTGACTTCGTAAATGGGTTCGGCATGCTGGAAACCCTATTGGAGGATAAATTTCAACACATTTTGAGTCGAAAATTTTTGGGGCCGAAATCAACGTTTTCTACAATTTCAACTTTTTGAGGTTTTTGACTTCGGAAATGGGTTCGGCATGTTGGAAACCCTATTGGAGGATAAACTTCAACACATTTTGAGTCGAAAAATGTTGGGGCCGAAATCAACATTTTCTACAATTTCAACTTTTTGAACTTTCTGACTTCGGAAATGGGTTCGGCATGTTGGAAACCCTATTGGAGGATAAATTTCAACACATTTTGAGTCGGAAAATTTTGGGACTGAAATCAACATTTTCTACAATTTCAACTTTTTGAAACTTTTGACTTCGGAAATGGGTTCGGCATGTTGGAAACCCTATTGGAGGATAAATTTCAACACATTTTGAGTCGAAAAATTTTGGGGCCGAAATCAACGTTTTCTACAATTTCAACTTTTTGAAATTTCTGACTTCGGAAATGGGTTCGGCATGATGGAAACCCTATTGGGGGATAAATTTCAACACATTTTGAGTCGGAAAATTTTGGGGCCGAAATCAACGTTTTCTACAATTTCAACTTTTGAAACTTTTGACTTCGGAAATGGGTTCGGCATGATGGAAACCCTACTGGAGGATAAATTTCAACACACTTTTAGTCGAACAATTTTGGGGCCGAAATCAACATTTTCTACAATTTCAACATTTTGAAATTTCTGACTTCGTAAATGGGTTCGGCATGCTGGAAACCCTATTGGAGGATAAATTTCAACACATTTTGAGTCGAAAATTTTTGGGGCCGAAATCAACGTTTTCTACAATTTCAACTTTTTGAGGTTTTTGACTTCGGAAATGGGTTCGGCATATTGGAAACCCTATTGGAGGATAAACTTCAACACATTTTGAGTCGAAAAATGTTGGGGCCGAAATCAACATATTCTACAATTTCAACTTTTGAAACTTTTGACTTCGGAAATGGGTTCGGCATGATGGAAACCCTACTGGAGGATAAATTTCAACACACTTTTAGTCGAACAATTTTGGGGCCGAAATCAACATTTTCTACAATTTCAACATTTTGAAATTTCTGACTTCGTAAATGGGTTCGGCATGCTGGAAACCCTATTGGAGGATAAATTTCAACACATTTTGAGTCGAAAAATTTTGGGGCCGAAATCAACGTTTTCTACAATTTCAACTTTTTGAAAGTTTTGACTTCGGAAATGGGTTCGGCATGTTGGAAACCCTACTGCAGGATAAATTTCAACACATTTTGAGTCGAAAAATTTTGGTGCCGAAATCAACGTTTTCTACAATTTCAACTTTTTGAAAATTTTGACTTCGGAAATGGGTTCGGCATGTTTGAAATCCTACTGGAGGATAAATTTCAATACATTTTGAGTCGAAAAATTTTGGTGCCGAAATCAACGTTTTCTACAATTTTAACTTCTTGAAATTTTTGACTTCGGAAATGGGTTCGGCATGTTTGAAAACCCCCTGGCCCCACATTTGAGTTTGATAACTTCAATCATGTAAGTACTGTTCGTTTGTATCTATTGGCATCATCTCACTTCTCAACTTCATAAAACGTGTAGACTGATACTTAAAAAGTACAGGTTCGAAAAGTATGAGGCCAAAATCAATCTGAGGCCAACTTCGAGCAAGGCCACAAAGTGAATAGGCCACAAACCATCTGAGGCCAAAAACCCATGGGGCCAATTTCGATGTTTTCCTATTGAAAGCGGAAACATGAATAAAACACGGAGCTGGAGTCGCTAAGAAAACAAGTCTAATATCACAGCGCTCGTAACTTTGTTATTGAATATGAGTATCTTGTTGCTGGCGAATCATCAACTTTTAGTACGACTTTTGACAAAGGGAATTGTCAATTGTAGCGAGTCAACTAGCGTAATTTTGGGCGCTCGATCTCGCAACAAGAAGGGTGCTCTCTTCTTCTATGTTGTTCGTCATAAAACAATTAATAGATATGGCTAATAATGGCGTGTAATAATGTAAGTGAATAATAAATGTAATACTTTTGGTTTCTCTCTGTCTCTGAAACACACTGAGAATATGAGACTCCCAGCAGCTTACATGTTCATCTTGGTTATATCATCATGATCATCATCATGATTACCTATTACTATGTACCTGGTCCTATGTATCATGTTCAATGTTGCTGTTGTTGTTAGCCCACATCTTCTTCTAGAGACCCTTGAAGAAGTTGGTGGTTGGGTATGGGGAGGAGGGAGACGTCAGGATGATGATGTTGTTGTTGCTACTATTAGTTGTTGTAGAAGTTTTCAAAATGAATTCAACCTAATACTAAAATACTACAAGAAGGCTCAATAGCTAGGGTCAGTGTAGGTAGTAAGTTTATCTTTTGGGTTAGGTTCTTCACTCTCTGGAAGTACGATAGAAAAAGCCTTGGTGTTTGAAACTTGTATATGATGTTGAAGGCACTGAGCTAACCAGTGCCACTGATCTCGTAAGATGTCTGCATTGGGAGGAAATCTGTTGGTTTTCAAAGTCAACCTTCGGAAAAGAATAATATTTGTCGCCCACACTTTTACTACTCGACAGTTTATGACAGGCATCCCTTTGTCTCTTTTCTAATGATGGCAATCCGAGTACCTCCCTAGCCTTTGCTGTTATACTAACTTTTCCGCTTGGGCCACATATGAATCGGATCGCCCGCCTCTGCACTTTCGCTAACGGTTCTACATACTTTACTACGAATTTGAATCACAAGCCTCTAAAGCATAACCCAGGACAGACGGACATAATGAGAGGTGTGCCACGAGTCTCACCTTCATAGGAGCGTAATGGAGGGCTCTCTTGATCAATCCCAGCTTTTGGGAAGTTTTACTAATCACCACAGCTATGTGAGAATCCCAGTGAAAATTGATGCATAAATTGAAACCCAGATATTCAAAATGTCACTTGGATTAATGGTGTGTTGTCCAATGTGTCCAACATTAGGTCTTTTTATTAAAAGTTACAGTTTGAAACTTGGCAACTTTAAAATGCACACGGTTTTGCTCAGCCCATTTTGTCAAATTATTGAGATTTTGCTGGAAATTATTATGATCTTCAGGACTGTTTACTACCAGGTAGTTTGAAACAATATCACAAAACTGTCCCGTATATTTCACTGAATAATATAGTTATTATTATTTCTATATTAATTATTATTTTAATAGTAATGTCAAACAACTAATAGTATATAAATAATGATTATGATCGATGAAATTGTTTGATGATGTTGTTTGACAAATGGCGAGGACAGCAATGTCTACAACCTCCATCTGGTCTAGTACTATTATTACTATTGTTGGTAATCACACTCATATCAGTTATTATTATAACTATTTTTATTACTTACTGGACCGCAAATGCTTTTTTTGTTACCACCATTTGTTGCAGTAAAAATAATGTAAGTAGTTAAAGCACTAAATTTAATCCTGACCTCTGACTTTTTAAAGCCTTTACTCATACTTGCCAACTCTGATGCATTAGGAGTTGGACTACTTGCTCATTTTCCATTATTCTCTCACTCATTTTTCACTAACGTTTCCCTTTTTCAACAAAAAAGTTTTGTTAAAACATTTTCAAGTTTAAGTAAGTTAGTATCTGCTATGAATTATTCTTTACTATTAATGATTATAATAATTATTATCAAATACTATTACTGCACTAGCTAGTTTAAGTTTCAGTATTATGTCGCCAGTGCAAGCTGGTTTTTTAAAATTTACAAATATTTGTGAAAAAAGTATCGGCTAATAGAGCCAAGTGGTATAATTCCAACAATCTTAATTTTTGGTCCAACAATTTTTCTTATATATTAAAACTAAATAATTACGTTTTGAAGTTAATATTTACTTTTTACAGACAAATGCACCACATACCAGGATCAGTGAAGCGTATCGTAACGCAATGATACTTTAAATGAATTTCAAGCCGAGGATGGTTCTTTCTATCATATATAAGACACTGTTCAACAGCGTAGTAGCTAGCTAATAAAATCATATACACAATTTATTCCTGTATTGTTACTAACAATTAATTATAATCTCCGTCATTTTGTTTCATTACATTGTTATTTTAATATTTCTTGCGAAATTGTGACTAAACCAAGCTAAAAACTTTATTATCAACTATGCATTTAACGTGAAGCTAACAATGGAGTAGCCTTACTCCCACATAATGACTTGAGCCAAGAACCAAGTGTACATGTAATTTCACAAGCACTGGTCAAGCATCACGCATAGTAAGAAACCATTCTAATAAATTAAACGAACATCGACGGTATTGAATATTGATAGCACGCTTGTTGGACAAATTATGAATATGAAAGTGATAAATTGTCACAATGTGTAGATAACATTCTGGTGAACAAATGTAACATCTCAGTAATAATGGTTGACGGACTGCGCAATAGGAAACTATGGACTAATTTGGAGCACAGCACGAACAACTTATCAGCAGGATGCTAATTTTGAATGACTGCTATTGGTCAATCCTGAGCGTAGTTTTATTGGTTATCTGGTGACCTCAAAATTTTCAATATGTAAACCTTAGTACTGGAGTTATCCCAATTTTTCTAGCAGCGAATCAGTTGAAAAAACTCGCAAAGCGTGTGGGATAAATATTTGTATGAATCGTTTTGTAGCATGAGGTCTTATTACGCGATGCACTTGTTTTTGCTATATTACTGAGTCGTTGTTGTAATACTACTATAGCATTGGTATAGTGCTGAAAATGACTTAGCACATGCATACATGGGCGTGAGTGACCCATACACTCTTTTGTTATCAACTCTATGCATTATAGCCCATACTTCATGTAAAGCTAGCTAACCTGTTTTAGCAATTACCCCAAGCCACCTGTTGTATACATCTATGTAATTTTCTATCTTCTGTAAGCAAACCAATTCTTTTGTGTCAGCTTTTGATGCTTCATATTGCATCACAAAGGGGTGATTACGTAATTATTTTTACAAAAGCTTTCTGAAGCTCTTTGCTACTTTAAAGCAGGAGAATAGCTGCGCCAGAAGATTGAAGCTAATAAAGGTTGCAGACACTACCCTGATTTGCTTTCTCAATAATAGTTGGGGATCAGCCTCTAAAAGAACTTGCACAATAGTAGCCAGGCGATCTTGAGAGTGCCGGCATGTAAAGGCCTACCACCCTGAGTAGTCAGACACCCAGCTCATGCCTCGTTTACACGAGCAGTGAAAGCACTCTTCCGTCGCTGTCTTAGCGGTTGCCAAAAGCAAAACTGCAATTACTCATCGCGCTACCGAGGTCTTTGGCTTGAAATAATACAGCCGGGGTGATTTCTAAAATGTTGAATTCTGTCACCACACTATTATCAAGAGGTCATGTGGCGCTAAATAATTGGACAATTAAACATTATTAACAGCCATGGGCACGCTGCATTCATAAAACAATGGCAGCCAGCTGGCTAGAGTTGCTAATTGGATTAGTGATATAATGACAAATAAAGCCGCAACCAGTGGCTTAATGTAGTATATATTATAATATCTCCCAGGTAAACCCCAGCTAGATGAAAGTGCTAATGCTTGTTCACTCATTTGTGTCTATTAGTACTACTAGCTCTACTAATAGTACAATGATCCCACATATGGCGTGCAATTCTATTGGTTGAGAACAAACACGGGATCGCAGAGAGACGCTGTGTATGCAGAACCACAAAATGAGATTGCGTCGCCGCCATAGCTGTTAGAAAAATCTAATTCATGTAGAGTGATTTTTCACGCCTCATGCGAATCAGCCTTCAGCTTGCCGATAGTCAGACCTTATCAGACTATGCTGGGTAGGCATTACTCAGTTGCAGACAAGCAGCCAATCTTACATGTATCAGTATAGCCTGAGGTTTGGTGCAGGTGTATGCTATCACAGACTGATTAGCACCCTACCCACAAATCCTGCGCAGTATTGTTGTTATGTAGTAGTAGATCATTAGATACATGGTAATACATGCTAAAAAATTACAGTCAGAATTGTTTCGATTAGCAATTGTTCTTGTGGCAGGTCAGAAATTTGAAAATAAGTTTTAGTTGGAAGCTAATAACAATTGGCTTTTTATGTACATGCAATGTTGCACCTAATTGGCATCGCCTGATTTTTGGCAGGTTACAGTAGTTTTAATTGACATCTACTTGCCACTCTTTTTTTCTACATGTACATTCACATTCTCTCCCATTGCACTTAGTTGTCTCTAATCCTATTGTTACTGTTTCAGTTCAATCATTTATAAGATTTCTTTCTTATTAAGTATGTTTATCGTGTTTTGTATTTTGCAACATTTTTGTTCTCATTTTGGTATATTTGCGATGTTTCTGTTGGTACCCAAATAATCATTTTCACTCTTGTCCAAATTTCATTGTTGGCAGCTCTGCCTTTACTACTGTTACCTTTGTTGTTCATTGTATCGTTTAATAATTTAATTATGGGTTATTAGGGTCCAGAAGTGCCATTTTTTTGCAAAATTTGTTTGTCATACCAGTGACCAGTAGTTGCCTCGTAATAGAAAATTGAGAAAAATTATCATCTTTCCTTGCCGAAAAAAAGACAGATAAATTGATGTAATAGTATTTTACTGTTGACAGCAGTGTTGTTGTACTGAAACAGAATCAGTGATGCGAAATCACATGTGAATAGTAATGCAACACCTAGCTCATTATTACAAATTTAATTTTTATTTGGACACTGTTTTTTAAAAAGAGCTGAAGTCTTTAGATCAACTTGTCATTTGTCTGTTGGTGTAAAAATTACTTGTCATACTACCGGTTGGCTTATAAAAAAAAAACAATTAAGAAAAAGTTTCCTTTCTTAAAAAACAGTTACTTTCGTGTATCTATCACAAAATTGTTGTGATAGTGAAACAAAATCAGTGATTTGTAACCAAACTCGAGTACTAATGCAATGATAGCTATCTCATTCTAAGATATGTGAAATTTTTCGTTTTTATTTGAAAATGTTTCTCAGTAAAGTTATTATTTTTGCTACATAGACGAATGATATATCCTTGACAGTATGCTAATAGGTGGACAAGAGTATAGAGAAACAAGATATCATTAACTAATTAATATCCTAAGGATACTTGCCGCACTGCGGATTGCCAGTTTACAATAAATTTGTTGCGCTAAAGCTTTATAGTGAACAAAATGATTTTGATAATAATAAATAAAAAATTATTATAACAACAATGGATAAGTAACTGCACTTACCCACAAGAATATTCACGAAATTAATCACTGTGCATACAACAAGATGCTTTCGCCGATTTCAATCTTAATTTGTTGAAGAAGTTTCTTAAAAGAACTTCTATAGAAGTAAATATTAGAATTCAAACAAAACCCAGATGCCATTGCTGGTTGCAAAAAAAATTCTTGTAAAATAATTCATTTAAATGAAAATATACCCCTAGGCCATAGTTGTGATAAGTTGGAAAAATAGAGCAAATTCTTATTATTAAAATTTCACCCGAATGGAAGATTTTGTTTTTTTTCTGACTGAACAAAAGAATTGTGATAAGGCAACTTTTGCGTTTATTAATATGCGCGGCCTGACGACATTTTAAGGAGCCAATATGTTGACCCGCTACACTGAGAGAAATTAAAACTGGTGTAAAATTTGCCGGATGAACTTAATTTCTAGCAAGGTTTCAAATCTGTCATTTGTTCTCAAACTGGAGATATAATGTCGTAGATTTTCAATTGTTTTCAATGATGTTGGTGGGCACAAATCACAGAAAGTCACAATTTGCTAAAACCATATGGGTTGAGTGTTCTATTAAAGAAGCAATTTCATGTTGATTTCTGATTCACATTATTTTCTTATGGTATGCATATATCGCAACATTATTTTATAACATCGCCTTTGCAAGTTAGTTGTCTCATTAGTGTCTGCAGTGTGCCAGCACTTGTGCCATTCTTCAAATTGAGCCAACAGAGAGTGAAAGCAGAGTTAAAGATGGTAGAGCAGTGCATGGGTGAAACAAGTTAGGGGTGGAGCAAGGTAGAGATTGAGATCTATAGCGAGTTGAGCGCCGATCAGAGTAGGGCAGAGGAAAAACGGGTGGCGTTTGTTAATATTTTGGGTGATACTGCTAATGCAGTTATAAATTCGCGCTTATCGTAATTAACTGCATGCGTTGTATGGCTGAGTAACGTATAATTAATAAATATGAATAATAAGTAAATCGGTTTCGTCGATCCTCATTATTTATTCAAGATAAATTTTTCTTTTCATATCTAAAATTATTTCTCTTGAAACTGTCTATATCAGAAATTTAATCCACATGAAGAGTATCTCGCATTTATTAAGTCACACGCAATTTGTGACTAGTTAGTCAGACTGACACATTTTAAACTCGCGATAGCATTTAAAGGTTGATAAAAGGCGCATTGCCGTTGTGTGATGTCACATTTCGCTCTTAAAAAGGTGCAGCCAAAATCAACTTCAAGTAATAATAACTAGGTGGGTTTTGCACAAACAACGTTGAAATTCTGTGCTTTCTAGTAAAATGAGCCACTTTTTTCAGTGGAGACCAATTCTTTCATCCTGACATGAGAGCTCAAATATTGGTGTTGCTTTTGTTGTGACCATTATATGATTATGATACGATAAGTTTCCATCTTTTAGGTTGTCAGTAGCTACAGAACAGCTCAGTTGGGCATTTAGTTGATCGTGTTTGTTCCATCTATGTCGTATTGTCTAATTATTCACCGACTAAGTTAGAATAAGTATCCTATCACAAATGGCGCAGAAATTGGGTTTGCTTAAATACAACAAAACAAGGATAAACCTGAGCAGTTAAACAAAAGTAAGTATTTACAATGCAAAAAAACATTCAACTTTTTTGCTGTGGCTAGTAGCCAGAATATTTATTTGTTGAAATGTTCTTCTGACCATTTATTGTGGGTTCAATTCTGCAATATGACAACTGTATAGGAGTATTTGCGACCTCTGTCCGCCGAACAAATTGCAATAAAAATAATCAGACCGGCAATAAATTTAATCAGTAAACAATCATTTTGTTCGGAACTCGTGGGTCAACAACAATTGGCTCACTGAATAAACAAAAATAATCAGCAAGCATTTATTTATATTGTTCGTAGGTCGCAAATGTAACTGAACACTAAATAAATTATAACAAGTGATTTGATTTTTTTTGTTCTCATACGCCGGTTTTATATCCTTGAAAATTGATTCGAAATCATTGCACTCATTCAAAATTTACTAAAATGAAGGGGCAGCTTTACAAACTATTCTAGTTTATAGCGGTTGATTTTTATTTTGACAATTGGGAGTCATCTTTTTTATGATTTGTTTGGTGAACTATAGTCCATTGAATAATTATGATGTTTTAAACTAATGTTTAGTCTCATTCGTGATGTCTTGAATTATGAACACCTATTATTTTTTATAGGTAGTTCGACAAACAGGTTGCAAGTACTCTACAGTTAGGCTTCTTAGTGTGCATTATATAATTCTAGCAATGGCCTAGTCACATGCAACTCGAAATTTTTGCTGGTGTGCTGTGTTGTCATTATAGCGGTTTATTAATGTATTTTCTGTTTTGAAAAAGCCTTCATACCTTTGTCTAGAAACATGGTAGGAGTTCAATTTTTATGGTTGGCCAATTTCTGGTTGCTCTTTCAAATAACATGAAAGTCACGCTGCTCTTTCTCATGGTAACACAACTCATGTGTTTGTATTTCTTCGCCCATGGGCTTAAAAAACTCCATTTGCAAAGAAACTCCTTTACACACGCAATCACTCAGGCTAGCTGCCATGAAAGCTGACTTGCAAACTTTACCTCCCTCGAGCTGTTTGTTCTCCTGATCAAACGTAAAACGTATAAAAAAATTTTGTCCCCCCACTATTTTTTCTTATAAATGAATAGGTTCAATGATTTCTCCCAAGGTATGCTAACTTCTAGCTGTTTCACCTTAGTTAGATTTCCATTCATTGTACACTAGTTTGCTGTAGTGTGAAGAATAATCAAGTGCAATGTCCAAAAAATCGCAAGCTTCACTTTCATAATTGACCTCTATTGATAATTTTTTTGCAGACTCATATCTCCCCACCCCCTTTCGCTGAATCACTGTATGGAGATTAGAAAGGAAAATGCCGATTCCTCAGTTTTTTTTATCAGTTTTTCTCCATTTTAATAAAAACAAGTTGACACTCATTCATTATTATGTAGGTGTGACTTGTAAAGAACTAGCTTCAAATGTAGCCATACAGCTTTATGTTCCATATCATAAAGCCTGGTATTTTATGTACTAGCCAAGCACACTAAACTTTGCTTTTAAACCGCTGTCCACCAATCCCCAAAAATTCCTGGAAGTGGTGAGTTTTTGTGTAATTAACAGGGCAACTATATTAATTTTTTTTGTTTATTTGCTCGTGTACCTGTTTTACCTTTTGTTTCAACGTTGCATTTTGTTACACTCTTTGTATGTTTTCCTGTCAGGAATAATTTTACAAATATGGAGTAATTGTGCCTCCTATATATCTGTAGCCCAATGTGATCGATTGAAACAAGGGAAAAGGTTTTAGGTGCATTAAACATATCAACTTATATGTAATATAATACTAATATATAGTAGATGATAAATTGTGACCAATTGTTCCGCCTTCCCGACATTTTGAACTTGAAAGCAAGTAGTCAAATATGAATGATTCATTTCCATTCTAATCACTGTTTTCAAAAGAACCTGATTCAAGTAAAGTAGTAACATCCTAAAACTTTCCATGAAGTTTGTTGTCCAGTTATTCAAAGTAGAAAAATGGCTGCTGATGGATGGTAGTTAGTATTATGATTTTTACGGCTGCTAATATATTCCTCACCGATTGTTCAGGGCAGGTTACATACACAGCCAGTCATTTCCTTAATCTGTTGCAAGACAGGGTTACGATGTACACTGCCCGCTTTTGAGGATTTGGTCTGGAACACACAGGTGCAATAGTTAGTTTTACATGTGGAAGAACACGGTGTGTTGTACTAAAAAGTACCTAGTTTTCTTGGCTCACTCTTTGTCTGAAAAGACAAGAGTTATTTTGGTGTGTACTGTTTTACTTGTTGAAAAAAATCGATTCCATCCAACTGTTTGCTTCTGATCGTCATGTTGTAGTCAATCGCTGATGCCCAATTGTCTGCAGTGATCCACAAAATAAGAAGACAAGTTTTCTTCGAAAGATCTTTTCATTTAGATTTGACAATATTTTGGTCTATTTGAATGCCCATGAGGGCACTGTTTGTTAGCTATTTGAGTCATCTGCTGTTGGCCTATACAGGCTGTAAACCATTTCATACATTGACATATTGGAGCGTGTCAGTTGTCTGAACTGCCACAGCTCCACTCCAACCATACAGTAGTAACTGTCAAATTCGCCGAGGTTTTTCTGGTAATAAGCTTTAGTTTAAACTGCCTGCTGACAATGTTTTGGCTGTAAGCAGTCATTTGCTAGCCAAGCTACTGGTTCTACTACAAGGCCGGCTTCTTATACCAAATCTCACCGGCATTTTATTGTAGAAGTCTTTGGCTAAACGTTGACTACACACAAACACAAAATGTGGAAATGTTTGCTAATATGACTTCTGATGAAAGTCAATCTATAGACTCACTTCAAAAATTACTATCAAAAGATTGAAAGCAATGAAATTCTTCAAATCGATCGAACAGAAATATTCAAGTGATGAACATCAAAACCTAGATTGTCTGCAAGTGTCACGTTGTTGTGAAAATAAAAGTAGTCAACTTTTCATGAGTTGGGTTTTGATGTGTGTGGCCAAATCTTGATGCATATAGTTAGTAAAGGTCTCTCCATGGCACAGTGAGAGGAATTCTCCCATTATTCCATTGATGGACTCCACATAGAAAAGTTTGTTCCGTACTTATGGACAGTCTGCAGAGGGCGCTTGAGTAGTTGCGGTTGGGGAAAGTCCATGCAACAGATCTGTATTGACCAATCGGGGTCAAGAATGAATTAGGATTTTTTAAATCGCTAGCTAAATGTCAAACATGCTTGATATTCAACTATCCCGGCAAAAGGGGAAAAACGGTTCATTGGCAGTCAAATAAATCCCGTTTTTTTTGTTTTGCATGACTAATTCGTTGTGTGTGAAGTAACTCTACGAACTATTAGCTTTTGGCCACTGACTATTATTTTAGTAGCTAAATTTAATAATTGAGATTCTCTATGTGATTGGCTGTGAATGCTATTTTTATATTACTCAATGTGTAAAATCAGTTGAGAGATGATAAACGCAGCGTTCGTTTTAGCACCGTTTTGGTTCTCCATTTATTGTCATTATAACTAGCATTAACAACTGTCATAGTCAAATACACCCACACTCTCTGTTCTATTTTCTTTGCTTTTGCTTTTCGGCTCTGCTACCACCCTGCTGTACCTCTATCCTCACTGTACCTCCTCTTGTCCTTTCCCGCCTTTCCCCCATCTAGGTCTATTTCTCACCTTTCGTCTTGCTCTACTCTCAGCATGTTCCACCGCGGCCAGGCTCAAACCTCCCCATCTTTTTCTAATTTTTTTCTTTCTCTTTCCCCCACGTTCAATTTAATAATAACATATGTTGAGTGCCGCGTTTCTTTGAGCTCTACATTAAAATTCGCAGATTTCGGTATTAACTGCAGCAGTCATCCATTATAGATACAACTAACTGACAAAACTTAAAACAAAGCAATGTGAGCCCATGAAAATGTGAGGCAATGCAATCTGAGCACATTGGAAGAAAATATTATGAGTCATGAACAGAGTTGGGAATTAGTCGGACTAAGTCAAGTCATGACCTGACTTAGTTGAGCAGTGATTTGACTCTGACTTGATGCCTCATCTGACTTGACTTGAAAAGTTCCATGACTCGACTTTATATTACAGATGACTTTATTGAAGTCATCATAAAGTCATTTAAGGTTGTTTGCTCGTACCACAATTTCTTAAAATAACAACACAGTACCCGGATGTCATTGATGTTTGTATTTCCTGTTTGGTTATCGGAACCTGAGGTGTTATTTAGTGAACAACTTATATTAGTATCAATTAGTATTTGTATTATTTTGTTACATTTTCCCGCCAGTTAGTATTGTATTTTAATGAGCTAGCATTTCAATACTGTAATTGTAAGATATAGATATTAGACACCACGGTGCTCTTTTTTGAACCAATAAAATGTTGTATCGAATAACACATTCTGTTTATAGTTCAAGCAATAGACAGTTGTAATGAGTTACGCGATTATGATTGGTCTGAGATTGTTAAGAGTGTATCTGACCTTTGACTGGCTATTGGGTGACTGCTTGCTACAGACTAGTGATGGCACTCGAGCCCTGAATCAGGTTCAATACGATAGATGCTTATACGGAAATAAAAACCTTTGCAAACACCGTCTTATGGAAAGTCTGCCATATAAATGCTTGTTACTTATCATATTTGACCATTTTGTCCCTCAATAGTTAGGGATAGTTGATGACAGTTGGTCGATAGCAGATGCTAGGTTGATTACCGATAGTTGCCCCACCGATAATACCAATTATACCAGTGGAAAACTGCTGTTACTGACTAGTGTAAGGGGGCAGCGTTTGTGGACACACTTAAGGTTTTTCGGCGTGATTGGTCCATATCTTACCTCCGTTTAAAACTAGGATCATTCTCTCGCTGTGTTTTGGCCTCTTTTCATCATGATTTTGCAAAAAAAGTCAAGCTCTACTGCAAATTCATTGACAATGAATATGATCCAGGATCCTGTAGAATGATCTGGTTATTGGGTTGCCTATATCACTTGTAATAGGCGGTGTTTGGCTAGGGCGTTCTTTTTAGCCCAGACTGAATTCAAATGTTTGGCCGATAGATGAGGTGCTTGCAATGCAATTGCGGACTAGGAAATGATAGTGGTAAGAAATCGCATTCTCAAAGAGAAGAGCACTGGCATCTTTCCCTACTTCGATAGGCACACAGAGATGATCTGTTATGTACATTTCTGGAATTTCCACATCAGAAAAACAGGCAGTTTTCTTTGCAGGAACGATGTTTTCATGCCATATTTCCTTTCAAATAAGGATCATTAATCGTTAAAATGCCTCGACCATCTAATTTACCCTCCTCTGAAATTAGCTCAGCCAGCCGATCGCTATGTCTGATAATGCTGTACGACCAATAGACTCCGAGATATCGCAAATGACCGGGTATTTGACCTATAAGTCATGAGTCAGACTTGACTTAAAATTTGTCTTGACTTGACTCAACAATGTTTGTGACTTGCCTTAACTGAATCTCAGAATTGTTGCAACTTGACTTGACTCACAAAGCTCTTGACTTGACGTTAACGTCATTTTCTCCCACCCTTGGTCATAAACCAACATGTAATTACTTAATCAACACTCGAACCATTTGATGCTAGCAAAGTGTGATTTTTCTCCCTGACATTAACAATGAAAAGAATTGAATGCACAAACATCTCCTATTTTATATGGAACTCTGAACTTACAACTTGAAAGTTCTACTTATGTAAATAGTAGTTATCGACAGGATTGTGACTGGAGTTATCACCCCCTCCTCGCATACAAGCCGCTGTTGCACATCTAACCAGAAGTGCTAAAATTTTTATATAAAATGTAACGCACAAATGCACAGTTATATTTCAGCTAGAATGAACCGGCTATAGCAATGTAATTGATATGATTGGACAACCCACAGGGTTCACGGGCCATAGCAGATCATGCTGTTACAAGTTTTTAATGATTACAGTGTAGCTACAGACGATAATGAGTTATTAATAACCACAATACATTCGTTTTTACAGTAGTTGGGCAATACGATATGACATGACATCAACGATAATCTATAAGTATGTATGATAGTCGATGACACTATAAAGCATCGGCTACGCACGCCGATGACTCACATAAACGCAGCGCTAATGCTTCAGTTGATGGTATGGGGTCCGTGGGGCATAGATGGTATTACAAGTAATCATTCATTAAGTAACTATTATAAATTATGAAAAATATTAAATGTATTTGTTTCTAACGATAAATAATTATAAAAATCATCAAGCGATCATGATAATAATTAAAAGTGATAATTACGTTATAACAATAATGAGTCTGCTTAGATTAATTATATTTTGTACTACGGCTGATAGCCACTTGCAGCTGGGTGTCAAAATACAAGGTGAGACCACTGTCAGTGTCCCAACCCCATTCTTTCTTTGTAGTGAAAACAGGCATTTCTAAGAGAGGCAAACTCACTCACTGACAGATACTTGTCATCTTTATGTATATACATTTACAGTACTTAGTGTTTTGTCCTTGTTTTATGCTATGGGCAATGTCTTCTGGCCATTTCGGACTTTGCCGGAATTATTTATAGACGTTGATTCACGCTAAGCCTCATTCACACGAGGCTGCTATAATTAGGTCATAAGCGAGCCAAATGAAATGCATTAGAATGTAAATTGCTTCGCTTGAGCGCTCACAGCTCAACATGAAAACACTAGTGGTAGTAGTCGAGCAAACCTCGTAGTTGAAACAATGACTATTCAGCTGTAAGCTAGCCAGCGTGTTAGTGATCAACTATTGCTATCAATCACTTATCAGCGGCGCTTGGTCTAGTCACGGGTTATTATATTAATACTGTTCTCTAGATGTATGAATGGTGCTACGAGTTTATATTTATTGGCAATGACCGCTTTTCCTCATATATTAGTGTGTAATCGTAACTGTGTGATTCCTGTCATTATTTGAAAGAGCCATTGCTCAAACAGAAATCTGTTGTTGTATTGCAGTAGATCTGATTTGGGGAGGTCATGCTTGATTGAATGTTGTTCGTTCTGGTTATTATGAAATTGTTAACTACTTTACATCTCCATCCATCATGCTAGATGCACAATACCTGTCTTATGGATTGGTCAATTGTAGTTGGAAGACATGGATTGTCCCATAGTTCAAAGCACATATGCGTTATAATATAGTAGCTAGTAATGAAATTTGTGACAGAGAGATTAGGGAAGTGTTTCTGTTTGAGTATGTTAGGTCTTAGCACTACGTAGGCATTTAGTTTTGAGGATACAACTGGGTTTGTTTTATGCCAGTTTATACTAGCTCAACCAATCACCGCTCACCACAGACCTGATTATTATAGAGTACCAAAACCTGCAGTTTGAGTTTCTGGAGTGCTCGCCTGTGTCAGCTTAGTTCTCCGTTGAGCAGTCAAGTGTAAAAATCTGGTACTTGTGGCTAGTACTCATGTACATGTGATATGGTAAGGCTTTATCATGACTAGAAAGAGGATCCTGTGCATTAGCGCATTCAAGCTTGGGCTCACTTGTAGCTTACCAGTGTCTTTTGTAACCGGCCAATCAATAGCATGTGCACTGGACCGTGTCCTGGCTGTAATGCTTGGCTAGTTAGTATAATGCGCAAGCATAACTAGTGAGCGTGTGCTTGTACTATGTGTATCAACTATGAGGTGAATAGTTTTCTATTTACATTAAGCCTGGTTCCCATAGGCTTTAGACGATTCCGGGCAAGTTGCAGATAGTTTAAGATAACAGATCTGAGACAATCTTAAACAGTCTCAGACTCTTGGCTCCCATAGAAAAGGTTTCTTAGGATATCTTAAGATAAAATGTCCTAAGACAGTCTGGGACTATCTTAGACACTTGGTTCACATTCATATACAGTCTTTGACTATCTTTGATAATCATCAGAGGCAGCCAATAAAATGGCAACTTTTGTGAATTTTAAAAATTAAAGGTAGAACATTTGTTTTATGATCTTTATTTGTGTATTATACATAAAATGGACAACGAAGCAACTCACACTAGCGCTAATAGTTTGGAACCACATTATAAATTTTTCAAATTAAAAAACCTAGCAGATCTAGTTAGTGTCTCTGGTGTTTCATCCAGAGTTGTTATTGGCTTCCCAGCAAGCGGCCAACTTCCTCAGATACGGATCATAATTTGCTAAAAATAAGCAAATGATTTATGCTCATGGTAATTTGTTCGAGTTAGAATAGAAATACAATACCAATTTATTACATACATTTATATATCAATGATGACGATGACATTTTATATGGACTATAATTAAATAAACATAATAGTTCAGCATCATTTGACCATATAACCAGTGATTCACAGTTTTGTAAGTCCTTTAACAAGATATATTCAATTAAAGTTGAAGATGAGATCAAAACAGCAGAGACAGCAATTTTTTTACTACTGATTAATAATGATCAATAAATAATTAGTTGAACTTGATAATCATAATAAATACATACATATAAACATATTATTATTGCTTTACAATCAAACCATCATCAAAACAATTCCACATTATTATAATTATTATTAATGATGATTGACTGATGCAAAATAGTAAATGATTGCATAATAATTAATAGAATAATATATATTTATGTATATATAGATTAATTTACTTATCAACAGTTATTTATCAACATCAATCATAATAGTATTTTGAAAAAAAATAATGAAACAATGAATAATAAATAATAATATTGTTAAATAGGAAACAATTTTTTATTGTTATAATTAATTGATAAATAACAATAATATTACTGTTGTAAAATAGTTTGAAAGCCTTCATTTTTATTATTACCCTAACTATTATCATTGTTGTAAACAAAAGTTACAGCAACTATTGCTACTCACACTCACGGGGATTTAATGCATTGACTAGGATAGCGGTAGAAAATCAAAGAGTATTTCACCCCTCAAAATACCAATCAAAAAGAAACCACTGGTTGTTCGTTACCAGGTGGAAATAAAGCGGAACCAGCAAATGTATTGTGGTTACACTATCTGATGATCTGATGCAAACGCACGACCTGTTGAGGCATAGACCTGTTGCATGACTATCGTAGTCGTAACATCGTAAATTAGTAGTAAAATTTTAACTTGTTCAAACTTTCCCGATCCGATCTTACGGCCTTTCGATGGTCGTAACACATCATAGTGAACCGTAAGTTGATTACGATCGTGGTTCACATAGGCTTGTTGATGCGATCTTACGACCGGTTTACCTCTTTATGGGAACCAGCCTTTACCCTCTGCTGACTGCTTGGTTTTCAAGTTACCTACTAGAACAATTTATTTGCATCCTTTTATAAAACTTCAGTGCTTGACAATGTAATATTTCTCCAATGTGAGTAATAGCTGAAGAGAATTACCTTTCCTCATTCATCAGTGTGTGCTTGGGATGTTACTGACGGAAAATACTGTTAATAATGCAATGAAGGCATTACATGCAAGCATGTGTTAAGATTTTTTGTCTCTCTGGTTGTTGGTGAACCATTTCCTAGACTTAAAACCCTGCTGGCAAAGCCGCTTAGCTCATTATAGATTATTGATTATTAGAACATTTGTTTTTTCCTGAATTTCTCCAACGAGTTTTATACTATTACATGTTCATGTTTCACTTGAGTTTTTCAGTTTTGGTGCAATTTGTTTCAGGCTTTGTGCAAGTAAATGAGAAATCCCCTGATTTATACCAGTCTGGTGTCAGCCCACCGAGAGGGCCTTTTGGCACTTTGCCCAACACAAGTTATCAGCTGAGCCCAACTAGTTAAGCTCAACTAAGAAGTCAGTACAGATACTGTTCAAGTTGGGAACCACTCGTTTTTTAGTGATGCGATGATTACGTATGCTGATAGACAACTGTTATTGTAATTCTTAATGAGATGAGATTAGGTCTCGCCAAAAACTTTATTAAAAATCTGTAATTGTAATAATTAGCATGTATGAAGATTTGCATTCGCAGAAACGCCTCTTTTCAAATTACATACGTCACAACTCAACAAAAACTTTAGTGTGCATTGCTTGAGATGTTTTTTAGGTATTCTCAGCTGATTTTTAAAATTTTAACATGTCTGTGCTGCAAGAAAAAGTTTTTATGAAACTTGGAACCGAATATCAAACTGATGAAGAAATCGAGCATGTCATGCCATAATAATTATGGCGTATATGCAGCATTTGCTGATGGTAGCCTTCAAAGGGAACAGAGAAATATTTTATTTATAACTCAGTCTCATCACAGGGACACTCTTTGTTGACTTCGTTGGCTGCTGAGTCACCAGTAAAATGTACTGTAATTCACCAATTTATGTCCTGCGAGGTTAGCTTTGGCTAAAAAGTGTAATGAGGGTACAACTCCAGCTAAGCCCCACTAAGCCCCTTATTAAATGTCAAATAAATCCTTAAAGCATCATCAATTCTCCTAACTGACACACCATTAGAATCAGTGTTAATGGAGTTTTTTAGTGGTAAATTATATTTTGAGATGTGTTTGTTTCACTTCAACTAGTGCGTTGGTTGTTACTATGTTTTTAACAACTGGTTCAATTGTGTATGACGGAGTCGATATAAAAAACTTGATCTTTCTACCTTAAAAACTATGGTGATCAGAAAAGTGATAATGAAGTAGAAAGAATTGAAGTTTCATAAAATTTAAAGAGTCCAGTTGATGCTAGTTTTCCCTACACATATTTGTCACTCCGCTTCTATTATGCTCAATATTTCGTCTTTCAGGTAGAATTTTTATTTATCGTTCTTTGTGCGTGCTTGTGACACTTCTTCATTCGTCTATCTGACTCAATGCCATTTTGAACCGTTTTTTTATAACTTTTAGATGTGATGAACAGCCAGTTGTGTCAGTTGTTGCAGTTTTAATTACCAATCAGAACCTGAGTAGGCTTACCAGAAATGGTTCGTGTAAAGTCTAAGGTATGGTCAGACATTTCATATTTGAATATTTTCTAGGTGTTTTTACATGCACCATGTTTCAGTCAAAACGGTATCACATATTTAGTCTGTGTTTGCAAATGGGCCTATCGTGTATGCCAATGTCGTCATCATTCAAATGCTTTTGATATTTCTATTATTTTCCTCAGGAGGCTCCCCCAAAAGTGGAGGAAGCTTTGGGTAAACCAATGTGTGAAGGCTTGAGTAAATCATGTAGAGTAGCTCTGTTTGATGAAAGGCTCAGCTGGACACACTTTCTTACACCAGGTATGTCCGAAGCCACTTATCTATGGTAATGGGGTTTAGCATTTCTACAATTATTATAGTATTCATAAGAAAAAAACACTTGGTAAAAATATAACATATTGCGTAATTTTCTTTCGTTTCACCGACAAACGTTCGTCATATTATCTGTGAAACTTGGTAGAATTTGAAATTGGCTTGTTCATTTAGACACGACTGAAATAGAGCCGATCAATCTCAAAGCAGCTTCTGGCACAAGTGTGACTCCTGGCTTGTGGCAAGTCAACAGTGACTACTATGATCCACCCAAGGATTACCCGAGCCTCCTCAAAGCTCAACCCAATGAAAATGGCAATTCTTCTGAACCCGGCACGCAGCAACTAGTTGAAGCACTTCCAAGTGAGGAAAAGATCAGTGATAGCTCATCTAGTGTTTTGACATCAATTACTAATGACAAAACATCTGACCAAACTAGTTTGAAAACAGAACCTTTGTCAGCTTGTGACAAACCACGCAGAGATGAAAAATTAGGTGTTAATCAATTCCTCCCCACAGACCATTTGCCAATTTTCCATGAATACCTCACTCCAGAACTGTATCAGGAGGTATGGAGGTTGAAAAGGCAGCGTAGGATTCCCAGTACTCACAGTTATTTATTTCATGCTTCCTCTAGTTATTCTTCGCAAATCCCGGCATCAGCTGATACCCAAAATCGCCGGCTAGATTCCTGGATCAGTCAAGCAAGTAACAAACTTCTCTCCAAGTCTGAGATTCTTGAAATGTATGCAGAATCTCCATGGCCTTTGACCGGAACTGATCACCAACCTAAATTTTCCCAGGCCAAAAGTACTTCAACTGAAGATGATAAAGATGAACTTCTAAGCGGAAAGTCTGAAGAGAAAGATCTTGCGGCGTCTAAAGATGAAGAATATCGGCCTTCTAGCACTTCATCCCATTTTTCTGATGATTCAAATAGCAGTTCATCTTCAGATTTATTTCCACCATCTTTGAAAGATCGCACGACCCTTGAAGTAGGGATTGACTCAGCTAATCAGTATACTAGAAACTTATCTACAAGTACCTCATTTAGTAAAACTACCGGCAAACAAGAGTCAGTTAATTACCTTGATAAGCCAAAAAGTCCCGATCTTCCAAAACTTGATTTGATTCGCAAACAAGTCTTAGATCGCATTAACCACAAAATTGGAGCCATGGGATCTGCAAAAAATGTTTCAACTAAAAATTCTTCTCGCAGCTCAACGAATCACAGTCAAGGAAAGATATTGCCATTATTAACCAAGTCTCGGAAGGAGGCTGTAGGTATCTCCAGAGCTTCCAAGGATCGGGCCTCTGTTTCTACATCTGGAAGTGGGCAGGCATTAAACAATGCTAATGTGAAATGTTTAGATCTAAAAGTTGGAAAATCAGACTCTGCTCAAAAAATGCAAAGCTCAATCAACCATGTTCCTCTTACCAATACATCTTTAGATGTGAAAAATGACAGATTTCCCAAAAAATATGGACGCAAAAATTTTGAGATCAAAGAAGTCGGGCAAGATCGATTTAACTTGCAGAAAATTCAAATTGCTCCTGAACACTCTCAGTCTAAAACATGTCAATCGAACGTATGCAAACTACAAAATTTAGTCCAGAAAATTGCACCAAAAGTATCATGGACACCAATCATACTTCAACCTAGTACCGCACAATCACTGAACACACTCAACCCTCGACAGCAACCTAATGGCCCCCAACTTACTGTTAGTTCTCAGTTGAAACTTGTTCAACAGCCTTCGCTCACACAGCATGAAGTTCCAGTAGCAACATTTGCTACTAATCAACAACCTTCCCAATCTAGTGGATGTATAGTTCTACCGAATTCTGAAGCCAGCTCAGTGAAAATGAACGACTCAAATCACAAAGATGCAAAGTTTGAAAGGTGAGGCAGTGGTGCAGTTGATAAAGTAGCTCTCATTTCGCAACCTTGCAATTGCACATGGTGCTTTTTAAATTTTGTTGTAATCAAAGTAAAAAAACAAATGGGGGAAAGCAATTCACAAGAGCCACAGTGACATCAGAGATATGTAAGTTAATGTGGCAATCTAATGAATAACCCCCCACACTCCCCCCACACTCCCCCCCCCCCCACACTCCCCTCCCACACTCCCCCCCCCCCCACACTCCCCTCCCACACTCCCCTCCCACACTCCCCCCCACACTCCCCCCCCCACACTCCCCTCCCACACTCCCCCCCCCCACACTCCCCTCCCACACTCCCCTCCCACACTCCCCCCCCCCACACTCCCCTCCCACACTCCCCCCCCCACACTCCCCTCCCACAACCCAGTTTCAGCAGATTGTAGATTATAAACATAAAGCATTTATAATTTTTTTGTATATTTAGTTTAAAGTATAAAGCTATAACTCTTCTGTGCCACAATTTTTTTCTTTCTTACAGTACATATTAAAAGATGACGCAGGATTTAACAAACACAGAATTTGTGTATTTCCAAAATTGTCACTACCTCGCACCGAAATGTTGGTAGAAATTTAATGGCAGTTTCGTCAACAAGATTTCCCAGCAATTTGTTGAATTTTTTTTCTGTTAAAAGCTGCAAAGATTAATATTCCATATGATTACTGTCTAATATAATTCCTGTTCTGTTCAATAAATATAAATACTGTTTTATGGTAAGTCTAGTGACTGTCATCAAGTATTCACAGGTCCTATGTAATTCCGCGTTCTATCCATTGATTAAAATTGGGTCATTTTTCCATTCAACTGATCAATTTATCATTTTTAGCTATATGGCTTCGCACAAATATATTTTTTTACACCACGCAATGGCCCTTTGAGACACTCGTTCCACCATTTCTTTTCCACTTATTCGTAACTAAATAACCCATAAGTTCGCTGTACTTACTGGACAATATGATTGATATCTCATTTCTAGCAAAGAACTGCAAGTTTTTCTGTAAATTAATAAAACTTTGGTTTTTATAGTAGTTCCAAGCCTGTTAACCCGGCAGCTGTTACGATCTACCAAAATTTTCCGGCAGCATCAGTCAGCTCTATAACATCATCTCAAGCGGGTGAGTGTGAGGGTAAATCATTGTCATTCCATTTATTCTACCAAGTTTTCATTTTCAATACATGCTTTTCAATTTTTAATGCCAAATGAAATGGTATTTGTCCTCAACCTGTGTTTGGCACCATTTTATTTTTAAATGTTTTTGTATTGCATAATCACTTATGTTTTGTGGAGTTAGTTGTATAACTGATAACGTCTGTATTAGGTAAAGATATACCTACCAAGTATGACATGAAGGAAAACAAAGCATCAAAATTACCTGAAGTTCCACATTGGACATCTCGTTGGAGACCATATGAGAGTGATTTTGCCAGTTCAAAGCCGGCCAAGTGTAATCGCGGCATCGTATTAAAGTCCCGATTTGTACACAAACAAGATGGTGTCCACTTTTTGATCAGCCAGCCGTACATAAAGTTGGATCTTCTTCCATCAAAATTTTGTAACTTGGCTAAATCGGGAAGATTAGTGTATGTTGCTGTGAAAGAAGGCCACATTTTGATAGATCGAAATGCCTGTAAGAATCTTCCTTCACACATGAAAGTTAAGAAAAAACTTCTTGTTGGTGCAAATACAGGAAGTTGTACTGAAAACAATTTGCCCAGCAATAGTCCCAAGGATATCAGTGTGGCACAAACCGATAAATTAAAAAACTCTCTGTCAGTTCTCAATGCTCTGATGCCACACAAGTCAAAAACCACCCTAGTTTCTTCCAAATCAACAGCAAAAGCTATCAATGCGCACACAATGGCTGCTACATCAAACGCAGTCGCAACTTTTGCTTCAACCAATCCAACCACACCCTCTGTTTCAACAAACCTCATGCTGTCATCTGTTTCAACCAATCCAATCACATCTTCTGTTTCAACCAATCCAATCACATTTTCAGTTTCAACCAATCCAATCGCATCTTCTGTTTCAAACGATCCAATCACATCTTCTGTTTCAACCAATCCACTCACATCTTCTGTTTCAACCAATCCACTCACATCTTCTGTTTCAACCAATCCAATCACAACTTCTGCTTCAACCAATCCAACCACACCCTCGGTTTCAACAAATCTCATACTCTCATCTCTTTTAGCCGATCCAATCACATCTCCTGTTTTAACCAATCCTATCACATCTTCTGCTCCAACCAAAACAATCGCATTTTCAGTTTCAACCAATCCAATCACATCTTCTGCTTCGACTAATCCGATCACATTTTCAGTTTCGACTGATACAATCACATCGTATGCTTCAACCAATCCAATTACATCCTTTGTTTCCACCAAACCAGTCTTATCATCTGTTTCCACCAATTCTGCCACCCCCTCTGTTTTGACTAATCCAATTACATCTTCTCTTTCAACCAATTCAGTCACATCCGCTGTGTCAACCAATTCGTTCACAACTGTTCCACCTAATATAAAGCATAGTTTTCTCTCAATTGCTACCAACCAGCTACCCGCTGTACCTCAAAAGCTCTGTTTTGTCAAGCGAGACCTGTATACCAATGTGTGCTACAATCTTTCTGGTAGTATACCAATCGGCGGTAGCACTGTTCTCAGCTCTGGTGTGAATTTCCCGTCTAATACTCAAAGCTCGACCACTTTAAGTAAGTGTTCGTTTGGTATTGCTCAACCAGCCTCACTGCCTGTTAACCAAACAAGCGGATCTAAACAACTTAGTAAAATGGATGTAAACAACCTTAACAAGATTTCAAAATTGACGGAACAGGCAAATAAGAAAGTAGCTAAACGACCATCAAACAGTAAGAGGTCAGCTGAGACAAAAATGGATGACCAGGGCCAGAAAAAGCGCTCAAGGAAGCAGGTGATTGGCTATAAATCAAACTTGACGTCAACTTCTGATACTGCACCAAATTCTAGATTTGAGTCGAGGAGAGGCAGTCCTCAGAAACCTGGCAGTCTTTTGCCGTCTAAGAAGATGGAGTTGATGCCTTCACATAAGCATTATACGTTGGTCACAGAAAGAGAAATTCTGCAAAGAAGTAAACCTCCTGTTGTCTCTGACAGGGAAGATGATGACATCATAGAAATTGAAAAACCTACTCAAAATGGTAAGCACCCAAATTCAGAATAAGCAATAACTCAGTTTGATATTTGGTCTGTCAGATGAGTTTTGTTTACTGAGACGAAATAAAATTAACCTTTCCTCAGCTTAAAGGTAGTTGTGAAGTTTTCTAACCAGGAAAGTGCTGCTGAAATGTTGTTCTTGGGGTTTTTGGAGGCGCTCATCAATAGTTTGTGCTAGAATAGTTGTGATGAGTATTGGCGTTCATGGGACAGCTAGTAGCTTTTTATGTCATAGCAGTGTAGCACTCTGCAGTAATGCCATAATTTACAGCTGTTGATTAGTGATAAACCATAACATTTATCCATGAATAATTGATGCGGGTGGCCAAAAATCAAACCCATTTTAGCGAGTGAGCGGCTACTAGGTCAATCAATTTAAATAAATGAATAAAACTGACTGGATAACAATTGTTTTAACTTTTCCGCATGTAGTTTTGAATAATTTTTTTATGGTTTTGTGTAACATTGAGTAAAAAACGAGCAATCTCAGATATTTTTAAAATAGTGGGTAAACCCCAAAATTACTGTTGCCTCCTTACTTATATAAATCAATGGACGAAATTCGAAAATCCCCGTAAATTAGGTTTTCTACACTATTTTTTAGGTTGCGCCTCTATATATGTTACAGAAAAACACGCAACCTGTGCAAAAAATTTTTACTGGGGAATCCCAAAAAATAATTATTGCGGCTTATATAAAACAATGGAAATTCCGGAACTCCCTGTAATTAACTGGGATTCCTCACTGTTTGAACACTTTTTTACGCTATTATATATTTTTTTAAATATAATTGAAGGTTAACTGTCCATGTTATGTTGTCAGCACCTGATGCCCATGTTGCCAAAATAATTTAATGGTTTATTCAATCATATGCTAACATGGTAGCAAAATGTAAATGTTAGGTAGCGAAATTGGGGAAAACCTAATTATGGGAATTTTGGGATTTTGGCCATCGATTTATATAAGAGAGGAAGTAATTTTTGGGATTTCCCCAGTAAGGAAAAGTGTGCTCAGGTTACGCCAGTAGTAATATAGTGCTTGCAGTTGAGTAACAAACCAGTTATCTGCTGAAACGGCGGCAAAAGCAGGATGGGTGGGGTACCCTAAAAGCCAAAACCACCCCGTTGAAACTTGCAATAAATTTTTCTAAAAATCAAGCTAGGGCTACACTAGACTGAGAATTCTAACTAATCCTCAAGCAATATGTGGCGTCTCCTCAACGTGTATACAGGGATTTCTTTAGGTCACTCGACTACATCCAGACACCACGGGGTTTGATACCCCGCACCCCCGCGCGTTTATAGTCCATCAGTCTGGGTATCCTCTATCCTAGCTCGCAACATGTGCAGACAAATCCAACACTGTGCAGACTCACCACTGGAATTGTCATGATCAACCAACACGCGGGCTTGATTTTCGGTGCCAAACCTAATTTTTTCTGCCAAAACCAGTCTCAACGCCCAATGGCGACAAAATACGCGAAATATTTGGAATTATGGTGAAACAGCGTTTTGTTTTCTGTGAAAAAAGGGATTCGGCGCCCGAATAGGTTAAAAATTCGACACCGATTCGGCTTTTTTCTGTGAAGAAAAGGATTTTTGAGATGGACCTGTCTTCTCTTTGATGTTTTATTCCAGTGATCTCGAGGCATACACATCTGTCCGAAGATTTGCTGGTGCATTTGACTCACTCTGGCTACGAGTACACATTTTCTCACCACATGCGCAGACAAATTCTACGTCGTTTTGATCTGGCACCAAATTATTTGCACTCTTCGACGCCGTCTTTGGTATCTTTTTTTGCATTTCTGTGAAAGCGAAGAAAAGAATTTTTTGGACATGAAAGTTGCTTCTCTTTGATATTTCATTTTTGTAACTTTGAATTATGTGCCCTTGTCCGAAGCTTTGCAGTAACTAAGGTGCAGCCATTTCAGACTCAGTTCGACAGGTTTTTATTTGCAATCTGGATGACCCAATTGTTATGTCCTCTTTTCAGGTCCACAGACTTCCATGCCTACCACCACTACAATTCGTTTAAATTTGAGAAAAAAATCTAGTCGACATTCTTCCCAATAACGATAAATTCATTAATAATGATATAAATACTGCTGCTTGTCAACAACCAACCATGCCATTTACTTTCATACTCGTTTCAGTTCCATCAACAATTTTTATTATTACTCCATTGTTGCCAGTTTTTCATTATATAGTATTTGCAATTCCTTTTATACAGTAATACTAGCGAAATACTAAAACAGGCAACTCATCGGGTAGAAAAATACCACGCTGTTCCTTGCTTGTTTTAATCCGAGTTGTAAAAGACACCACCCTTCTCTTCAAAAAACACCTACACTTCGGACTCAGCACCTCCACACTGCGCATCGAATCAACAGCAAACACAGTCAGTTTGATGAACTCGCTGAAAAACGTTGACCGCACCCTGCAACATCAACAGAGAGTTCAAAGTCATCTCCCTCTCCTTTTCTGAACACTCTCAAAAAAGGTACTCGTAGTGACACCCGACTAGGATCAAACCTCGACACTCTAGGATAGGTCACATCGGCACAAATCGTTGTTTCGCCCTTGTAAACCATAATGGCAGGATAATAGTTATATGGTCTGTGGTAATAAGTTGGCGCTTGGATCAATCGGGTTGAGCATTGCCAGCTCCCATCCTCCAACCTGCTCTTGAAGCCACAGCTCACAGTGCGCATATCAGCGTGCAACTCAGAATTGTAGACCTTGACAACAATACCCTTTAGTGAAATCAACACCGGTAGGGTGATGACATCCCGCAATCGCTGTTGAGGGATGACAGTACGAAGGTGCTCCGGCAAGTTTAGAAAAAAAAAACAGCCATTACTCGTAACTCACTAAGTAAAGAAAATGAGACATAACACCAACACCAGCAAACAAAACTAACAACTCACCCTTTAACAACCTAACATTGGCGATGGCAGTGTCTGCAAACCATCTCTCCATACTCTTTCCTTGTCGTCACCAGACGGACACACGTCATATACCGACTCCCATCTCTCCATAACCTTATTCCTGGCCACAACGTTGGATCTGTGCTACCCCACGGCTCTGAGCTTTTCCATTACGCAACGTCTCCCCTTCAGTTATTCCCCATATGTGGTGGTGGTTGCGGCGGTGGTGGCAACAACACTGAAATCAAAGATCAACTGACAATAGACTCACCCACCACTTGCATAAGCACAACACAAAACTCCTGCCAGCGGAGGCGGAGTGAGCTAGCAGCGTAACTTTGGGGCGAGTAGAATAAACGCTTAACATACCAAACGGATAAATTCCACCTCAGTTTGCCTCCTCCCGCCTCCAGCGCAGTAAGTCCTCTATTGACAGTAGACATGTTCTCACTTCTTCTCATTTGCAGCGACGAGCCTCGGGGAAGAAACCAGGTTGTCTCAGTCAACAATGGGCACCGCGACTAAACGATCAAACACAACACACTCCACCACCAACCACTTTGAAAACATACTACCTGACCGATTGCGCCTCACAACTATCCCTAAATCCAGACGGCAGCATTAGCTGTCACAAAAACTCCTTTACCACACTCACAAATAAATTCCTGAATATTGTGGGAAGTTGTGGGCTAGAGTAAAGGACGATCCCAACGGGGACACCTACATCCACTCCATGACCCAACAAGGACGCGAGGACCTGGTACTGCTGGCCGTATACTACACTGATTCACACCAACTACTAAGCACCCAAAACCATGACAAAAACACAATAATGCACATAGCGGTGGCAACTTGCTCAGCAGTCATATACCGTCTTGTCTACACACGCAGGAGTAGTACACTCCCCAGTATATGGAGTGACAACCCGCTACACATTGCAGCCGCTGGAGGGAAATTTCAGTCCCTCAATCGCATACTGAAACAGTTTACCAAACCCGAAGTAGTACCTTCTGTGACGGGACGCCCCATATTGCTTGAGAATCAGTTTGGATTCTCGGTCTAGTGTAGGCCTAGCTTGATTTCTACAAAAAAGTTTTTTTTAACGAGGGGGGGGTGTGGGTTGGTTTTTGAGGTGCCCTACCCGTCCTGCTTTTGGAATCATTTTAACGGATCACTGGGTTGTTACTCAACTGCAGGCACTATACTGCTTGCGCGTCTTTGGGTTTTTGCGTTGTTGGGTTTCCCAGGTAATAAAAATTTTGCTCAGGCTGCTTGTTTTTTTTTGTACTAAAAACTGAATTCAGTTCTGTTTATCACTTGTTTACTACTACAGTGCGCTAGTGTTGTTACTTATTAGCAGTAACTTGAAACTTTTCTCTCATTTTCCAAGGTGACTATTAATTTTATCAGGGCTAGCCATCTTTAAACGCTAAAATTTCATTTCCAAAATTTTATACATGATTGATGGACAAGCTATTGACTCTAGTTTTTCTAGCTAGTCTCATTGAAAAGGCTTTTTATGGAAGTTTTTACTAAAAAAAAATATGGCTGGCTACAGTTGTTTAAAGTTGGCTTGTGTTCTTCAAGAAGACTGCGAAATAAAATAAAAATAGTCAGTAAAGCATTAGATTTATTTTTTAGTTGATTGGAATTAGGATTTTTTGGCTCACGCTATCAAAAGGTTCCCGCACTTGTTATTGATTATGATTGGTTAATGCAGTCGAATTCGTAATAAATTGTACGAGTTGAAACTTCATTTTTTCTCGTATCAGTCAGTAAACCTTTGCGCAAGTAAATTATGTCCAAAACTAATATTGTGTTCAATTTGTGACAGTGAAAAATGTTCAAATTTTTTTCTGTTTTTTTTTTGTCTCATAACATGGCACAGATGAATGATTGCATAATTTCAAACCATCTTCAGCTTCATTTTGGATATTTATTTTGGTGAAAAATGTTGTAGTATAGTTGTGGTTATGCATGCTTTGATGGTGCATGTTATATATAATTATATTACGTGTACGTTGAAAATATCAGCATTTCAGTGCAGTTTTATATATTCTTCACTGGTACCTAATATAACGCATTTGTTTGTATGCACAAGTACCTAAATATGTTGCGTTAGCACAATGTACGATGATTTCATTCATTTCTCGGAGTTCACCGACAAATATAAAAAGCTCAAAATAGATTACAGCACAAAAGGTTTTTGATCATAGATTGATCCTTGCAGGCAACCTGCACAAGTAGTCAACATTACTACTTGACAAATTGCATTATTTTTGAATGTTTTGTCATAGTTTTATTCAGAATAATGAAATAATTGTAGTAAAATGAATGATAAATTGGAGTTGTCTTACTTCATTCCATTTGTGTCTAATTTGTAATTTAGCAAAGTGCTTGTCGTTTTTCATTGGTCATGTTAATAAGTAAAGCTGCGGGTGGAAATAAATGCAGTGTGTCTATACCGGTTGCTTCATTTACAAACAAAGTACGGTCAATTTGAAGAGATAACAAATGGCATGTACGTGCCATACTAAAAATTAATAGCTGGCGGCATAATGAAGCATCATCAATTCAGTATTATTTTGTTAGATATGGTTATCCGTTTAATAGAAATTGTGATGATATTCTCCTTCAAAGTAAAGTTTTATTAATTATTTAAAATTGTTTTGCATCGTTTTGGTACATCATTGCTGTGATCTGACTACTACTTCGTATTATCTATTGTAATAGCGGATCTATTAATTAGTTATTCGTTTCCAAGCTTTGTTGTGATGCCTGCGATATCATCTAACAAACAAGAAAATATAAATAATAATTACCTTGAAAAGTAAAATTATTTTGCGCAAGCATTATAGTCCCCGTTGTTGGTATTTAGTTATCAGGAATAAAAGGTTTATCTCCACCTGTTTCTTAAAAATTTCTAGCCCGAAATCCGCCGGTGCCCATGAGGGAATGCCTCTTAGTTTATTTAGCTTGTATGAAATCTGCAATTTGCATGAAATTTGTCATCGGGTAGCACTCCCTTGATGAGGTATCAAAAACCCAAAAATTATTTTATGAAAAATAAAATGCTGTCTTTGATGCAACCATGGAGTTATCTTCTCTTTTAAAATGTTATCTAATCATGGCTTTTGACGATTTTAGAGCTGTATTGTATGATGCCCAGTAGAAATGGCGTCCAGCTATAGATTGTATTATATGGCATCGTTTTATGGGACTACCAAGTACTAAACAAACTATATATATACACCGCTTATTTTTTGTCACAAGCCATTCACGGTTAAAGTTGCAGCAGGATGCAACTGTTACTTTGAATATGTGCATTTATTTTTCAAAGGAGTCCTCTTATAAATTTTCCTCAATGTTAGACATCTTGGGCTGTTGCCTGATTTCAAGTCGTTGTAGTAGTAATAGATCATGGAAGTGGCACTAGTTAGGCACTAGTAGGGCACTAGTAGGGCACTAGTAAGGCACTAGTGTGGCACTAGTAAGGCACTAGTATGGCACTAGTATGGCACTAGTATGGCACTAGTATGGCACTAGTATGGCACTAGTATGGCACTAGTAAGGCACTAGTATGGCACTAGTATGGCACTAGTAGGGCACTAGTGTGGCACTAGTATGGCACTAGTTAGGCACTAGTAAGGCACTAGTATGGCACTAGTATGGCACTAGTATGGCACTAGTAAGGCACTAGTATGGCACTAGTATGGCACTAGTAGGGCACTAGTGTGGCACTAGTATGGCACTAGTTAGGCACTAGTAAGGCACTAGTGTGGCACTAGTGTGGCACTAGTATGGCAGTATTGCTGGCGAGTTTGTTTAAAACGTCAATCATTTATGTACACTTACATTTTTACTTTTAGAAATCCCGGTACTATCCATACAAGATCTCTGATGGAAACCCATTCCGTACAGCTCATAATCTTTCACAAAAGCTCGCACTCGCCTTCCTTGGCACAGTTACTAACCTCACTTATTAAACGCACTCGTTGTTGTGGCTGGTCAGAAGTTAGACAATGTTACTTGCATTATTAAGAAGATGTAAATAATGGTTTATTGTGCATTTTTATATGATAGCTGTATAGTGTGTATTATATGTACAAATTTCATTGTACTGTACAACTGTTTTAATTACACATTATATCCACCATAAGGTCATCTGCTGCTTTGTGTTTCTTGTAATAATATTTTCTTCCCCTCCATTTAGCAGCTTAGATTGAAACACTATAATATGAAGTACACTTGTTGTCTGTCCCAATAGCACGCTATATTTTGTCTCAAATTTCCAAGTCCTTGATGCCATGTTGGTGGATTGTTAGCAAAGCAGCTGAACAAATACTTCTGACACTGAGCAAGCAATAATATATTGTTTTTACATTCTCTTCGATAGTTAAAATGCTTCATAAATGTTTTTTTTTCAATAATTAGATTTGTAGACTTGTTAAAAAGAAACAAGTGTGCCATTGAATTCAGTTGCATTGCTTCTCGAACAAAATAACAATAATCTGTAATTAATATTTTTGCTTTTCTAATTTTAAATATGAACTAAGTAGAATTCTCCGGAAAGTTTTAAAATGGAAGAGATACTTTTAGATATTGACAGAATGATAGCCTCGATTGTTAGCGCAAAATTGGCAATTTCAACCTCCACACAGGCACCCTGGATAGCTAAACAGTTTGTGAAATCTAATGCCACAACAGAGATGAGCTTTACCATAGTGTGATAGTTACGCCCTGGCTACACAAACTGATGATTTGTTTGTTTGGAACGTAGTAGAAAGCGATTTATAAATATTGACTCACCAAAATATTATCATCCAATAATCATTTCACAAAAAAATTACCCATTCACAATATCGTTTTTTTTTTTATTCTTGTAGCAGCGTAGACTAACATTTTTGTCTACGCTGCTACGAAAAAGAAAATGGTCGGCGAAATGTCGGCTGCCACATACTTACGAATTGTAGGTGTGTGTATCCAAGATTTTACTGTTGATTTATTAATCATATGTGTAAAAATGGAAGACGAGTAATTATCAAACTGTGTTGTGATTGGTCCTTGAATGATATACCAATGCATTATCAATTTTAATTTCCCTTCGATTAATCTTCATTTACAGACATGATTGATTTAGAGTGCAACGTAATTAGTGTAGCAACAAAGCAGAGATGCATTTGGTTTTAGAAAAGATATATATATATTTTAATATTAAAATATATCGCAGTTACAGAAAGTTAATATCAATTCAATAATGCAGATAACTGATATGGTTTGAAGTAATCAGGGAGAGTGATATGAAAAGACATGAATGCATTAAAATGTCACACCACATGACCTTCAGCAATAAATAAAAAATGGAATGAACAAACTTCACTCAATAATTTCCAAAAATGCAAAATAATATTCTGAAACCTTACAAAATGATTAATATCTAACTATAGATAAAAGTGCCGAAAATTCATGCATGGAGAGTTTGCGAGGCAAACCTGCTGTGACGGCTACACCATTTTTAAGAGCAGCGAAGTTATGTAAAAAAAAAACTCTAAACCAGCGGATAACAGTAAAAAAAATTTTTGGAATTCACTCGTAGATCTCCCGAGCTGAGAACCAGGGAGTGGAAAATAAAAACTCTTCATTTCATTCTCGATGCAAAATTTGATTGAAAAGCATAGAAAATAGATACTGAGTCTGGTTGTAAATCAGAAAATTTTCAAGGATTTGGGAACAAACTACAGGGTCTATGCACCAAAAACATATATTGTCAAACGGTTGTCCTTCACCTTCCATTTCCACACATGTTCGACAACGTCCTGATTTCCTATAGCAGTGTAAGTGCCTTGTCTGTTCATGTACCTACAAAAAATTTCTTGCCGTAAAAAATACAAAATGCTATAAAAACTTTGGCTTCCGGTTTTGAAAAGAATATTTTTTTTCTACAAAACCCACTATTACAGTAATGTTTTGAAAGAAAATTAGCAACAAAACTTGGGTGTGCTTCCTTAAACAAATATCCACAATAGAAATAAATGATCTCCAAGCGATTCGGGAAAAGGAGAGGTGCTGTTATGGGCAGCAACTGAGCCAAAATTAATTTGCGTATTATAATTTATTAATTCAAAGTAATCCAAAGTGAAGTAATTTCAAAATCACCATTTATCATAATAATTGTATTTTTTTATTTTTGAAGCACGTGCAGACACATATTGGTCTGGCTGAATATGCTCAGTCAGCATTAATCCAATAATCGTATGTTTACTAGAAGAAAGTGAACAATTAATAGGCATGGTGTGAACCACATACACATTAAAAATTACTGAAAAGATAAACTAAGTGAATATTGTTTTGCGACAATTATCGTGAATCCAATCCGAGCATTTTTATTTAGTATTTGAATATCAGCATTAATTATTTGAAAAAAATACCTAAAGCTAATCTGTTTTTTTTTTAAATTATTCAGCAGACCAATTTGGAAGTATTGCAATTCCAAAAGTAAATGTCGGGCAACGCCACATGAGCTGATTTAAAAATCTCTCTCACCATAGACTAAATGATCCTTCAGGATATGAGAAAGTTCTCTGTACAGCATCCACAAGTTTCAGATAGTTTGTGTTTAAAGGGAGAAAGACAGTCTCTGCCAAGGGCCCAGATAAGAGCTCTATCTGACACATGACAGGCTTGACAGCCAGCGCAGGTTTGTTTTGTGTTGGGGCTACAGCAGTACCATTACCCTGTTTAGTGTGCGATGGTTGGCTGGCTTTTCCCACAGCCCGGGGCAGCTTAGGTGGAGGGTGTTTGGGAGAGTCTGTAAAATAGGACTGAGTGCTGTCACTTGGCAGGTGCAGACAAAAGCCAATAGAAAAATTTCATCAAAAATTGGAGTTGCTTCCTAAATTATCGACAAGAGAGGGCAACTGCAGCTGCACACTATAACACAGCCAATATGTGGTGCACAGGAGCAAACTGTACCTGGTCTGTCCGATTGTAATAATGTAAATTCATTCAACACATTAGCTTGCCGTCCATTAGACTTGGCTTCAGATTTGGGTTCATCTTTAGGGGTCGGTGTAGCAGATCTAGGAAAATCAGGTCTGTCTGGTGGTGCCTATTAGATAGCAGGAGGATAGGTTATACTGACAATAATGTAACTCTAAGCAAACAATTCAGCTAATTATTTTGACTAAATTAAAACTATTGAACATCTGACTATGGAATTATCTTCTCAATCAACTATTGAAAGAGGTTACAAATTTGACTGACATCCATCGTGTATCATACACTTTTGCATGGATGATCTGTATCCAGACAAAACAAAGAGTGTAAACAAAAAGGCATATCACGTAATAAATGATGGCACACAAAGCTAATAGCGATCCAGCGAGCCTTCTCTCCAAGCACACAGAACCAAAGATCGACCATTGGTATAAAATTTTTAAAAAGATCAATATTTTTTTTATTCATTGAGGCTAAATTAACGGAAAGCTCTCATTTTTTCCGCATTTGCCGTCTTGAAAAGCTGTTTTTGGAGAATAATACGGACGAAAGGCATACAGAGTTTTCTTCTCCCAGTACTGATGCTCTGTAGATCACATGACAGGAGTGAAATCTGACTAACTAATCTAACTAGACACTACGGTGAGCCAATCAGTGAAGAGCAAGCAATCAAACTAGTCAAAGCAGGTGAAATACAAAATTGTTAGCTCAACAAAAAATGCTAACTTTTCAAACAGATACCAGCGATGACATAACAAGATGCGTCACAAACAATGAGACAGTATCACATGATACCTGCGATGTATGATTTATATCGCGCTGTAAGAAACTATAGGCTGCACCATAGCAGGAAATTTCTAAAAACAATTTCTGTGAAACACACGAAGCAATCTGAGATATCAACGTGTAAAATGGGAGTGATGAAAAGCCCTAGATTTAACTAAGTAGTCATTTTCTCGACTGACCAATCAGCAATAAGAATAAATAATAGGCAGCCAATCAAAGATAAGGTGAAATGTAACTAAATCAAGGGCGTAACGCAAGCAAACAGCACACAAATCAACCAATCAGGAGCCAATATACCTGTTTCTTCTTATTCTCTGCTAGCTTATGTGATGGATACAAAACAATTTTAAAACAAGTTAAATATGTTGGCCGTATCATGTATGCGCTGAACAAATCTCCCATAAAAAGTGTGGAACTTTGAACTAAAATAAAAACAGAAAATTTTTTTTCTTTTTTCAATTTGATTTTGATAAGAAAAACTTGCAGAGATTGTTTTATAAACAATTCCAATCAGGAGCATAGAAAGCAGATACATACCAGTTTGGGGCCCACAAATCCGGAGAATGTGTCGCCTGATTGAAGTGAAGAAACGACCTACAAAAAGATAAATATTGAAATCTCTAAACCTTTAAACTAAAAGCCGAGGTACTCACACAAAGAGCAAACATATCCTGATACTGTACCGTAGCTTTGCCTAGGTAGTTCTTTTTAGCTATATTATTCAGTTTGACTTGGGGAGGGATGTATAGCTGATCAGCCCCTCTTTGCATTAAATCCAGGTGGCTAGTGCCATTCTACAACATAATTTACATTTGTTGGATTTGTCTTCACATAAAGCATAAACAGTGAAAAACATCATTTTAGTTTTCATCAAAAATCAACAGGAAAAGTCAGCATGCGGATCAAATCACATGACCTGTAACATCACATGACCTGTAATATCACATGACCTGTAATATCACATGACCTGTAATATCACATGACCTGTAATATCACATGACATGTAATATCACATGAGCTGCAATATTACATGACCTGTAACATCACATGACCTGTAACATCACATGACCTGTAATATCACATGACATGTAATATCACATGACCTGTAATATCACATGACATGTAATATCACATGACCTGTAACATCACATGACCTGTAATCTCACATGAGCTGCAATATTACATGACCTGTAACATCGCACAACCTCTAATATCGCATGACCTCTAATATATAGCATTTACCCTGAGACTCTGAAGCGCAACATTGATGTCTAAAGTCCTCGGTGCAGAGCTACTGTCTCGTTCCACCAGTGATTTGACCTCTAGAAGTGCATCTGTGCAACTTTTACCATTTCCTAACCTCAAGTGACACGCAGCTTCATTGTATATAGCCTGTGGTACGACATAACCAAGTGATACAATATAGCTTTAGAGCAGAGATAATTAACGGGTAAGGAGGAAGGAACTGATACATACCTCCACCTGGTATAATTTACTGCGAAGACCCAACTGTGTGTAGTCTATTACAGTAACTTGTCTCATGCAGTTCACACACTTCTGGTTGTCTTTAGCAGACTCGGCATACCTGTGAGAGTGTGTATCATGAGAAAACAGATCTCAGTTTGGGCAGAGGGCAGAGAGACAACCAATTTATAGCTTGAGAGTGAGCTTTCAATGATAGACAAGTTAAGGAGGGACTCAGCTAACCAACCCACCCACCACAAGGAAGACTAGCACTAAGCTATATCATAAGTAGCCCCAGAGTAACAACTAATCATTAGCTCATTACCTGCGAGTTTACAGGATTGTCTCCTCCTTCAAATGAGCAAAGTCAAAATGTACAACAGATCAAAATGTACAGATAAGTTTTCACTGATATAATCTAACTTGTATAGTGAAACTTTAACAAAATAATTTTTCTGAAGTTCTTCCAACTTTGCTTGAAGGAATCCACGTGAAACGATTATTTTACTGAATAAAAATTATTAATCAGACTGATAAATTTCTTTTCATAATTATGAAGAATACGAAAACTAGGCCAATCCCCCTTCCCCATAACAAAGCCCAAAAAGATCATTGCTCCACCAAAAAGCTTCTACAAAAATGAAATTATTGCCATTTTCCATAATCGTAAACTAATATTCTGAGAAAGTATCTAAAAAGCCCTCAAAGTGGCCAAAGCACCATATTTGTTACAATCACAAGTGATTGATTATTAAATTTAAAGCCGCGTTTACACTAGGCGACTCCGATTCCTTTGAAGTTTGCCGATTGCGTCTTGGCACTGGAGACTGGCACTGTTTTCGGTGGAGATGCAAGGTTGTCGGAGGCTGAGACGCGCAACCCAGCAGTGTCGGGTTCGAGCGACAAGTCACAGCGTCTTCAAAGCCACGTGACACAGTTTAACCAATTAAGTTGCTCTATATAGAGGTTCCAATATTTTGTTTATTCTAGCCTGGATATAATGTAAACAATGATTGTTATAAGATCGTAAGGTTGTTATTAAACAATTAATTGTTACCAGCATTGTTGACATGTATGTTTATTATTTTTCTTATCGAAAGAATTGAACTATGTATGTTCAACAATAATAAATAATTCATTTTCGGAGTAGTTATCAGTAGTATTTTAGATACAAACATAAAAAGAACGTAAAATTTTCTTTAAATTATTATCTAATTTCGGTAAGTGATATTATTATTTATAGATAAGTTAAAATTTCATATTATAGGCAAATAAAAAACCCACAAGAGGCATAGAGAACTACTGCCTGGTAGAAAACTGGTAATAATTAAATCACAACTCATCAATCCAACTGCATGAGCAGGAACGCAATAAATTATTTCAGCTAAGATGGTTGGGCAACTCCGAAGTCGCAAAACTCGAAAAGTTAGGGTGTCGCAGCAGTGTAAATGCAACATGCGACTGCGACAATCACTGAGTCGAAGTCGCCTAGTGTAAACGCGGCTCAAGTAGGACAACTCTCAGAAAATGACGAGTAATGTGCAGTTTACCAAAAAAAAAAATCAGTTTTTTCACAGTTGGTGTTGCGTCGGCCAGTTTCCCTGTAGAGTATAAGATTTTACGAGTGACCAGTTAAACAATGAAAAATAATTTCTCATCAAAGTTGAAACATTAAAAAATATAATTGGAAGTTGTGTATGTGAGGAAACATACCTCTCTAGCTGGTACAGAACAATCGCTCTCTGGAAGTATGCGATGGCGTTATGTGGGTCTCTATCCAAGCATTGATTGAAATACTAAATAAAGTAACATATTACAATAAATATTATAATATAATAATTAATTTTGTAACTCTGTGATTAAAGTAAAAGTCACGAAAATTGTATCTTAGTTTACCGCTAGCGATGTCGAAAGGTCGCCAAGAAGCTTGTGTAATACGGCAGCATTGTAACACAGCTTTGACACTCCTTGTTGAGGCTTTGCTGACACTAACGTCTCAAACTTTTTGGCAGCAATCTTGGTGGTTGAGAAATCATTGGGGTTGGCTTTAAAGAGCTCCGCTGCCTCGTTCCAAATAATGATCGTTTCTTTTTCATTCATGGTAACACAGCTACATAGACAAAACAGCATAGACCTCTAACTACCTTGTGATTCATGATAACACAACTACATAGACACAATAGCACAGACCTCAAACTACCTTGTGACAGAAAATACAAACAGTGGCTGCAAGGAAGAAAGATTGATTGGCCACGCATCAATGAGCAATGCTTACGTCAACACCATATCAGATTTGTCATTAGACAAATAACCTTGCCATGATATTTCACACTTGTATAAGATTTACTTTACGTATTCTCTATCCATTATCTATTGCCCACTAAATTGTCTCAGAAATTCGCTCTGAATGCAGCAGTGACTGCGTTCCATTTTACGTTATTCTTGAGTGAAAGACTTTTCCGGTTTCTATTCATCAGCAAATATCGTATAAATACATTAACAACGGACAAGGAAACAACTCTTTCTCAGTGTTTGTCACTGAGGTGACTCTCTCAGTTCAGTTATAATTTTTTTTAATATCAAGGCTATTTCTTCAGCCCTAATTTTGGTAGAAATATAACAAACTCTTGTGGTTATTCGAGCATACTATATTAGTTTTGACATAGATGATAAAGAAACCAGAAACAGCTAAATGTACAACATATAGACGTACAACATATATATGTACAACATATATATGTACAACATATAAATGTACAACATATATATGTACAACATATATATGTACAATATATATATGTACAACATATATGCGTACAACATATATATGTACAACATATATATGTACAATATATATATGTACAACATATATACGTACAACATGTTGTGGATTTTCATAGCATACACTCCTGCGCACCTTATCATTATCGAGCCTGGCACCTTCGTACTAATGACTAGGCTCAGAAGCAATCATATCGGTCAATACCGAACTGACCGACCCTGCATGGTAGGACTATACCGACCCTGTATAAGACCATACCGACCCTGTATAGGACTATGCCGACCTCACCGAGTCGGCAGGAAGTGAACCATCATAGCCTGAGGACCATAAACTATCCTAAAAGCCTCAGGAAGATGGATCCAGGACTTAACTACCCCTAAACCAGAGGAGGAGCGAATACAAAGGCTGCAAAGGCAGGACAGGAAGTGGATGAGCCGTTGATTGGACAATTGTCTTATAATCCCTCCTACATTTGATGGGACCATATCTACCTTAGTCTTGTGATTCGTTGTTTATTATTATAAGCTTTTGTATTGGTTAATCAAGTATTATTATCTCGTGATTGGTTGTGACAAAGATCACTTCCTGTCACTTCCTGTGAGATGCCTATAAAAGGCAGAACATTGTTATTTACCTTCAGTTATTGTTTAGAGTTTCACCTTTTACTAACTCGTATTTATTCTGGATGAATAAATGGCTTATTACTCGATAGCACTGTAGTAATGCGTTTGAGCCGAGGGCTCTGTTTCGGTTGTAGAGTTGAGACTCTATCTCGGTGGCATACCGACCCTGCTGTTGTAGCAGGTGAAATATAACAACTGGTGGCAGCAAGCTACCAGTTGTACAACATATATACGTACAAAACCCGCTCACTCTGAACTAGAGAGATACAGGAAAAGTAGTTTTAATTCCTGATCACATTTTTATCAACTGATGCAAACTTTTTGGTTTGACTAGTTGATCTAACTCACAAATTTAACTCTCGCTAGTTATCACTGTTTCTTGTTAAATGAAATGAGATTGTGATGGGAAAAAAAGGAGAACAACTCTTAGAAACAGCAAGTCTTAGCAGATTACCAAAGGACTTATGTACCGTTCAATTTAAAGGGTCAGTAAGTACCACCAGAACTTCATATAAACAAGGTTTTGCACCAAAATTTTCCCCAAAATTTTAGTCTAATGAATATGATTCATTCGCACTTGAATAATGATATCTATCTCGCTATTATTTATGGCTTTGGCTAGATCTAGTCAAATAGGGCTTTGACAACTTCCAAGGTTTTGAAAATATGCAAAAATTAGGAGTTGTTCTCTCATGCAAGGGTACACAAAGTGCCATTGAGCTTTGCAGAAAATGCAAAAAAACAACACAATTAAGGAGAGTATACAATATAGTTCTGCAACTATGGTATGTAACATGTTAATACCAATGCCTTGAAGTGAGGCTGTATTTTTTGCATCGTGCATACTTAAAATAGAGCATGCTACTAACTTATGTTACACCTGGTCGGGCCCAGGTAGTTGGGCCCAGGTAGTAAATAACACTAGTTCACTGCAGTAAATGTGCCACGTGAATGGCTGGTTGTGCTCGCAAATAAACTGGCAGTCAGCACTCAGTTATTGCATTATTCCACACTCGTTGACCTAATTGTTACTGTGGTTTGTAAGTAAACATGGTAGGCTGTAACACCACTAAATCAAAATTCAGTGACAGGCGGTTAGAGGCTGGTGCTTACACAAATAAATGGCCATGTGAGTGACATGAGGTCTTTATCTAACAAGTACACTGCAAAAGTAGTGTGTGTTATCAAGCCATGTTTGTTTTTTATGGATTACATCTCTGATATGTATTCGAATCACGTACAATGGTTTGCCATATTAAATATTGAAGTATAGTACAGTTTACAATACTTCTTTTGCGACCAGCTTGTAACATAAATGTTGAATTCAGCACCTGCCCCCAACGATGTAAGAATGTATGATTTTGTTAAAAATCTTTTAGTGCCTTTTTTCTGTAAATGCAATCATTATCTCAGTAGCAAGTTCAGCTCAGATGTCTTAATTTTTATAAAATTTTTTGCTCACATGTTTATGCATCTTTCATAGATTTCACATCTCCATCGGAGCTGGTTCCCAGGTGTTTTTATGCTTGGGAGAAGGTAGAGTCAGCATACGGTGGGCCTTGCCAAAATTTTGTGCTTTTTTATCCTTTTTATAACTAACACAAGTTTGCTAATTTGATTGATTAATGACCGTATCAACTTTTTACACTCAGCTGATCCAAGGAGTTTGATTTGGAGGTTGGGCACCTGGTAATCAACGGTAGATGTTTCGACTAGTCGATCTCGAAACCAGTGACAAGAGAGGATAACTTTTAACAGTCGTGCATCTAGTTTTTTCTATGTTAAGCGTTTCTCTTGTAAATATAAATATGGATATAACCTTATATTGTAATTAATAATTATTAATCGATTTTATTCCAATAACTATGATATATAATAAAATATTTTAATAATGCGTATAAAACAAACAATATTTATATGACAATATAGATGATAATACAAAGCAAATTATGCATGTCCGACCAAGGAGTTTGATTAATCTGATTTGAAAATCAAACTCCTTGGTCCTACATAGTAGTACTGTATACTCAGCTTATTTACGTTATATTGTAGGATAATCTCCTTTTTACTTTCACTTCATTGAAGGTCAATAAACTATTTTTGGTATCAGCTGTCATAATTTTTTTAAAAACCATACATTGCATAATAACTATTAATTGATACTTTCTTTTGTAGGTAATTTGATTAATTAAGGCCATGGCCAATCAGCAGACATACTGATCTCATTCAGCGAATCATCACATAAACAATAAACTCTTTACATAGAGAAACTCGGTTGAAGCCTGGTTTAAACATCTTTACCTGCGCTCATCAATGAGGTTAAGTATATAGAACTCGCGCGCCACCGGATAAAAAACGACAATAAACCGCGCGCCATTTTCTAATTAAATGAAATGAATTTGGCAGAGAATTAATCAATTTATATAGAAAGCTAAAGCAAAAGTTGACATGGAAATTACTAATATAATATTGTGAATTCAAGCCCCATAACGTTGGGAGAAAATTATTTTCCGCAGGCATGCGTGGCAAAATAAAGCTGTTCACCGATTTCCAAGCTAACAGTTTTTTCGTCAAAAAACTCATCTCTCATTTTAAAATAATTGTTTTTTTTTCATTTTTGCTCACTCTAACATTATTTTATATATTTCAGGACACTGATGAAAAATTTCCCTAGCACTTGGTGTCAAAAAATTGAGGCCAAAGTTTTGAATTGGGTATATTCATACAAAAATGGTATAACATGATAGTTATATAACTATGAGGACGTTTATCTACAAAAAATTAATAACTTCTGAGGCTATTTTCATGAGCGCAATGAAGCTAGATGCATTTTAACCCTATGCAAGTAGTTATTTGGCTGCTTAACATCATTATTCTATACCCAGCAGGCTCAGTTTGTAATGCCAATAATTCTCAGAACTGTCGGCCATATTACTGTAACCCTATCACAACTTATGTTATACATAAAACGGTTATATTGATTGCGTGATCAACCTCCTCGTAAAACTTCTTGGTTGATCGCAGCAGCAGAAGTGCGTATCTGTCTGGAAGTGGGAAACTGTTGCTGCCTGTATAGGTAGAGCAAGCCATCAGCTGCCAGCAATGAATGAATTTAATAAAGCCAATGTTTTTTTATGTTTTGGCCTGTGTGTACATCGATCAAAATATTATAAACCAAATTGCTTTACATGTAATTAGATTGGTGGGAGAGGGGAGGGGAAGAGGGCTCTAATTCCCACAGTCATTGAGGTAGAGGAATGCATCGTCCAACAGGCTTATCAAATTTCTATCACTGGTTGACGAGTCGCGTTTTATGGTCTTAATTTTGGTATACACTCATTAGAAATCTCATGCTGTCAGACCAGTAGAGTGTCCAACATAGTTTACACATATCCACGTTTGCTAGCTCTCATCTTGGAAGAGTTGCTTGTACACTTGGAATGGGGTACAAACAACGCTAGGTTTTTTCCGTTCAAATAGTAAAAACAGGCAAGCTAATAAAACAATGAATGGGTGTAGAGTAGAAGAACGAAGAGAATACTATTCATATGTATGCTGTTGGCTACAATCCACAGCAGCAATGAGTTCACCAAGTCTGGAATGATGCAATAGCTGAGTGCTGACTGCCTGTTCATTTTTGAGCGCAAAAGCACAGACCGCCAATCGCACAGCACGCTTACCGCAGTGAACTAGTATTATTGTACAGGATTTCACTCGGTATCAGCACTTGATCACCGAAAAGTCCTCCTGTCAGACTGTATTGGCCCGCTCTGTTGGGTGCAAGTTGCCACTGACTCCTGCACGGCGTGGTCAATGACCGATGACCATTGCTAGGTGGGCCGAACTGTCAGCTTACACTTGTCCTGGCAACAGCCGAGGCCGAACAGCTGCACAGTAGGCCGAACAGTCGACGGTTATTCTTTTAGTGTGTGTCTCTTTGTGGGTTCCACATTGTACACTTATAGCTGCGGCTATAATTGGTACCTACTTGTGGAAAGGTGCGCAAGTGAGTTTATTGTTTGAGAACAATTGAACCCTGGGGGTGTATGGATTAACTCTGATTTTATTATGGCAGACACAGATATTTATACAATAGGTAAACAATAGACATATAAGATATACAATAGAAGGTTCCGCCCATCAGCAGTAGTTGGCTAGCATGATAAGAAAATAGGTGTGTAGTAAAATGTGTAAGCATACAAAGTATGGATAAGAAGCACCGCCCAGTACTAGCGGTTGGTTGTTTAGTAAAAATAGGCGTGTTTGTAGGCATGATTGATTGCTTATTACATAAAACTCTAGCCTAGAACTGTTTATAATGAGTGAGTCAATATCTCGTTGCCGTCCTCCACATTATTTACTACCTGGGTACAACTCTCACCGAATTGATTAGATCAAACTCTTTGCTCTGAGCTTGCTCTTCCAGTTAAACCAACAACAACATTTGAGCTCGAAAACTCGCTTTCAGGAGTTGACTGTGCATCAGATTTGGTACTGGCTGTGTGCTTATCAAATCAATGACGTGTTTCACTAGTCCTACCAAAATACATGCTCGGTGGGCACACTACCTAATCAGGGTCAGTATAATAGGAGGTAGCACCATACACCATCTCAATAATCATTCATAAATAAAGCAGTGTTTTGAGCTAGTGAAATACACAAAAAAACGCTCCACTGATTGGGATGAAAATTTTAGGTTATGTTCTAACAACATAAATCTTCCACCCTACCAAAGATCATCGGAATCTGTGACTATCAATTTATCTATGCACAAAGGGCTTTAACTACAGATGAATAATAATAATAATAATAGCAGTTAGCATTATTGATTGATTGATATGCAAATAATTACATTAATACTCTAATAATAATTAATTAAATCATAATGAAGTAAACCAGCTGTGGAATGTTGATACAAATCAAGGACAATTCAACTCTTTAGTACTGGTTAGTGGCCTTAAAAAGGACCGTTGTGGGAGAGAGCAGCCTGTTCAGAAGGTGATGACGCAAGTGTTATTTAGATCAATGTTGTCATCTGGAGAGGCTGTCGACACAATATTCGATGACACTGTTGTGGCAGGACTGGCTCGTGAGGATTGTGGTGCTAGACACCACAATGGGCGGCGCAGCCATTGCGTTATGAAAGGCCGACGGCGATTCCTATGGTTAGAATAGAGCTGACGCTCCTGAGGGCTTGGTCGTTTCAATGGCTTAGGTTCCTGCGGCGGATCTGTCCGCGTAGAGATTGTTCGAGCGTGGAAGAGGCGCTTATGCTCAATCTCCTTCTCTTTAGAGGTGAAGTAAACATCACATCACAATGACCTCCCTTTCAGTGGATTCACACATGCTTTGCCAACTCTCGAAGACCTCTTCATGAAAAGCTGCACTCGTAGCAAAAAAACATGTTGCTGCCAGTGGTAGATGCTCAGCACTGATGATGCCAAGTTGTGTCAGTAGTCATATAGTATTAAAGTGAACGGACTGGTAAAAAAATTCATCAATAGCAAGCGCTGTGTAAACTCCGTGTAATGTAATCCACTCTTTGCATTGTTGTATAATGTCCATTGTAATATTTCCTATTAAATATTATTATTTTATTTTTTATTACTATAAGTTGCAAATTTGTGTTGTGGATGCTTAAAAAATATTATAAGTATTGTTTAATCAGTTCTGGTGCAAATATCTACTGTCAGAGGTTGTATAAAAACGGATGTAGTTGACCTATCAAAATATTGTCCAATCAGGGACATAATTTTGAATACTACTACTATATGAACTTGAATTATTTTTATTTGTGCCAGAGTTGGATAAAGTTGTGAGCATACTTGAAACAATTCTGCAGCTCTCAATCAAATCTAACTGTAAGCCTCTGCACCCACTCTACTATGTGGCAGTTATAACACCTACGTCTCATTGTAGTAACTGCATAGACACTAGTTAGTAGTTGCGCTGGAGTTAATCCGAGATAGCGATTGTAGCTAAATAGGCCTCTGCACCCACTCTACTACGTGGCAGTTATAAAAATCTACGTCTCACAGTAGTCACTGCATTAGCACTAGTTTAGCCGGGCAAGTCTATTGACACTGCAAATTAATAGTGACTGTTAGTCAGTTGTTAAGTAAACCTCTGCCTATATTACTACTACTAAAGGTGGTGATTAATTATACGGCAAGTTAAATCGTAATAAGAGTTTAGTCTATCAACCGGGCCTGTTTTCGGTCCCTCAACTATCAACCTGGCCTGTTTTCGGTCCCTTAACTATCTACCGGGCCTGTCTTTAGTCCACCCACAGAATATCAACCGGGCCTGTTTTCGGTCCCCCCGACTATCAACCGGGCCTGTTTTCGGTCCATTCACAGACTACCAACTGGGCACAATTTGGGTCCTGTGAGAGATTTGGCGTAATTTTACTTCCATAATAATAATAATAGCAAACAAAACAATGATCATAAGCGAAGAACTTTAAACAAAAAATCCATTCATCACATACACTGTGACCCGCATCAATAACAAACATCACCATGATGATAGCAGAGCTACCATGATATTCATGATCGATGATAACTACTATCATTATTATTATTATAAAAATTGAACTGATTAAATTATTGCAAAAAGTATTGTTATTTATTTATTATTTATTACTATTATTTTAACCACCACAACAATTATTAATATCAATTAAACCACCATTGGATGATCACGATTATTATTCATCATTATTGTTTACATCATCATTCATTACTCATCATCATTATTAATAATAATTACAATAATAATAATTAATATAATAATAACTATTATTTATTTAGTCATCAGATCATGATGATGATCATTATCATTCATTCATTTATTGACCATTCCAATTCCACAAGAAAATGCCAAGCCAATTGGATCGTCATAATTTCTGTGAGCAATATTCTTACCTACAGTCATTAGAAGTAATCAGAAGTTCATGCTACTCCATTCTGCATCTGACAAGGGATGCTAAACCGTGCAGAAAAAGAATAGTTTTTGGAAACCTTAGCGATGTAGGAAGCTACAAATGTATTAAATGGAATCGGTAAATCTTCACTCGTTTAAATTAATGACGGGCCTAATAGTGATCAGCCGACATCCAGAAATGCCCCCGGCTATTTTTCTTTGTAGGAGCGAGCAACTCCAAAATATAAAAACAGATGGAATGTATGTAGCGTGGGTTCTGTAATAGCAAGAGCAATCAACTGCCCATGATTAGGGAAGAAAAGAATATAAATCTCGTTAGAGCCAAAGCAAAGACAATGCGGGTTTCTAAAGCCACTGCACCGAGCACAAAACCAGGACTCTACTTTCCAATCAACCAATTACACTACAATCCATTGACTGTCAACTTACGAACAGATTACACCGTTCGACCAGCCAGGTCTGAAAACCATTCCATAACGTGACGACTCCCTTCATGTGATGCAGTAAATAAACTGATGACATGCAAGTATTACAAAATGGTGCGGTGAAGTAACTCATTTACCAAGTTACTGGAATGATCTATGCGTATGTGTATATGTCTATGCGTATCGACTGCATGACCAAAAGCCTCCAACAGGTTTTCTACTGCAGATAACAAAGACAAAACAATAGACAGTTTGTGGTGTAACGCAGAGTCTTTATTCAGCATCTACATTGACAGTCATGAGGCCCTTAAAGGTGCTAACAGGTACATATGTGACAAGAGTGTACAATTTCTCAGCAGAGTCCTCGTCTTCATTACGTTTCCTTGCTAGCCTCACTCTTAGCCTGTATGGTACATTTCTACAATGGATAGTGAGGGGGGTGGTAAGTGAACAGTTCCTAGTGCTAACAACTATCCCACGTCTACATAAGCTATATAACGCATAAAACCATGACATACGAAATCAGTTCACACAACAAATCAAATGTTGCCCTACTCGAGTGAGCCAGACCACAACTGAAACACAAAAGCGAGGAGGCACACTTTCCAACAAGAGAAGAAACTTTAGGGTTATTGTGATTGACAAGTGTAATCATTGGTTGGGGACATTTCTGTGGTAGCCAGCCAAAATTTGCTACATAAGATATCATACGATATACCACAGAGAGCTAGTTACATCTCAACTACTGTGACTGAGAAGACAGCTCAAAATTTTTGAATTTTGCTCCAAGTTGAAACTTGTCGTACTTTTATACCCGCAACGTAAATTAGTCGTAATTTTTAAAGTTGAATTTTTCAGGATTTTGAGGGTATGTTGGGCCATACAAGTGCCAACTGTAGATTGCTTCAATAACAAGTGCAGCTGATGAATCCATATTTTAAACGCAGAGAATTCTGCTTTATAGTTCTCGTCCTCAAACAAAAATTATAATCAGTAGTCAATGTAGAGTACTTTATGAAGTATACCGCAAACTTCTATGTGTTTTTTGATAAAGAAAGTTCCGCCCATAAAACGTGCGAAAAGTCAAATTTCAGTAAATATATCGAAAGTTTCTTCCAAAACTAGACATTCATCATTTCAAGATAAAATGCAAAACATTCAATTATTCAAAAAAAACACCCAAATCTGATTGCAACTGTAACTTATGTCTAACACATAAATCTAAAACTGCATGTACATAAAGCAATCGCTTGGCGATTGCGGAATTTCACCTTTTCTGTTTTTGGAGAAATTACTTGCATTTTATTTGAAGTTATCACCAAAATTAAAAAACCGTCAGTCAATTCCTTGTTCAACCACTCGCAACACGGGAATTTCATACCGCCATTTTCAATAGTACCATGCCAACCGGTAACTGCATAAAACCGAACGCCGAACAACCGAAGGAAGCGTTATTCTAATTAGCAGTCTACATGCAACATTACCGGGGCCGACAACTCTTAAATGTGTTCAATTGAAAATATAATATCAGCCGTCACGCAGCAGAGCAGAGATCAATGCCATCAATGTATTATGTTGAAAATACCCATAAAATACCATAAACATCGGTTATTGTGCTATATTTTTGTTTATAAATTGTGTGACAGCTGATCGAAGGCGTGTGCAGTGTGTCTATTTAAAAGTTGCGAGTTCTTTATCAGTCAAAGTAATGTTAATAAAAAATTAAAACGAATGGAACAGTTATTAACAGTATTAACATCTTGAATGCATTATAACTATGATAACATAACTGGAAAGTTAGCAGTTTCCCTGACATTAATTTTTAGTGATAGAAAATTTACAATTTTACAGTAGGCTCATCGGATAATGTAAAGAGACTGCTGTCACACTGCATATAAACAAAAAAGCCGTATAATAGCCGGTGTTCAATTTGTGATATGGTCACAAAAACCATACTCATGAACAATGTCAGACCATACAAACTTTCAGGGTTTTTTCACTAAGAGCATCTTACTTCCCTTAATGAATATACATAGAAAAATTAAGCTGTAGTGTTGAATATTTGCAAATTTTTAAAATCATGGGAGACAACTCTAAAGAATTATCCATCAACCAGCACCAATTAAATGATCATGATTCAATAACTGCAATAGAGTGAAGCCTTTGCAAGCATCATGCTTAAAGGGCTTAGGACGGGCTTTTCAAGACGCACTTTGTGTGTAGAGTTGTTTTCTCATCAAGCATTGTAAAACTATTGAGAAAACTCACTCGCGTCAACAAAACACCAATAGGTATCATGTAGAGGTCTATGGAGGTCTGTGACAATGCGTTCGGCAGAAGGGACTATCTGCATTATGATATTATATAGTATATTACAGCAAGTAGTTTGTACCATTTTTGTTACTTTTTCAGTTCCAAACTACTTTTCAAAAATCTTAATTATTATTATTTAGTGCTTTTGAAGTTTTTTCTTGGAAATATAGCCGGTATTTTAAATTTAATTATTATCGTTGTTGTAAAAAAAACAACGCCGGAAATACAATTTCGGCAATGTTTTTTTTCACCTAGTATTATCATGAAAGTATACTAATGTTATTGTTTGATTAATTTTTCACATGAAAATTATTATTTTGATAACAAAAATTTCATTATTTCTTTTGATTTTGATGACAAACACTATCACGTGAACGCCAGTGTATACATAATAGCGAGCTTACCAAAGATAAAATAAATTGCTGACTTGAGAAAAACAGCTCCAAAAAAATTAAAATTTGTTGCAATATCATTTTTTGCAATCAAAAGAGTCTCTGCACAAAACTAATATCTAGGACGCCCTATTTCTATGCGAACAAGCCCAATTTTTGAAAACTCGCTTTATAGCTCTATATAACTTGGTGCGTCTTCGAGAAAAAAAGGCGTCTTGGCAAGTGCTGACTGCGTCTATAGGAATCGCCTGACTGGTGAGAATTTTTCTGAACACATTTCAACCTCAGAAAGTTTGAATTAAATCAAATCCTCTTCAAATTAGGCGTCATAGGCCCTTTAATGCTGCTGTTGTAGCAGGTTCAGATGTGAACATTTTATGGGTATTTTCAACATAATACATTGATGACATTGATCTCTGCTCCCTCTCTGCTGTGCGACCACTGATATTATATTTTCGATTGAACACATTTCAGAGTTGTCGGCCCCGGTAATGTTGCATGTACACTGCTAATTAGAATAACGCTTCCTTCGGTCATTCGGCTGTTCGGTTTTATGCAGTTACTGCATGCCAACAGCATCACCTGATCTATCAACGACCACATAATAATTTGTAGGCAATAGCTTGCAATGGCGAGTTTGACTAAATCCGCTAAAGAGTGGTGAAAAAATTGTGCAACTTTTTGGAGGGGTTTCCCCAAACTCTAGCGAAATCTCGTCATGTACATGCAGCATAACCAGCAAGTAATGGACGGCAAATGAAAAATCAATTACTGGCACAGAGTCAACTTGAACAAATGAAGTCATCAGGTGAAGTATTGAAAACTAATCCACAATAACTGTAAATTAATACAGGTAGTGTATTAATTTTTTGCCACTGCGTTTTTACAAAACAATCTATAACTGAAAAAAAACAAAAATCAAGCGAGTCACCATAATTAACATAACGGCTCTCACCTGATACCGCATGACCAAACATGTTTGTTTAGTCTGGAATCAATTCTCACATCTACGGTGCCCATGGTCTTGTGAGCAAACTTTCTTATTTCCTTTATGGCTCTTGGGGCCCTCTTCTTGAAACCCCTACAGTGAAAAGGAATGCGTAAGTATTTTTTAAACTTGTATAGGCATCCCATTTGCAACAGACAGCAGTAAGTGAAAAAATATCTCCACACTGAAATGCACATTGCATATGACTATTTATCGCGCCATAAAATCATGTGAATTGCTATTGATAGACCAAAATTAAATGTTAATATAGTAGTGTATTTATGTCACAAATAGAAAGAGAACAAATCAACAGCTATTATTATCTGTAGATCGCAAGGATACAGTGAAAATTATAGCAATATGTTTGAACACTCAAATGTTGCACACTTTTCAACACCAACAAATTCGTACAGAAACAAATCATGGGAAATCCCTTTGATGTGAAAAAGTGGAGCGAACAAACAATAATATCAATTAATGATAATAGTTGGGTATTGATTGGAATGCTAATTAAAAAAAACTCAGCTGCTGTGAAAAAAAACACTCTTCACCAACCGTTTACTACTACCACTAATTAATAATTATAATAATAAATATTATTTATTTATTATTATCAGTCGTGGCAACAATTGAAATGGCAGCAAACAAGCACTGGCAGCAATATTATGTTGACTTTGGCTTTGCCACAAACTTACATGCCGTGAATACGTTTGTGCATGTTGATGGTATACTCTCGAGTGACCACCTCACTCATCGCAGACTTCTTTTTCTCTCCTTTCTTTGAGGGAGCCATGTCTCCTGAAAACAGAAGAAAAGTATTATTATTTAGTGTTACAATATGACATAGAAAAACTCAATTCAATAAATGAAGTACCAATAACACATTAAAAAATGCAGGAGAGCATTTCATAAATCACTTTTCTTATAGAGAATTACTCTGATGTTGGTTCCTCAAGCATCCTGGCTTAGATATGTTAGTTTATTATTGACATTATAACTTACCACTATATGAGAAAATTATAAAAGGAAATCACTGGGATGGTGCATTGTGGGGGACTCAGCCTTGACATAGCATGCATCTTTTGAAAGCATTGGGGTCGTAATTTAAATATTTCAAACGGACTGATTAGTACTCAGTCTAAAAAAAAATTCTGTCTAGTTTTTTCACTACATTCATTATTGTTGATGCTAACATTCACATGAGTAGGCAGATCAAATATGACGGCACCGTTGACTTCTCTTTTAGATCCCTGTGTACTTGGTGGAGAAATAGTACAAATCCCAAAGACAGCTGTAACACAAGTATGTGATACTTTTTATAATAAATTATTATTATAACTTACTTACTACTAACTACAACTTACTTACTACTACTAGTACTACTTACTCATTACTACTACCGCTACTGCGTAAAACTACCACTACTGCTTATTATTACTACTACTACTACCAACCATTACTTACTACTACTGCTTATTACTACTACCAACCATTACTTACTTTTACTACTACTGCTTACTACTAATAATAACCACAGCAGGCGGCTCAATCCACTCACTGACCTGGCAGTGGGGGAGGATAGTTAAAAATACACTCAAATCCACTCACCCACCTTCAGGTCAGTGGATTGGAGCTGCCTGTGCTACTAACTACTACTTCTTACTACTACTACTAACAATACTACTACTACTAATTATTATTATTTTGTTATTAGTAGTAGAAGAAGTAGTAGTGGTGAGTGTAGTGTATGTGTATGTTTACCTTATTATTATTATTATTATTATTATTATTATTATTATTATTATTATTATTATTATTATTATTATTATTATTATTATTATTATTATTATTATTATACACTAGTGCTACTACTATTATTATTACCACTTGCTTAAGTAATTTCAATTTTGTAGCATATTACTTACAACAACCACCAAAGAACAAATCTACTAGAAAATGTTTTGTAATAAATTAAAACTATCATATAATTATTAATACGCAACAACAATGGCATTATTATTATCACAAACAACGTTAATTATTATCATGTTACTTTTTCAAAAAAATCTGCAAGTTTTATCTGATTGGGCCTGGGATGATTGGAATAAATGCTCAATCTTCACTTTTAGAAATTTGCATAGCATATGGTTTAGGTGGTGTGTGTTCAGAGAAACCAACTTGTTCAAATATCAGGGTTCAACTAGTAATAATACCTTCAATTGGGAATGCCATTTTAAAAAAAAAAATACTTGGGAGTGGAGTAAAACTTTGGGCCTCTTTCTTGCATTGAACCCTATATTGTGCACCTCCAACAATAAAACTGTTGCATGCAAATGTTTATATCGGCCTATGCTTGAGTATGCGTCTGAGGTATGGGTCTCCTTCCTGAATAAGCATGTTGATGAGTAAGAGATGATACAGAACCGTTACAATGTGGTACGTTTTCTATTGAATATCAGCGGAAGAAATAAAGTTCCTAGCAGCAAAAGTTTATTGGTACAAACTATCAGACTCCAAAAAAATTTGAAGAATGGCAATGTTTTCTCAACTCATGCAAGAAGCAGAACATCCCTGTCTTTGCAAATTTTATTTTTTTTCCTATGAACTGTTTCAAATACGTAATGCACAATACTCTACCAAAGCTCTCTATTCGACTAAAGAGCACATTTTTTGGGCCCAAGAGTTACAAGAGATTGAGATCCTGATCATACATTGCAGTTTATGAATTTTTTAGCTGTTTGTCTCTATTTTGATTTCTCTCATTTTTTTAGTTTTCAATTGCCGATACTTTCACTTTTTGTAGATTTAAAGGCTGTATTTTTACCGAAACCAGAACTGGTCAAAACTTTCTAAGATGATAAAAGTTTTTTTCCTGTAAGATTTTTCTGCACATCTCTGAAATTCTGTTTTTTAGCCAGACCATTTTCGCAAATTTTGTCAGATTTTTCGTAAATCTCGCACAAATCCGATAACTCTGCGCTGCCCCATTGAAATCTCAATTATTATGTTTTCCTTCGGATGTTTCTGTGCGTAGAGTCTAAATTCCAAAGGTTTGACCTTTTCTCAAGCCTTGCAGAGCGTGATTTTTAGAAGTAGCAAAACTGTGAGGTAAGCTGATTTAGTTTTTTAACACAAATATTTATTTTATTTCAAATGATTTCAATCTACATACAACTTTTAATTTGTGACTTTTACTATTCCTATTTAACTGTTACTTTTCCGGAAGCTTTAACCTCAACTTGTTTCCGAAATTTATTGAGTCTCAGGTGTTGGCACAATAGTCCGTTGTCTGTTTATTTGTTCAAGCTGTTGTGTACGACTTCAGTTTATTCCATGACCATGTCTCTCTAGACAGCTGATAAGTTTGCTGTAAAATATTATGTCGATGTGGCCTGTTTCCTTTGAGTATATGCAGATGTCTGTGTGGATTTATCTGCAGGAGAAAGTCTTTAGGCATGTCTTCAGTGATAAGACTTGGAAGAATGTTCTCTCTGAGGAGGATCGTACCAGGTTGAGGGTGAGTCCTCTGCACTGTTTATATATCATGTTACATAATATAACTGTACCATATAGTGTTCTTATGCATACATGCAATTATAACAGAAATTATTTATTATATTACATCAGTATGTTTCTGACGGATATATCCTAATATTCAATTGTTCTGTAATATACATGTATATATTCACTATAATTGTTGTTTCTAGCTTTAGACTTGTCATATGTCCACAGCAGACTTGTCATGTGTCCATTATAGACTTGTCATATGTCCACTACAGACTTGTCATATGTCCACAACAGACTTGTCATGTGTCCACTACAGACTTGTCATATGTCCACAACAGACTTGTCATGTGTCCAGTATAGACTTGTCATGTGTCCACTACAGACTTGTCATATGTCCACTGCAGACTTGTCATATGTCCACAACAGACTTGTCATATGTCCACAGCAGACTTGTCATATGTCCACTACAGACTTGTCATATGTCCACTACAGACTAGTCATATGTCCACTACAGACTTGTCATATGTCCACAACAGATTTGTCATGTGTCCGCTATAGACTTGTCATATGTCCACTACATACTTGTCATGTGTCCACTACAGACTTTTCATATGTCCACTACAGGAATACCTACCCAAAGGAGAAAACAAAGAGCAAGATTCTGCTGTCCACAAACTCTTCACTCTACAGAATATAAAGTTTGGAAATCCACTCAAGCGTTTTCACAAATCTCTCAAACGGAATCATTATGACCCGGAAACCTACTATTATAGGTTGGTTGTGCTTAGTTTCTGTTGAGGGCACTACCCGCTTTCATACAATATCATTCCCTGTTTATTTGGATGTGTAGCTGAGTAGAACTCGGACTATCAGCAGCAGATTAGCTGACAGAAATCAGCAGTTGATTGCTCAATTCTGTGTCAGCGCAAAGTTCTGGTGTTTTTCTCTTTTTTTTCTTCTTCGTTTAGATTTAATGGTGCTGTGTCACGAATTTTGGACAGAATTAAACTTAATTTTTTGTTTTAAATCTTTTGACCACAAAATGCTTTGCGGAGTTGTGCTCTCGTTAATTCCTTTTATTGTGTAAGCGCTATAGATGCTGACTTGTGAGCAATTTTCTTCAATACGCGACAATAAATCTAAGGTCATAAAGTGAAGCTGCTAAGGTTTGGCTTATTTATATAGAAGGAGGGCCTCCCAGTAATAGTCATTGTGCACAGATCTTTGAGAGCATCGAAAATTGGGTTCGGAGTTGTTTTCAGATTTTTTTGGAGGAGGTTTAGTTTAGTAAGCATCTTATTTAATTTTTGATAGGTTTGCTATTATGTATGTACTAGTATTCGTATGATGAATCAGATTGCAAATATCTCCAACATTGAAGCAATATTACAGTTGGAAAAACTATTTTTTTATCAAATAGTGTCATAAGGTTCAAATTATCATTATTTATAATTTATCTGTAAAGAAAAATGTCAGATTTGCATTTTTGGTATCATCGTAACCACAATAGTTTAGAATCTGAATTACACGTTATTTGACTGAAAAAATCAGACGATATAAAATGTAAATGAATTATTAATTTGAAATACAATGAACAAAATAAATGTTGGATAATTCATGATTATTCTTAGTAATTTTGTCAAGACTAGTTAGCACTCTTTGACACTAAGGAAAAGACAACTCCGACTAGTGATTTGCAGTATGAAATCTGTGACAGTGCAATTTTGATTACTGTTTCGTTGAGTTATCATTAAAATGTCTCCCATTTGGTCATTTGCACACGCACATACTCTCTCGGAAAGCCGTTGGTGTTCATATTTTTTCCGAGGCTAAAATCACAAATAAAATTTTGAATATGATGTTAAAAGTTGTTTGTGAGTTGTCATAGTTATACAGCGATGTCTAGAACACGTTCAATTATGCTTGTACAGGCAGCTGAAGAGGAAGTCTATGTATAAGGCATATAAGCAGAAGGTTCTACAACAACATACAGAGTCTCTACAGATATTGCTGCTACTCAGACAGGTTAGTACCAGCTCTCCTAGTTGGTAGCTTCTAGCTTGGTACTCAGAGAACTAGTGATTCCATTTGGTGCAATGGTTAATGTGTACATCCACTGTTTGTCGCTGCGATTCATAGATAAAATATACCAAGATTGCTAGAAAACTGTAATGGATGTGGCCAAAACCATTTATTGTTCTCTTTCGAAAACATAGATGAAGAGTGGAAAAATGTGCGCCGGATGAAACATAACATTGATGTAGATGGTCCTGAGCACCAATGATTATTGTTATAAAGTTTGGTATTTCTGCTAGGCACGTATTACGATGTGAATTTATGGTTGTTTTTGATGTTTATTCATGTATTGTTGGCAATTTCACAACACTCAGCCTGAAGATTACAAAAATATATTTCAGCATGGCGGCTAACTCAAATGCCCACATTTGAATTGTGATATAAGTTATCTTAAGCTATCGCAGCTGACAAAACTGACGTACTTTGTCCATTGTGGGGCCATCAAGTCTTCGGGTTAATGCCTAGTCAGGAGTTGTTTCCTCCCTCCATTGTGGACACCCCATAGTTTGCTTCATGACAAAGAGATTTGTTAAGTGATAACAAATAGCTTATTTTCACCAGTTTTATCTCTTTTTTGTTTTTCATTTGTTTGTTAGACATTGAAAGTGTTTTTTATTTCATTTAATAGAAAACTATTTTTTAATCGTTAATTGTTCATGTTGTCTAGAATTTTCACAATAATAAAATTGGAAGAAGAGTGATCATGCCAGCCATGTTATTATTGAGGTAATGGTGCAGATATCTCTTCTGTTGCTCCCTAGAATTATATGGATGAGATACAGGGACTTACTGAAGAAGATGTGCAGCAGAAGCTCAACCCAAAATGGAGGGAGAAATCTCGTACAGCTCTCAATTTACTTCCGTCAGGAGTAGATGATAGCGCGAGAGCTCTATATAAAACGTCAGGCATATATCTCTTCGTCATGTGACTTGTTGTACAATAGTTTTGTGATTGTTATGGTAGCTAGAAATGTCGATTAATCTAGTAGGCTTGCAGATTATTTAAAATTGTGTGGAAAGTTTTTAATTGGTCCAAAAAATTTTCAATTGCTCACATCTCGCTTATGAATATCTTTTGTACCATAGAGTTGTGTTTTACAACCTCAATAGAGGCGTGCAAAATATTTCTAGTTGGGGTTTAGATTGTATCTTGACGTCAACATAAAAGTACATTGGCCCCAGAAATTAATTGCGATAAAAAAACAAACTAGGTACATCATCTATCAAGTTGTTAAAATATTGTTTGCAGAGTTGTTGGCAATGTACGGGCATACTGTGGAGATGGATGTCAAAGCTCATCAGATGGTGGGTTGTGCATTGTGTACTGTATTGTGGTAGCTTTGCTCAATAGGGAGTTGTTTCCCCTTATTAGATGAATGTATACAATTGTGTAGATGAGGCAGGAGGGAACGCTGAAGACAGCTTTCAAGCTGCTGAAGTTGATATCCCAGCTATGCTCAATGCACATTACAAGAGACGTCTCAGCAAACAGGTGGGACTGAGTCTACGAATGTTTCCTCTCCTCCGATCACAATACAGGACAGTTCATAGAGCGATGTTTGTCTGATACAGATAACTCCCACCCTTGACATCCGAGGCACCACAATGGAAGATGTCATAGACAGAGTTCTTAATGACAAACATGACAGCGATGAGGAGTCAGAGGTAGTGTCTACACCCTCTCTTCCCACTCCACCTCCAGCTAAGAAACCCAAACTAAAGCCTGCCAGCCAACCAGAGAAGAAAGCCAAACCTGTAAAGGCTCCTAAAACTGAAGAGGCTGCGGGACCTCCCCCTCCATCAGTGTCCAGGTTAGCTTCTGGTCCTGCTTTGTAGTCCATGGGTGGTCTCTCGTTATGTATGCTCGTTCTAATCTGGTGAAATTCAGTTCTATATAGCTTCATTTTCTCTGCACGGTCAATAAATGGAATGGTTGTGGCAGCTGAATGATTGTCTCCCCACAACATATCCCAATGTTATAATATATTATTAATGAATGCTTTTACTCGCGGCCTCTTTGATGAGTTTGATTGGAAGTTTAAACAAGTTCCCAGTAGTTTTTGCTCACTTTTAATTTTGAAATCGTGACGAGGCTTTTCTCTAGTTTTTGTAAAAGTTAGTTAATTTAAAGTTAACTTATTGCTTAAAATGTATTGTTATTTGTAAGATTTCATTATGTCATGTTTTTTTGCATACTGAACAACGTCAATTCGATATATTCTCATAGAATTTCTTAGTGCGCTCTATGTTTTCTTTATCTATTGAGTTTTAGTTCAGAGAAAAAGGCTAAGAAAGTGCACGCACCCAGTTGCACCCCTCCAACGTGCAATAAGGGGTATAACTCACTGATACTGTTTGTTAGTGTTTGTAATAGCTGTAAATCCTTGCTAGTTATACAGGCTCTGTCTATAGTGAAGCCGTTCTATCTAACTCTATGTATGTGCAGGAAGTAGTCTGTGATTGGTTGATTAGGGTGTTGGGTCAGCACTTCTCTTCCTGTACACCCGTGTACACCTTGTTGGCTATTACCGGCTAGTTGAAATGCGAAGTTTCGATGAGAGAAAATTTCAAACTGATCTGCCCTCTGTCTATCCAACTAACGGCCTGCATGTATCTATCTATTACTGCACTTGGAAATCCCAAATCATATCCTTTTGTCACCAATTAAAATCCTTTTGTCACCAATTAAATTGTCTTCTCACAGTCCACTGAGCTGTTGTACTGTATTGGTGGTTTGTGGTGTTAAGTCCGTCTGTATCTGCAGAAACACCAGTTTGGTGCCGTACCAGAATGTGCTCGGTTTGCTGAAAGCGATCATGACAGCGTCTTCTTCTTCTCTGGCAGCTGAAATGTCTGCAAGCGAGGTGCGTAGGTAGCAGCCTCGTCAAGTGATCGATTAATCTATCAATTATATATGTATATCTTGTTTTGTAGTGAGATTAACTGGTTATTTATTTGTGTATGTACAGAGATTAATCTGTTGTTTATTCATATATATGTACAAAGGTTAATCCATTATTCATACATAGTTATGTGCAGAGATCAATCTATTATTTATGCATAGATACATACAAGGATTAATCTATATTTATACATAGATATGTACAGAGATTAATCGTTGGCAAGAGACGGAGGTAGCCAAGCTGTGTCCGTGGGCGTCCATAATACACGATTGGACACCCCATATAAAAGACATACTTCAGTTTTTAGCAGGTAATTGCCTCAGTAGCCAGGTGCTACCGTGGCTGGTGCGTTCCAGCAAGACGATTGCTTTTTGTTTGTTTTTTTGTGAAGTAAGTTTTTGTTGCGCTCGTCCCAATATACACAGTCTAACTTATAACAACAGTAGTTTCATTAAAATCAAGTTGTTGTTCTTTGCGAGGGACAAACTCACTGGCTCTTAGGTTATGGGGCTAAATTGTTGGATTTGGTTGATGAGGTCAACTAGTTGGTTCTAGAAAACTCAGCAGTTATCTCACTTAGTGAAGATAACTCCAAAATTACAAAGAGTCATATAAAATACCACTAAGTGGCAATTTGGGGATTATCTGTAGCTTGTATATCGTTGAGTTGTTTGTATTTTTTTTAATCTCCGCTGACTTTTTACATGCTTTGTTTACTGTTTATGGACTAGCTGGCAGCTGGAACACCAAATAATAACTAGATATTGAATCCAACTGTATTTTTGGTGTACATATAATCAATATCAGTAATTAAATGTAAATGGAGTCTTTTTAGTTCCGGTCAGAATTAATTTTGTGAGAATAGGTCAGGGATCAAGTGCCTCGATAGCGCAGTAGGCAGCGCGTCAGTCTCATAATCTGAAGGTCGTGAGTTCGATCCTCACTCGGGGCATTTCTTTTTGTGAGCTACCAGATGACATTTGGTAGAAATGGTTGATGTTCAAGTAGGAGAGAAGTATAACATGCATTTTATTTTATTTAAAAAAAGTATTTCAATTTTAAAATACCCCTCGCATGGACCTTTCAGTTACTAACAAAACAACCAGATATCTTGTAATACAGTGCCAAGTGTAATTATTGATTTTTGATTATCAAGTTCATTTCTGTTGATGGCTTTTCCATACTTGCCTCTGGTAGAGGTTCAGGTTGTTGTTCTGCCATCAGCGGTCGATAGATTACCATTTATTATCCAGTAGATTACCAAGTAGATGTTTGTTACAGATCAACCTGACAGCCCTCTGCTGACAGCTACTGCTGCTGGGTACTGGAGGTGGTGCGGCGATGGGAACGACTCCAAACAGAGGCTTAACGCAGAGTGGGCCGCACTGTTGGACAACATCTCATCTCTAGGTAACAGCATGAAGTTATTCTTTAGTAGACAACTCCAAAATCCCGACTTTTGTGGAGTTATTATTTAATGAGAAAACAAATTCATGCGATTAAACCAAAAAGTTTTTTCATCAAGCAGGTCATATCAAAGGAGAAAATGATACAAAATATTTTCAATCATGCAGCTATGAAGATCACATCTACGAGATTTTGTGGCGCTCCACTATCAAACACCCACCAGCCTCTGGGAAATAACCTTAATTTCTTAAGAGTTGTCTTCTTTTTTATAATTATTAAAAAATAGCAATTTGCCTATGTATGCTCCATCAGGATTGTGTTATAGGGTAAAATAAAGTGCAGAATGGAGTTTAATAGCATTGTTTGGGATAGATCCCATGTTTGGCAGATGTCTCTGAGATCAGCATATAGCATCATAAAGTGTGCATTTTCGTTAACCTCCAGTTTTGAAAATTCAGTAATTTATCTTTTTTTGCGGGAGATATTCACTACAACAGAACCTTTTTCCAACAGGAAACATTGTAACAACCTAGTCATCAGAAAAAAAATGTAATGAAATATGATAAGTTTCTTTGGGATTTTACCTCACCATTGTAAAAAAAAAAGAAGACAACTCTCAGCACCTGAAGGATTTTTCCTCAGCGCTGGTGGTTGTTTGATAGTGGAGCTCCACAAAATTCCACAAGCCCTCTTTGGCTCCTAGACTACATCTACACAGAATAATTGCTAGCAGGAGTAATAGAGATGTGTTATGTAAAGACATGCAATTTCTAGTATTGATTATTAATTGATATTATAGCAGTTGATTTATGATTAATAATATTTTTTATTATTTGAACGTACAGCGAAAAAGTTACATTATTGTTGTTTATGCATCTGTTTTGTAATTTTAAAAACTTGGACAATTCCCCAATGCTGATGATACGATAAAATGCAATCAACTACCCCATTGGTATAGGTAACTGTTAAAGAGCATCAGGCCTTCCGATACAGATAGTTGTCTTACCTCATGGCCATATACTTTCTAGCTCTAATTATGGGAGAGATCAAAGGTCTGAAAGCAGAGGATGAGAGGCCAGAATCTCAGCACGGCGAGACTTTTCATCAGCAGGCAAGTCTCTTGATAGTGCAGTATTTCCTCTTACTTGTTTACGTATGGCATTTGGTGGTATCAATTCCTTCTTTCACCTGCCAATTCATTTGCAAAAAGTATGCATTCTTTTGTATTGACTGATAGTTAGACAATAGTAAATAATTATAAAAATAGCAAGTTGTATTTGTGTATGCAATCATCGTAATATAATAAAGTGCCATTAATAATAATCTTTTTCAGTTGCTATTATTTGTAATAAAAACGATGACTCACAGTGATTGATGCTGAGCAATTTCTTTATTATGTAATAATAAGTCGATGATTTTAATGATGAAGATGATGATGATACATTATTATCATTATTGGTTAAAAATGGACACCGGCTACTTGTCAATAACCTCTCAATCACTTGTCTGTCAGTTGTCACTATTTTGTCAATCACTTGTCACTCAGTTGTCAATCACCTAAACATAGTTGTCCCTTTGATGTCTGACAGGAAGCGATGAGGTATGCCCACCCACACAGGTGCTTCACATACAGACTAAACAACAGAGAGTACCTGGTGGGCCCAATCAAAGGAGTGTATGACAAGGTGGCTGTCAACTCTAACAACAAGGCTAGAGAACACGTGCTACTTGTCAATGATAGACCTAGCTATGTAACTATACTGACATTAGGTGGGTGTACAGCTGCAACCCTCACACCACAATTAAGTAGGCTAGTCCTTGGGCTATTTGTGATGCATACAAATGGTCTGGTGAATTGATCGTTTGACAGTTTTATGCATTTGATACATGAAGTTATGCTTTGCAATTAATTTGGTCTTTGATTAATTTTGACTCAATAATTTTGTCTTAGATTAATTTGGTCTGAGATTAATTTGATCTTAGATTAATTTGGTATTAGATCAGTTTAGATTTACATTAATTTGAACGGACCAATTTAGTCATAGATTAATTTGCTCTCATTTTAATTTAGTCTGATCGATTTGATCTTAGATTAATTTATTCTAAGATTAGTCCGTTCTTATATTAGTTTGGTTTTAGATTAATTTAGTTTCATTTTAATTTAGTCTGATCAATTTGATCTTAGATTTACTTTATCTCAGGTTAATTTAGTCTAAGATTAGTTTGTTCGTAGATTAGTTTGGTCTTAGATTAATTTAGTCTTATGATAGATGATCCGTAGATTAATTTGATTGTAGTTTAATCTGGTCTTGGGTCAATTTGTCTCAGATCAGTTTGATCTTAGATTAATTTGGTTTCAGGCTAATTTAACCTTGGAATAATTTGGTATGAAATTAATCTGATTTTCGATTTACTCGGTCTTAGATCAACTTGATCTTAGATTAATGTCAAGTTAAGCTAGTACTTTCTCCTGTATTATAGCTCTATAGTTGATATTTTTAAACCTAATTAATTTTATTGTATCTTTTTCGGCGTATCAATAATAACTACAATCAGTTCACAGTTACTTCATTTCATTAATTGGTTTGTTTACTAGAATTCCTTTTCCTACCTTCAGTATCAAAAGTGCTAATATCGTCGTCTGATTGTCTGGTGTATTATTTACCATCTTTTAGAGCAAACTCAGTTCTCCATATAAAAAATTATTCAGATAATAATTATTGTTCTTTTCTGCTATATTTGATTTGAAAAATTTCCTCGTCGATAAATCATATGTTTAACTTGATTATCTTTTTCTCTAATTGAATGCCCATAAATTTTTATTATCACCATCTAGTATATTTCATTCGTGCCAACTTACCAGCTAGTTATTTTATGCCTGGTGTCGATTAATTGACTCAGTGAACAGTTTTTATGTGAGCAGTGTTTGGTATTCTGGTAATGGTGGCTTACAACCTTGTCTATTGGGTTTATAGTCTCACCCCAGCTCTGTCTCTGATCACTTGTAGTAAGGGACGCTGCAGCTAGGTTACCTAAGGGTGAAGGTACCCGATATGAGATCTGTGACCTCCTCCAGCAGTCACAGTTCATCTCGGAGTCCGCCTCCGTCAACCACATCAATACAGTATGTTTTATGTGTACTATTTAGTAAAAAAAAAATAGGTTTCTAGTGGCATATCATTTGGAGTTCTAATTTTTTCACTGAGAGAACTTCAGATATCAGGTGCCTCGATAGCGCAGTAGGCAGCGCGTCAGTCTCATAATCTGAAGGTCGTGAGTTCGATCCTCACTCGGGGCATTTCTTTTTCTCTGAACAAGTTTTCGTTTGGTCAAGTTGTTTAATATTATGGTATGAGTCTCTCAATTCTCCTTTTGCGTTCTCTCTAACCAAAAAATGCAAAACCGTTTGTGTATTGAATGTAACATTTACTTGACTCTCAGGAGGCATTCTGCAGGTTAATTTGTGAAAATATCCTTTCTTTCTATTCCAAAGTGTAATGAAACTCAGCCAAAGTAAGTTGTTACTTGTAGCTGTTATTATCTGACATTCTTTAAATGACTTCAAAATCTATAAATAAAAAATACTTGAACATGTTGGAGATATAACTTTTTATGGCTCGCTACAAAATTAATACCTGGAGATGGAAATCCATCGAAAATAATGGCTTTTTTTATTATTGTTTTGTTAAACAGAGGCAATATATGATTACAATATCATATTTCTCATGAGTCGCTGGCGGTAAAACAATAAAAAAAAAATTACAGTTTATCAATATATTTTTTGTCGGTTACCGCTTGTTTTATTAATTTTCTGAGACGAAAAAATATATGTAATTTTGGATAAGTTTGTAGATAATTTGGTTATTATGAAGAGGACAAAGGGTCCGTGGCAATAAGTAAAATAGAGAATGCACTTACATAATAATATATTTATTATTAGTTATTGATTCACAAAGAATTACTACAATGACTTGTAGCTGATACAAATTGATTAGTTCTTCTATTTTAGTAAAATTATACAAACAAAAGTTTCCAAGTAACCAACATTACTCTGGAAAAATTCTTTTGCCATGGTGAAGTACTTAGTGTGGTTTCGAATTTTTAAATTTGTAAAGAGTTGACAACTCCTAAGATTTTGTTAAATTTAAAAGGAAGGAGAAGGCAACTTACGAGTTTGACTTTCATGAACGTTTTCTATGAGTTCAGCATTTATAGTATGGCATTCAGCAGCTAAGTAACCATTGGAATTGTACTATATGTGATTATGGCATTTACTGGGGTGTTGATGATATTTTTGACAATTGTAAATGAACACATTTGCAGTTGATGTGAAGAAATTTGTTTTCATTTTGTAGTCAGATTTTTTATTGATGGACTTCGGGACACTTTGTACAGTCGTATCACTGCAGAGTATATAAAGTGCAGGGATTGTGGCTATATTTTTATTTTTGATGATTGATTAGCCATGATTGGGTAGTTATCGGTAATACTGTTTATTGAATAGTCGGCTGAGTTATTGATCTGTTGTGTAGGTGGTCAGCGGGGCTCTAGACCGCCTCCACTACGAGAAGGATCCATGCGTCAAGTTTGACTCTGCCAGAAAAAATTGGATTTATCTCCATGGAGACAGAACAGCAGAGGAACTGGGTGAGTAAACAGCAGAGGTAGTAGCAGTAGTGATAGTAATAGTGATAGTAGCAGCAGTAGTAGTAGTAGCAGTAGTAGCGGTAGTAGTTGTAGTAGTAGTAGCAGCAGCAGCAGCAGCCAAACCTTCTTGGACAGTGGGTGCCTCGATAGCGCAGTAGACAGCGTGCTATTTGCTCAATTTGAGGGTTGTGAGTTCACATCTCCGGATGGCCATTTTTTATGTTTGCTTTCATCAACATTTGTTTATAAAATACACTATTTTCCGTAAATAAATTGTTACAAAGAAACTTCGATTGTTCGCAAAGCTGTAAGTTAATTGGTATACTCTCCTTACATCTACCCGTTTATTGGTACATTCCCACTTGATCCACCACTTGCTCACGTATCTCTCTCTTACACAGAGATGTTACACCAGGCCCAGGGAGCTGCCATGAAGGCCAAGAAGGCATCAAAACCCAGTAAATCAGCAGCTGCGGCAGCAGCTAGTGCGGCAGCATCTGCTGAATCGGTGAGTAAACGTCAAGTAAAGGTCACTAGGCTAGTTCTTGTTTGTTTGCACTGCTAGTAACGCCAGCTTGTTAATATTGTATTTAGATTATTCGGTTTGTCTATTTGGAAATTATTGCAGCAGCAACTTTGAAGGTGCTATGTCAGCGATTTTGAGCTGAATTAAATCTCAATTATTTATTTCTAGTATTTCTTAATTAAAAAAACTTTTTACCGGAGTTGTGCTCCTCTAGTTTCATCTATAGCATAAGCGCAATAGATGTTGACTTGTACTCAATTTTTTCTCGATATGCAACAAATTGAGTCAGCATTTTAATTTATTATTGATAGGTTTGCTATTAGGTACACACTGGCACTCGTATGATAAATTAAATGGCCAGTATCTCAAAAGCCAAAACAATACTACAGTTGAAAAATTTAGTTTTAAATCAAATTATACCAAAAGATTTAAAATGTAAAACAATATTAAGAATTTATTTGTGAAGAAAAAAACTTCACGTTTTTCGTTTCTGGCATCGTGGTTGTTATCAATAACAATAGTTTTAAAATCCGACTTACATGTTTTTTGACTGGAAAAAATTATGATATAAGGATTGTAAATAAAAAATGATTTTCAAATACAATAAAAAATAAATAGCTACTTTCTTATGAGTATTTTTAGTTTTTTGGTTGAGACTATTTAGCACTCTTTGACACTAAAGAAAAGACAACTCCGATTAGCTGACAGCCACCTTTAAATAGTTTAACTGGAGTTATTGCCTCACTTTGCATATTAGTAAAATCGCTGTTTATGAAATAGCGCCAAATACTCATTGGGAATTGGAGTCATCCTCTCAAAATGATAAGAACACAACTACTTACCTATGGAATCCTGTTTTGTCTGTTGATTCATTTTTTCATCTTTCAACAAAAATGTCGTGTTTATTCAACACCATGGAAAGTAGTTTTGTTGGCTACATTGGTGATCAGGAAACTTTGTGATGTTTTGGTTTATGTAACATACAATGTTCACTATGTATGCAGATGGTTGATCATTAATCTTCTGAAGATTGTAGCTGTCTGTAAGGCGCTACAAAGGGATGAAACCAGGTTTAACACAGATGTGCTTGCTGAGATGTATAAATTTGGGAGTTATCATACTTGTGATTTTTATCCTAACATGACAGTAATTTAGTAAATTACTCAAAAATTTTACGTTTTCTATTTGAAATCAATTTTTCACAGAAATTGGTTAAAAACTGCCTGTTTAGAAAAAGTTTCCAGGCCTTTCACACCACATCAAAGAGAAGAGGAAATGATTTTAATCAGTTGATTCTGCCAGAGCCAGCTATATACCTATTTATACCCATGAGTAGACAACTCTAGACATGGCAGTCAAACTCTTTCAAGCACCACTAATATTTATGTTGCAAATTATTTAGTATTTCAATATCCATTTTACTCCGTTTGTATTTAACATTAATTTTCAAGCATGAATCATTTCATTCAGGTACTAAAAGTACATATTTGTGTCCATTATGTTGATTGGTTGTTTTTTAAGGAAAAAACGAAGTCAGCCAATCAGCAGTCAGCACCATTCCTTAGCATGCAAGCTGAGACACAATTGGCTGAGCGAAGTATAATGGACATGGACAGCGTCAATCCACTCCTTGCTACCCCTTCGGCCTCCACTCCTGTCAGCAAACCTCACCCTAAGGTAAAACTGCACTCTAGGGGTATAAAAATTATAGTTTTGTTGGTTTTTTTCAATCAATTACCTCGAAATAGTTTTGCCATGCGCATGCGAGATGAGAAAACAAATTTTACCCATGTCTGTCGGCAGTATTTTGGAAATTTTTGAATCTCATTACTTTATTGTGGAAAAGTGCCAAGTTATTATATTTACGCCAGGTCTCAAGATGCATTTCAAACACTCGCTGATATGGAGTACCTCAAGAATATATATTCCAATTGATATCTTCTACAGAAAACGAGACATTTCTCATTAAAAAGTGTGAAAGATCACAAATTTTTCCCAATTAAATTTGTTACTTTATTGTTTGAGCTTGTTTATTTAGCTCCAGTTTGTATTGTTTGGTTAGTTATTATTAAGTCAGATTATTTATTGATTACTAATGCTGTAATTATAATTAGAAAGTAATACAATATGTTATCCAGTCATCCGGTCCTAAAGCCACTCAACAGATGAGGGCGGTGAAGGTAGAACATTCCGGAGAGCTAGGCCGAGCCATGTCGGCTGGATCCGCATCTACCAGACTAATCAGCATGCAGTTACCTCCGTCTATGGCTCAGGTAGTCCATCCATTGCGTTACCTGAACAAGTATATACTCATTGCTTTTGTACTTGGGCTGGTTGTTTGCCTGTATCAACTCCACACAGGTTTGCTCTGTGTCAACTTTTTTAAACATGGAGACTGTTTTTGGTTACACCTTGCGTAGGGTAGTCGCTGAATCTGCATCAATGAGTATCGGTAAACGAATCTAAATTGCAAATGTGAAAAGTGGATTTAGTGATTTTTTTATCAGGCTCATGGCAACACTCGTTAAAGCGAGTCCACTTCACCATTTTTTTTATAAAGAAATCATTTTCGATCGAGTAGCCATTTGTCTAACAAATTATAGATGATATAACATGATCACTTTTTAAAACCAGGCAAGAGGAAGTCCTATCGATTTAACTCCCTGAAAATGTACTTGGTTGTCACTGGTTTGTACACTTGCAATCTGCTAGTTTTTTCTCTTTTTTATTTTCCCCGCTCTTTGTCAAGTCGTTGCCACCATTATTTAATGCCTGCATCGATGGTTGTTTAGCAGAAGAGATCGGGCCCTTCTGTTGGTCACATCAACAGGCAATTGTCTGCCCCTGTCACTGTGTCCGCAGACAACCTTCAACAAGTCAATCAGAGCTGGACATCTTCCGACGCCTCCCCCACATTGATACACGGCTCTTTGCCTAAGGGAGCAGTTGTGTATCAGAGAGTTCCTTCCACTCAGGGTAAGTGTTGAGTAGTAATAGTAGTAGTAGCAGCAGTAGTAGCAGTAGTGGTTGTAGTAGTGGTAGAGATAGCAGCAGTAGTAGTAGTGGTAGTAGCAGTAGTAGCAGTAGAAGTAGTAGCAGTAGTAGCAGCAGTAGTAGTAGCAGTAGTAGTAGTAGCAGTAGTAATAGTAGCAGTAGTAGTAGTAGTACTAGTAGTAGTAGCAGAAGTAGTAGTGGTAGTAGTAGTAGCAGCAGTAGCAGTAGTAGTAGCAGCAGTAGTAGTAGTAGCAGCAGTAGTAGTAGCAGCAGTAGCAGTAGTAGTAGTGGCAGTAGTAGTAGCAGCAGTAGTAGTAGTATTAAAGCTAAAGTTATGCATTACACATTTTCACAAAGCCTCGTTTTTGCCAACTGAAATGGCCACAACTTTACTAGTTGCTTACCTGTGAAGGTACTGGAAATTTAAATTTATCTTTTTCTCTTGGTTATTATAAAAAACTTCTTTCCTGGCTAAAGCTGTATTGAGCCATAAACTGTTACCAGCAATGAATGGGAATTAAATTGAAATATTTTACTTTTTGATTGCCAAGTTAAGTAGTTTGACAATAGTTATAGATATCTCATGGTGGCTAAAACTCTCAAAGCAATATGTTATTATGCAATCTCCTTGTGCTTAAATAACTAACAGTAAGTTTATAATAATACCAGGTTGTTGTAATACATATCACAATCAAATGTTAGTGCTAGACCCTTTCTGCCCTCACGTGAAGAGAAGTCTCTCTCGGTAGTCAGCTTTTACTGTCTTGATTGGCTTATTGTGGAATTGTCTCCCCGCTAAAGAATGGATTTGCCAAAATAAATTCAGTAAAGCTGGTTACTGCGATTTGTGGCTGCTCACTGCGGTTGTTTTACCATGTTGAGGTTCTCACTGTCTGTTGTAACAGGAGTTACTTTAGTTGTGATGCGTTTATGTGTAGATGGAGGGGGTGGGTGGCAGCCTCCCCTCTCTACTTGATATGTTTGACTCGTTGCTAAGAAATACCTGTAGAGTGTTCACCCTCACACCTACTCTACTGTACATAGGGGGGCAGACCACGATGATGCAGAAAGTACTGGCTGGTTCACCTGCCACTGCAGCTGCTGCCAAACAGCTGCCAGGTAACTCTGCATTGATGCATAGAATTGTGGGTAATGCCTCAGGTACACCTGTACTAGCTAGGCTTGTGCCTACACACAATGCACAGAAAGGAGTGCCGCTTGGTGGACAGCAGCAACAACAGCAGCAGCTTACACGCTTGCAACTACCAGGTATGTTTGTCATCCCACTGGGTGTTGCTTCTCTCTCTATGGTTTATTGTATGTTAAATGCTTTCAATGTGCAGTAGTTTCATTACTGTTGTATTTTATTTACAAGTAATATTTTTACTGATTTTTTATTTCAAACATTTTGTTATTGTTTTTGTGTGTTTTCATTAGTATTCATGTTTTCCTTTAGCGCCGTTCATCCTTTAGTAAAATAATAATTGTAGTTAATTAATTTTTATAATTACTTATTTTTTTAAGGTATTTTAGCCCTAGATCCTATGAGTGCGAAGAGATAGTGTATTGCTTTGTTTGCCTTAGGCTATATAATATAGTGTTAAGGAATTTAGGCTCACTCGCAAGGCGTTGTTGAAAAGCTCATCATTTTAGCTATTTGGCTAACTCCTCATAAAATTTGCCCATTTCTTTGCAAAATCCGTTCTTTAGCGATTCCAGTCAAACCTTTTACTACAAACTATAGCCTGCAAATTGTTCCACGATCATTGTTAAGTTGAGTGCCGTACGAGACGTGATATTATTGAAAAAAATTTTGCACTATGATGGGTTGATTAAGAAAATGGCTAGCGATTTTTTTATTTGAATCAAAACTTTGCGGTAACCTAAAAAAATGCTTGTGATTTTACGGAATTGAAAGAGTAGAATTCCTCAATTGCTAAGGTCAATCGCCGGACGATTGCTATATGTACATTCGGTTAAAATTTATTTCAGTCTTTTTTATGCAAACCAGTAGCCATGCGGTGGTGAGTCTCAATCTCTGACAACCAACGGATTTTCTGTTGTATTTCATACAGACATCACATTTTTCGTTTTTACTCAATCTTTTTCTCTCAATTGTGCCTATCGTCAGGCTTCTGCTGTAGTCAGGCTTCTGCTGTAGGTGGAGACAGCCTACCGCTATCGTCTCGTGCAGTACAGATAGTTTCCGGTTCCAGCCCTACCCAAGGCAGAACTAATGTGCTACAAGTACAAAACATGGGCGGAGTCACAAGAAATACTATGGGTGGAGTCACCATGACTGTGGGCGGTACTGCCAGGCCTGGAGGCGGAGTTGCAATGAGTGTGGGCTCGGTTAATAGAGGAATGGGTGTTAGCAAGAACATCGGAGGCGTCTCTTCTTCTGCTGCCAAGTCTGCAGGTTTGTATAGCTATCGCTGACTCTAGTCTGTTTTGTCTTCTCACCACTTGAAGACACGGTTTTTTCATCGGTTTTTTGACAAAAAAAGTTAGAAATTGCAGTAATGATATATTTATGCACAGGCTTGGCATAATAGGTAAATAGTTGCCTTCGCGTTGATAAGGCAAGAAGTCGCAATGGCATAAATAGACCAACGGAGAGAGCTATGATATACGGACTTCCATATTTCATTCTGTGTAGTCTCTCCTTTTTCGAGAGGAAAATGTTTGGAAGTATGGAAGTAACTGATGCATTCAGCCCTATGGGGTGTGCCCCGTGAGCCAGAATATCTTCCGTATCCGTTGTTCATTACGCAGGATGGTGCATCCACCACAGGATGGTGCATCCACCTCAGGATGGTGCATCCACCACCAGAGAGGACATGTCTGCCCTGTCCTTCATGCTATGGTGGGTTGATCTCTCAAACCACAGCGATTCAACGTAATAAAATTGTCTGGGTCAAGGTTATATTGATTCTCTGCGGTGCTTAGAATTACAAATGAATAGTTATATAGAAACATATAATATAATATTTATACGATCGTTGGTGTTTATCTAAAACTAATGCGGGCAAGTAATTTTCAAATTTATTATTGTTTGTGATGAAAAATGAGAAAGCATAGAAGTTATAAATGATAATGATTCATAAACCAAATAATAATATTTCATTAACGGCTTGAACAATTATTATAAATTTAGTAATAAATAATATCTTTTGATAGAAATAAATATTATAAAAACAATCAGAAACAGGAAATTATATGGAGCTCACTAAACATTAATCCTTCTCTTATTTGCTGTATCCTGTCAGGCTTTTGTCGCCTGTTGTTTATGGCTCTAGCTACTGTTACAGAAGACATGCTCGTCTGGCAAGTGCATAAGTTAAAAGAACAAAACTCGTGTGATTAGTAATAAAGTACAGTCCTGGTTGTGGTGAATAAATGAAATGCGATACAGTGATATTTTATGTATTTTAGTGTGATTAATCACTGAATAAGTTTGTTAGACAAATTAACACTTTGTGGTCATAATCATTTGGAATAGGGTATTAATTTATTGTAGTTTCAGTTGTTGTTTTGATCCTTCACTCGGGATGTTTTTAATATTTGCCTGAATACGGTGATGGCTCAGTAGGTAGTCCATTAGTCCCCCCAACTGAAAATTGTGAGTTAGTTCCTGTCAGATAAGCATAACCATTCCTTTGGGACAAGGTCAGTTGTGCCTAGATACTGCAGAAGGCAACTTGCCAGTTTCATAATCAGAAGGTCGTAGGTTCAAGTCTCACTTGGGGCATCGCTCGTTTTGGTCAGAGCCAAAAGCATAACCGTTATATCGCGACAAATTCCATCTAGGAGGTAAATCAGTTGTGCCTCGATAGCGCAGAAGGCAGCGCGTCAGTCTCATAATCTGAAGGTCGTGAGTTCGATCCTCACTCGGGGCATCTCTATTTTTTGTCAGAGTCAAAAGCATAACCATTATATTGCGACAAATTCCATCTAGGAGGTAAATCAGTTGTGCCTCGATAGCGCAGAAGGCAGCGCGTCAGTCTCATAATCTGAAGGTCGTGAGTTCGATCCTCACTCGGGGCATCTCTATTTTTTGTCAGAGCCAAAAGCATAACCGTTATATTGCGACAAATTCCATCTAGGAGCTAAATCAGTTGTGCCTCAATAGCGCAGAAGGCAGGGCGTCAGTCTCATAATCTGAAGGTTGTGAGTTCGATCCTCACTCGGGGCATCTCTCTTTTTTTGTCAGAGTCAAAAGCATAACCATTATATTGCGACAAATTCCTTCTAGGAAGTAAATCAGTTGTGCCTCGATAGCGCAGAAGGCAGCGCGTCAGTCTCATAATCTGAAGGTCGTGAGTTCGATCCTCACTCGGGGCATCTCTATTTTTGTCAGAGCCAAAAGCATAACCGTTATATTGCGACGAATTCCATCTAGGAGGTAAATCAGTTGTGCCTCGATAGCGCAGAAGGCAGCGCGTCAGTCTCATAATCTGAAGGTCGTGAGTTCGATCCTCACTCGTGGCATCTCTCTTTTTTAGTCAGAGTGGAAAGTGTAATCATTATATTGGGACAGATTCAGTCTGGATGTACAGTCGGTCGAGCCTCAATAGCGCAGAAGGCACCGCGTCAGTCTCATAATCTGAAGCTTTTAAGTTCGGTCCTCATTCAGGACCTCTCGTTTTATCAGAACAAAAAGTGTAGCGATCATATTGAGACAACTTCCTTTTGAGCCCATTTTTATGTGCATTGATAGTGCAGAGGGTTGTACATTCAATCCTCACTTGGAGTGTCTTTTTTCATTTTGGTCAGCAATTGCATGTTTAATTTTTACCTTATGTCCCAAATCGCCATGTCTATTACACGACCAGAATTTTTTACTGTCTAAAAGTTTTCAATGAGTTTCGTTAATCTAATATAATTTATAATATTTTATAATTTTTTTTTCCATCTCTTTTGGCGCGAGTGAACGAAGCATCGCCTACTGTTAGGCTTTAGAGCTTTACAGTTTCCCCTTTGTGTTTTATGTTCAGTCACTAAGGCAATCGCTGCTTGTATACGCAGATGTGAAAGTTTCTCTAATATTGCATTTTGCTGTCTTATTGGGTAGGTCAGCCGCAAAGTATCGCACACCAGGTCAAGTTATCTAATCTTCAACAGCAGCTCGGTTCCGGGAAGGCTTTATCTTCTGTCACTGGCAGTAAGGCATCATTGCTTGCTGGTCAACCAGGTTAGTGCATTACATGTTACTTGTCCAATCAGGTGAGTACATTACATGTTGTTTGTCCAATCAGGTGAGTGCAATACATGTTGTTTGTCCAATCAAGTGAGTGCAATACATGTTAGCTGGCAAATCAGGTGAGCGCATTACATGTTGTTTGTCCAATCAGGTGAGTGCAATACATGCTAATTGTCCATTCAGGTGAGTGCAATCCATGTTAGCTGGCAAATCAGGTGAGTGCATTACATTTTATTTGTCCAATCAGGTGAGTGCAATACATGTTATTTGTTCAATCAAGTGAGTGCAATACATGCTATTTGTCCATTTAGGTGAGTGCAATCCATGTTAGCTGGCAAATCAGGTGAGTGCATTACATGTTATTTGTCCAATCAGGTGAGTGCATTACATGTTATTTGTCCAATCAGGTGAGTGCAATACATGCTATTTGTCCAATCAGGTGAGTGCAATACATGTTAGCTGGCAAATCAGGCTAGTGCAATACATGTTACTTGTCCAATCAGGTGAGAGCAACACATGTTAGCTGGCAAATCAGGTGAGTGCAATACGTGTTAGCTGGCAAATCAGGTAAGTGCAATACGTGTTAGACAACCAGTCAGGTCGATACAATACACATCAGCTGGCCAATCAGATGAGTTTATCTTTTGATAGTTTTCCAATCAGATTAAAAGTATTGCCACTTGATTGGTCAAACTAGAAGATTACTATTTATTTACTAATTATTGCAATCAATGTGAAAACTTTTTAGCTTCGGTTATAATTTGCTTTTGCTGCAGATGGTAGGGGCAGTCAGGTACAGCTAGTAAAGGCCCTTATTACTTCCTCTGAAGGAAAACCAGGATCTCAGGCTTATATTCTCACTTCCAATTCTGGTCAGGTGAGTAGCCCTAGACTTAACTTCTCCGTTACATGCGCTTGTTTTGTGCGTCCTGTTTGTGCTCTGTTTCTGGAGGGAGAATAAACTCTTTTCTATGTTTCTAGAGAGGTGCGTTTGTGACAACCAAACCTTCGACAGTGTCAAGCGGGGCTAAATCTGCTATGATAGCCAGGGTTCTACAACCAGACGGAACCCTCACTGCTGTCAAGTCGGGCAGGGTTGCTGTGCCCGGTGAGTAAGCAAAATAATATTTCAAGGCTCAATGTTTTTGCCAATTGTGTTATTCTAGAAACTAACAATTAGGCATTAGTTGCCTTCACTGGTGATTGCATCATCAAGTTCAAGGTCATTTGTCCCTGTTACAGCCGGAGGTAAATCTATTTTAACTAATGTTGCTGGCGGTATGAAGAATCCTCTCATCGTTCGACAAGTCACTTCTCACTCACCTCTTCCTTCTGCTCAAGGTCAAATGCTGTCAGCCCAGGGTCAGCTGAGGTCACTGCCAGGTCAATCTATAAGGTTTCCACTCACTAAGTCTGGCGGTGAAATACCCAAGAAAATAGAGCAGTCTGAGTTGTCTCCATCCACAGAACTAGACGTGGAGACTGACTTGTGACAGCATCTATGATCTGTATATTTTTGTCTGTGAATTTTTTGTTTGCTTTTTGTGGAGTTGAACGGAAATGTTTAGGCCAGCAAACTATTTATACATTGTTCAATGGTTACATGACTTATGCTAACGCGCTTACAGTGATATCACATGATCCTTATTTGGTCACTTCCTGTTGTTCCTATTGTTTATATCTGCACATAATAAGTATCGACTGCTAAAGGTCAAGTGTACATTCAAGAACTTTTGATTTTTGTTAGCGCACTTTAGTTATAATATGAAGAAAAATAAATAAAAAAATAAAAATTAAACTCACAATTGGCGATGGCGAAGTGTTGTATCCATTTACCATCTTTCTTCTTGTACTTCACTAATGCTTCAAAGTTTTTCGTTTTCCAGTTTCTCAAATTTAAACCAGCTCGCATTTAGTTTCCGTTATAATTAAATGGAATCACATTTTTTTCATTTGGTTTTTCTGGAAGCGACAATATTTTGAGCGGACAATGTTATATAGTATTTGAAAAATGAGTTTTTTCCTGTGATTTCTAACAATTTCATTCGATATAAACATTAATCTCGTATGTATTTGCCTATAAAGTAAACCATTACATGGAACTAAAATATAATACTGGTAGTAATTATTAAAGTGTACAAAATTGACTTGGAATAAATTCTACGAATATTGCAGAGATAAAAAATAATAGCTACTAATTCTATAGAGTATGTCTGAGATCGACGCATCCATCTTGTGACTATGTCTGCCTGCTCTACTTACCGAAAGTTCGTGACATAAATATAAAAATGAAAAGTTGGGATATCTACCATTTGTTTTAGCATGGCTGTCACCTTTGTTAAGCAAAAAAACGAACAAAAAAGAGTGAGCGTCTTTTCTCTGGCTTCGTGCCAGATGAAGTTCCAATCAAATAATGAAATGTTTGACGGTGCCAAAATATTCAGTTGACAAAAATTACCGCTAGATTCTGAAATGATAGAAAAAAGTGCTCGAAAGGATAAAATTTCTGAGATAAGTAGTATATTAGTAGACATTTTGTCACAAGACTAGGAACCTAAGAGTTGTTTTTTCTCAAAGTGAGACAACTCCTAATTAATCATTTTGTCACACATACGTTTCATTTCTAATCTTTTTGGAGCCTACCGAGAGATGACTGTGATCGAGTTCATGTATCGATGTCATGTGCTGTTCCACATGTCTATGCGGTACTGATGGAGACAAGCTATCATCTGTCACCGGACATGGAGAGTTTGAGTGAACACCGCTATCACCGCTTCCTGTTGAGTATTTAACATCCGCACCATCGTCAGGTACAAATTCCTGGCTCTGAGTGTCTGTGCATTGGTCCATGTCGGAATAATACAGGTTGTGTGGATGTGGAATTAGCTGCTCCTGGTAGTATTTATACTCGTTTCTGGGAGAGTCTACTTGAAGTGCGCTGTCTGCGCTATAAATAGTTCGCTCTTCTAGTAGCTGATTGGACGATTTAAATCTGACACGATGTGTGCAGGGAGTGGACCAAGTATCATTGGACGTTGGTGTTTGCCAATTGTCTGTGTATTTAATCTCTGGTGTGCGGTAAGAACTTTCTAGATTTTTTGAATTATGATCTGTGATGTCTTTCGAGTTGTCTGCTGACGTAGGTATACCTGTCAATGGGTAAAGGTTAAAGGTAATCAAGACAGAAACCTTGCAGACAATATTTTAAAAACTGCAGCAGATCAAGTAACTTTCCATAATTGTTATAATAAATGAAAGAGTTGTCTTCTCTTTCATGAAGTATCACGACTCCAACATTGATTTTTGCTAGCTGGCGAATTGTAACAACCAATGAAAAAACAAAAAATTTTACGTACATGTAAAATGTAACAAGAAGATTCTCAAGTCCGATTTTTATATTCTCGCTTTCATCGTAATTCTACTATGGGATATTATGACTTCAAAAAAATATTAAACAAAGGTTTCTTTATAAATACAAGAAGCGAAAACAATTTTGTTCAAATATTTTTCAGTGTCAAAAACTCGATCGATTTTTAGGCATTGTACATGTATGCTAACTTACTAAATATAGAGCTGTTGTGTTGATTAGTAGTCGTCCCCTCATTAAGTATTTTATCCAGTTTAGAGGGCAGCTCAGACTCAGGGTTGTACAAGCTGTTATCTAGACCAATCCCATGCAGCTTGCTTCTGCTGCCAGTATGGTAGAAACCTGACACTCCATTACTTATGATGTAACCATTGCTAGTGCCGTCCACCCGCGGTTGTTTGTATGCTGTTGTGTAATCATTGCCTGCCTCCTGCTCAAGAGAAACATTTTATTGAGTTTTACATAAGCAAGTAATTAGGCAAAGCGATGAAAAATTTTGATGCAGTCTGAGATGATAATAACGCATACATACATGTACTTCCGGTACCAAATGCATAAAAACACAGAGCTGTTCCCCAAAAGAAAATATATCCAAACAGATTACAGAGATATTTTTTTAGAATAGCCATTTCGAGACAGATGTTTAATTTTTGCTTCAATTATTAATTAAACTGCTTTAAAAAATATTCTATCAATCATATAAAATACAAATAGGGGTTTTTGTCAAAAATTCAATTGCGTTATTGCGTTTTGCAAGCTATTTCCAGGGCCAAATGTGTTTTGGGAACGAATGTTGCGGCCCTCATTATCTCAAATTATCAATAAGCAAAGAGAATTCTGATTTATTATTACTTATTATTATTTACGATTCATATAGGCAAAAAGAGAGATACTTTGGACCGATTGCTTCAAGTGGATTTGAGAGTTTAAAAGAGAAAATTGTCTGGATGCAAAAACGGACAAAAATCTGATTTAAAGTTCAGAATGATTGCAGAGGTAAACAAACCAATTCATATAGACACGGATAATGCAAGAAAAACTATACTTGTGAGCCATAAAAAATGGTTTTCATTTGGTAAAGGATAAAAAGATAGTTTTGCAGGAGATTTTAGGAGAGGAGAAAAATTGTACTCAAATTTCCTTGATAAATAGGGAGGCTATCTAAACTTTAGATCGAGGGGGCAATTGCTAGACATTTAGAGATTTTGGAGTTGTTCTTTCCCTATAAATGCTGACAATGGCACTCACCATGCGCACCCGATGGAGTGAAATTATTTAGTAGTTGTCTTACCTTGTCATCAAGAGCATCTGGTCTAATGATGTATTTAGTCTTCAAAGCTCCCGTATGCATTTTGGCTCTCCTCACGCAGCCGATGACAAGCACATTGATGAGAATAAGTAGAAATGCCGCCCCAACGCAGCTGCCAATTATTATTGACCTTTCTGTGTCTTTCTGCGTCTTTTGGGTCAGCACCTACAACAATAGCAAAGATTACGTAATTGCTTCAATCAAAGGAGTTATTTTAGAATTATTTTATGCTCAAAGCTTTTATTTGTAAGTTTTCTTTATGAAATTTCTCAAAAGAATTAAACAAAACATATACCGTTGTGTGCTGCCTGTTTGTGCCTGAAGCAGCATCGCTGTTGTCGGAGTTGCCTGCTCCCAATGAGGTGTAACCTTGTTCAGAAGTCAAACCTTCAGCTCCCCTTTTAGTAGTTGCATCATTGGTTGGAGACGCTGTAGAGGTTGTTGTTGTCGGACAGATAAATTTAGATATCGGTAAGTTGGCGATAGGTTGTCCTCGGATATCTGTCGGACTTGTGCAATATCCTGTCACATCAGCACCCCAGCTTTTAGAGCCCTGTAACGGAAAGCATCGACGTAGTTTTCGACATCTTTGAAGTTTAAAGTTGCATTTAAACTGAAAACAAGTTGAGGTACTAACCACTGAGTCCAGCCATTCTTTGTAACTGAGAAGGTTACAGTCGCAAATGAAAGGGTTTTCTCCGATGTCTAGAGTTAATAATTGAGTCAAGTTCTCAAAGACTTCTCCGCTAATTGATTCAATATTATTGCCTTTCACACCGAGCTCTTGAAGCATTCGACTCTTTGCTGTTCAAACAACATACAAACCCACGATAATTTTTAAGAAATCACAGTTAAAATGATGCTAGAGTAAAGTTTGAAGAAGTTGTTTTCTCATTATAGGAGACAACTTCTCAAGCTACTAACCTAGAAGCTCTGGTTGTAGTATAGATAACTTGTTGTCGTTAAGATTAAGCTGTTGAAGGTCAGGGACATAGGTTAGTAGCACATCAGGTAGTACAGTGGTGCCCAGCAATGTGTTTTCCAGTCTGCGTGTAGCCAAGCAAAATCAGATATAAAAATTATTTCTAACAAACTAACATTTAATATTAGTAATAATGATTCATGTTCAATTTTATTAAATACAGTGTTTATTTTTTTATTTGCGGCTTACCTGAGAGTTTTGAGGCTCTCCAGAGGTTGAAAGATTTCATTAGGTAAAGACTGAAGACTGTTGTAGGACAAATCCAAGTACCTGAGGTTTCTCAAACCATCAAATACATCAACTGTCAAAATCTCCAAAGAATTGTAGGACAAGTCTATAGAAAATATCAAATGGTAAATATAGTAAATCATTTGAAGGAGGAGATAACTACATAGATCATTTGCATTTATCATTGTAACAATGTCAGTATATGTGCTTGTTTTTATGTTGTTTGTAAGTTGTTTGTTACCAGCAGAAGTTCTAATTGTTCGAATCACAAATCATTCAATGTTTCAATATCATACATTCTGTTCTGTAGAATACGTTGGTTAACCGTTTGTTAGTCTCCACATACCTAGTGTTTGTAGTAGATTTAGGTCCTTAAAGACTTGTCTTGGAAGAGACTTGATGTTGTTGTTGGCGAGGTTGATTGTTCGTAGAGAGTACAGACCACCAAAAGAGCCGTTCTCTACTATTCTTATGTCACAAGATTCAATTCTTATTACCTTTTAAAAATAATGATTATAAAGTTCAGTAAAATGTTTAAAAAGTTACGCAAATTGATAATAAATATTTTTTTATTTATGTTTCAAACCATCACCATAATGAATAAAGTATCAGCATTTTTTGATGAATTGAGCAGTCAATTTAGTGGCAATCGGATAGCAACCATCCTTATCAATCGGTTCAGTTACTGGAAACAGTTTACTGCCAGATGATACTGTATTTAAGGATATGTTTCAGATTTGCTATTTAATTTGTTCTTTTATCCATGTTTATTTGTTTAAAATTAAAATGCATTCAGAAGAAAGAAAATGCATAGTTCCTTAGATACGGTGACTATAGATTTTGAAAATTATTGATAGTCGCATCACCGTAACATCAATGCCAAAGATGGTAGTTCGTATAAACTACCCTTTCTGTAATCTTCATAATAAATGTCACCAATGGGCTCGGAGTTCATACCCCTTGCGCTTAACTTAGCATTTTTTGTTTGTGGCGTCCCACTTGAAGAAAGATAAAAGTTTTCAGCCTATTTCTATTCTCAGCCAATAGAATCGATTACCTGAAACTCATTCGACTCCTGGCATATATACTCTATTGACTAAATAATTTCACTACCAGTTGATGTATGAAACTCACTTTTAGACTCGTAGCTAGCATGAGTGAATCTGAACTAATTCGTGATCGAGTAGGTGACGTTCTAAACATCTCCAACTCAGTAACTAAACTGGTGAGCACAGGAACTCTGGCTAGAGCTGGACTGATTCTATCGCAGAGAAGTTTATGTTCATTGGTCTGATCAACAGTACATCTGCATTCTGTGTCATCTGCAACCAATAGCATTATTACAAAAATAATAATAAATGGCGCATCAAACAAAAGATTGCCGGAGCTCTGAATTTTTTTTCGTTAATTATTTACTAATAATAAATAATGACTCTCATTAGCTTTGTCTACTTCGGCTACAAATTGTTAATTCTCAAATCAACGTGTAAGTAGAAGGTTCTAGAAATGTATTGCAACATTCTGTGGTGATTTGATCGCATACCGAAAAAAATGTTCACCGGCCGATATCATAAAGTGTGTCATTACTAGATGAAAGCATTCACATTGTCGTTAAACGATCATTACAGACAATTAAACAACCGCAGCTGATGACTGATGAAGGAATTATAACCCAGACAGTTTGATGGCTATTCCATTTCTTCTCATCAATATCTCATTCCACTTCCACTAAATGTGAATGAATATTGCTCGTAGGGTTTGTCATATCCTGTACAAAATGCTGAATTGTTTCCTCAGAAGTTTTATTTGATGAGATGGTACTGTGTCGTATCTACACTTAGTATCGTATACGCCAACTAAACCAAGTTCACTGCTGAAACATCCGGAACCAACCAATTACAGCTGTAGCCTTATCACACAGTTTTTTGTGGTTAAAAAACACTAAATTTTAACCAAAAATCGTTTATAGTTTTCAACATCAAACAAGTTTTGGGTTTTATGTACTGGAAATTTTGTTAAAAGACTTCATTTCTCTGAGCCGTTTCAAAGCTTTTTTTCTCACACATTTCTCTTTTGTTTGAAGTTTGATATTTCAAGTTCTTCTGCTTTCTGGAAGTATAAAATAGTGTTCATTATTATCCGATCATAGAATAAAATGGAGGTGCCAATTTCATTAAAAAAGTAATCATTTTTATTTGGTTTTAAAATTAATTTTAAACCTAGTTAATCAAAAATTTTAATTTAAATTAAAGTAAAAACCGCAGCTGGCGGCTTAATACCAATAATCAACTGATTCATGAGTAAATGTTTAAATTCACAAATTAAAATAGCTAACAGACGAAACCAGTAGCCACATACCTGTGGAACAGGGAGTTATTTCTCCTGCAGCCAGTCGACTAACGAATATCAACGCTAATAATGTACGAACGGTTCTTTTCATATTTTCTAACCCTTTTTACGAAATAATATGCAGAGATGTCATGCTCTGGTTTAGTCCTCTATGCAGAAGTCAATGGTTCTGAGATGGTTTAGTTTCTGCTATACTTTTGTTACAGTTCTGCCGAGACACACTGCTTCGGTTTGCACTCAACTTATTGGTTGGGTGAAGCTTTAATGACAAATGAACTGGTGTCATTTGTTGCCTACAAAAGACCATTAAACTCTCATGATTAATAACATACACTATGAATAGATGTAGATGTGGGCGGAGCCTAACCCTGATGAAAAAGGTAGCGTGCAAAGCAGACAAACTATAAAAAATTGTACGTTTGGAAACAATAATTATTCAATAACAACTTGGTATTTTTTAAACACAATTTTTATCAATTTAAATTTTGATAACACATTTTAACTTTTAAGAGAGCTGCCCGGATAGCTCAGTCGGTAGAGCATCAGACTTTTAATCTGAGGGTCCAGGGTTCGAGTCCCTGTTCGGGCGAAGCTGAATTTTTCTCTCACAAAGCTACAAGAAGCTTTATTTAAAAATAACTTCAACAAAGACAAAATATTACAAATTTAGGCGTCGCATCTGACTTGGCATTCCTAACAAAGCTTTATCAAAACTATAAAATGTTTATATGGCTTTTTGAGTTATTATAATTAGCTGAATTAATTGCTTTTAAGTCAACAAAACAACATTTACTTTGAATTGCTAAACAGCAAACAGGACTCAGTTGTGACCGAGAGAAATGTTTACTTTGGCCAATCAACAATGAGCTCCTTTCTTGACACGTTCAGCAAGTACTTGCTTTTGACACACAGTGCAGTCAACAAATGGATCAGGCGACTTTTTGATGCAAGTTTCATCTCATAAGTAACTTTTGTACTACTGTTGATTAACTTCTTGTAAAAAAATAAGTTTCCTAAAATATTGGTTTCACAGGGAGTTATCGTTCCAGAGGCTTGCGTGTATTATTTACAGTTACATCACAATCTCTTATGTTTATCTTTGTCAATAGACATACTACTTGAGAGCAGTTGGTATTCCATAGAGATACCCACTTAAGAGGTCTAGAGTGGTGTACAATTCCACTCTAGGAATAACTTATACACAAATCCCACTTGAGTAAATTGCTCCAAGGAATTTAAAGCGATTGCTATACACAGCCTTTACAAACCTTCACAAGGCTCATACAAGCTAAAGCCACCCTTTTGTGGTGTTGACATCGGTTTATGCGCAAACGAAATGTTAAACCTATGAACAATTTATCTTTTGTCTTTTAGAGAAATATTTTATTGAAATTGACTCCATGAAAAGTGTAAAGGATGCTTATGAAAGTAAGCCAACAGATGTCCTTCATAACACAGAGATTAAAGTCAACAGAAATTTTAATCGCCAACATATTTCGTCTCTTAGTAAAGTAAAACTCTTGATAACCTCTGAATAGAAAGTATATACAGTTTATTTCACCTCAAAAGAATCGGAACCTTTGTGGTTGAGGGGACAGAGTTGTAGGATGGGAATCAAATATTTCAGCTTGAGTGTGGATTCAGTATGAGTCATGGTTGGACATTTTTTCATTATTATTAAATAATAATCAAGATGGTATAATCTTTCCATAGATTTTTTCTGGTCATTTTACTTTTAACAAATTTCAGCAAACATTTCAGCGCAAAAAAAATTGGAATGTCGAAGCTGTCTACTATAAGAATGGCTAAAACCCAGGTACTCATCAGCTAGCTGTTTTGTAAAAAAAAAATAAAACTACGCTATTTGTCTGATAAAAAAAAATGTAATTAAATTTTTTTATTTTTCAGCAAATTTCTAGAAAGTTCCACCAAAATGCCAAAAGTACATTTAATAATTAATATCTAGAAACTATAATATTGGAATATCCAAAAAAAATAATCCAACATAGTGAGACTCATTGAATCGATGTAGCTTAGCTGGGTGTACAATGTTTGTAGTAATGTTCAAGTAGACATCTATGGAGGCGACCCAACACAAATTAGACTGTGGTAGTAGTTGTATTGTTTTAGCCAAGTCATCTAGACAGCTATAAAAAACCTTGCTATGCAACTCCACTCAGCTGGTCAGTTGTAATCGTTTCCTTTGTTTGCTATTACTCCTTTGTGGACAATGCAATAAAGCTAAATCCACAGCTTTGGGAAAAGCATGGATTAATATAAAAATGGATACGGCCCTTTACGGACACAGTAAAAAATTTTATCTAATAATTGTTGTAGAATACGACTGCAACTTGCGACATCATTAGCAATCCATTTATAAAAACCATGAGTACGCATCGCGTTTTTAAATTTTTTGCGCTAAAAATTTATTCCATTTGCATCATTATTAAGCTGGAAAAATATGCAGCAGCGCTGCTTTACCATTATTGACGCCATATTCTGTATAAAGGCGTGTAATAGTTTGTAGAACTCATTGCGTAATCACAAGAATTGATAGTTCGAAAACTAAAGCGGAATTAGCTGACTATCCTGTTATACAAACCTTGTAAACTGGTTCAAAAACATCGCAAACTTTCTCTTTACTATATTTTAGTTCTACAAGAAGCTCTTAAACTGCAGTATCGACCAATCAGAGAAGGTTTTAGTGAAATTAACCTCTACATCCGCTCATTCAGTCACTTGAGATAATTAAACTGCCATCTTAGACGCAGGCGATTAACACAATTGCTTTCTCCGTATAATTTAGATTCAGTGATAATGAAAGCTTTATTATTAAATTCTATTGGTTGGCTGCAAGGCACCGACTATCGTTGATGTCAAATCTGACAGCACAAGCGTTGGCAAGCTTTAGCTTTTGACTTCCAACCTAATTATTTCGTATTCTGGCTGACACGCGTGATGGTTTAGTTTAGAGACATGGTTGAATATATTGGATTAACCAATCATTTGTCTACTGTAATTTCATCAATAACTGTAATTAGTGCAAGCGAAGACAGAAACTTCACATCTGTTGATACGAATGTAAGATGGCCGATCACATTTGTTGAAAATTTTACATCGTCACCGGTCAATAAAATGGATAAAAACGACTGAATAGTAAATTAAATTAAAATTAAAAAAATTGTATGCTAAGGCTTGGGATTGAACCCAGAACTTTCAGTAACATTCAACACGCACTAGCCAACTTCACCAACTAGCTTTGCTTCTAGTAGTAAACAGATTAAATTAAAGATGTAAAATTCTACTAATAGTCTTAGAACAGATCAGCGATGAAAGAAAGTTCTAAGTAATTCAACAACACTGTAGCCTGGATTCTATTACATAGGAATGCTGTACTAGTGATGTATAAAAGAGACAAGCTCTTTGAAAGCGATATATATCAAATACGTTTTAACGTGTCTATTTGATCAGGCTTTGTCCCATCAAGTGCAACATTTCAAACTTATACATTTTTTGTGTACATAACAGCAAAAGATACTCACGAAAATGTTGAAAGTGCTGGAACAAAATTTAGTCTCTCTCTACAGAGCACACAGTCGCTGTGTTGGCTGGCAGAAGTTGAGTAATTATACAGCAATTAGTGAGAGATTGATTGATAAACAGCTTGAAAGAGTAAAAGTGTTACTTGTAGGGCCCTCAACCCTCTCCACTCTTCCTCTCATAGCCTGTGCACCTACTTATACTGTTTAATATGCTTGACAAGTTGAGGTGGGGCTTAATAACCTTTCAAACTAGGCTGTGGACATTTTGAGAACTTTGTTAGTAGCTGCGCTGGTGTGTGGAGCACCTGCCAATCACCTGCTACAGTATCTCATGTGGAAGCTTTCTCCAGCTTGTGACAAGTGACTAGCTTTTTGAGTTGGCAATAAAAATTTAAAATATAATAGCTTAAAAGCTGTCAAAACTTGATTACTAATATTTTTGTCATAGAAAGTAGTTGCCATAATGATTTTTTATTTACATATAAAATCTTCTAATTGCTGCAAAATTGGTGATAAATAATTGGTGGTCTTGTCTGTTGTGTAAACATGTTTATGGCAGAAAAGTGGAAAATAAAAAATTGTTTAATTTCATGGCATTCTTTTGCAATTCCGGTTATTGCAACACGTTTGCACTGAAATGATTTTGTAGTTTTTTGCCAACTAACCAATGGAATCATACCACTGCTAGGCTATTTAACAGATCTCCAGTTTTTGTCGACAAAATAATCTCCACTCACACTGTAACTACCAACGACAGCTACTAGTACTCACCAAGTGTGAGAGAAGGCAGCACAGGAAATGACAGCTATGTATTCAGCTCACCTCAATTGTCTAAACGTTTTTACTATCACCTCCGACTGATATTTCTATCGCATTAAGTCATTGCATTGATTTTACTCACCGTAGTCTGAATATTGCTTTGTGCATTACAATAACACCCTAGTTGTATTAGACATGATCTCTTAGCCTTAGTGGCTCACAAATTAGATAGCTTTGCAGCGTACTCACACCATTTGTGTTAATTGTAATTAATATCATTCAACGTAAATTTAGTATTTGCAATAAATGCAAAATGCGTTAATAAAAGTTTTTTCCGCTATTGACTAGAAACTTTACGAGTTGGCAGTCAAAAATCATAATTTTGTTTCCATTAAATATGTTTTGTATAAAAAACAATAATATTGAATTTTCTTTAGCGTTGAAAACTTTTCAAAAACATGCCTGGAATCATCGATTTATGAAAAATCAGTTATTTTAAAACAAAATTTTCAATAGACATAATATCCGGCATGAATGTTTATGTAACATACCTTCACATGATCAAAGAATTTTTCAAAGAAATGTCTAGAGAGAACAATTCACCCAATTACAGCGGAAATATGCACTCATTTGACCTGAAATCCCATAAATAAGTTAGGACATCATTGTGCATCAGCAGTAATAGAAATTCCCAAAGGAATGAAATATAAACAGAACATAATTCATACACATGTCTCTGTTCTGTTGATTTCACTTCTGCACCAGATATGTAAAGTAAACTTCATTCACTATTGGAAAGAATATTCATGAAAAAACTTTTGTTTCATTCCCAGTTTAGTTTAAAAAAAAGTTGCACTGAGAACTAACAAGTTTCTCACTAATTCCTGACTTTGATGATAGAAAAAATAATGATTATCGTCAGCTGTGCGGCAGCAATTATTTTCAGATGGCAGCAACTATTTTCAGACATCAGTTGAATCAAAGTGACTTCAACTTTCAAAAGATTCAATTTGATGTTTCTGATTAAAAAATAGTTGTAGTTCTATAATTTAGTTGGCAAGAGCATACCCGCCCGTGGTTAGTAGCATTGTTAGACACTAAGGCTACACCCATCTGTGTTCAAAGAAAAAAATAATTAGAAAACGAAGTAGATGATGTCTTAGAAAAGTGTTGCTAGGCTTTAGGCTAGGCTTTATCTTTGATGTCTTAGGTTGTCAGATAATTACAATGATGTCTAATTTAATGCTTAGATACTGCTTTGGTTACCATCAGCATTGCACCTGAACGTATTCCTACGCTGAAAAACCAAACATGTTTATCAAAAAATAGTCCAAAACTAGTTCACCACAAAAAATTTGGTTGTAAAGGTAAATCGATAGGTGGACCAGCCTATATTTCCCACCTTCCTTCAGACAGATGACACGCTGTGCCCTGGGGATATTTGGACGGCGCTATAGAAACCTTTATATTCTATTTTTCTCAACTGTAAGCGCGGTTATTGCTGTACAATAGAGCTATTTGAAAACAATATAGATAATATCTACGTCATTGCATTCACTGTCTCGCAAATTGCTAAAGCGTGCAAAATTCTGATACCTACACCGTATTGTGTGGCTCAGAGAGTATTCTTTCTTTCACGCATAGTGTTGTCAATTAATTTTGACAGACTTACTTAAAATAATCAGATGCTAAATCGATAACTTAAACTGCAATCTCCAGACCATGACATTTACAGTTATATTGAAATTGTAAGCTGTTTTTTAGTACAAATTTTGATTTTGTCTAGTTAAAAATACTAAAAAACATTTCACTCTTGTTTCAACTCGATCAAAATAAACAAAATCTGCAAACTATCTAGAAGCATTTATCACATCCTTGGGCGATGTCAACCAAAACGTGACAGAATAAAAACAATTGCAATCTATATTGATATCATTCTCTCAAGCACAAACAAAGAAACAAATTAATCGGCAAGACAATAGAGAGAAAGCATCGCTATAACAGCAGTGAATCTCCCACCATTTAAGCATAGCCTATGTAACAACGACATCGGGTGGTTCCACAGACCCGATGTGCTGCGTTTTATAAATTGTAGTCTAGTCAAAGAAATCAATGCGAGCCGTTGTGCAAGTAGTACGTAAAAGATGAAAGAAAAGGTAAAGAGTGTCATTATTGTTAAATGTGTATGGAGTTTAACAATACTTTGCGATCATAGCAAATAAATTGTTTACTTTCTATCTATTTGGTTCGATAGAAGGTGCAATGACTGCAGTGACATCTATTGATCGATGCCGTTAGATCAAACAGGCTTTGAGCTTCTGTTTTGTAACCGTTTTTTGGCAGAATTAATATAATTATACGATTCGATAAGGAATATTGCGTAGCGTGATACAGACAATTGTTTACATAACACGTAGGGTTGTCACTTTTGACAGGTTACAACTGTGCTTTGGTGCAACAATCTGTACTGGCAATAAAATATTGACAGGAAGTTGCACAAAATTGATGCTCAAAACTTCTTCATCTTTTTGAATATTTTCATCAAAGTGTTATAGTGACCTTTTGCGAATATTGCAAAACTTTTTACTAAAAAATAATGAAAAACGTTTTTTATGATGACATAAAATTTAGATTGATGCAAGACGTCCAGGTTGTGCGCAGGCACACTCATAAAACCCCATCACAAAAAATTACATCACTCTTATTGAAATTCATTTCAAATTTTCAGTATTTAAACTTTAAAAACTTCAAAAGTAACCATTTCAAAACATACATTATGTTGAATTCTTTATTTAGTAAAACAATTGGATGAAAAAAACAACAAAATTCATTCAATATAGGGAATAAAAAAATTTAACATTGTTTACGCGCAAGCTGTTGAAATTCAAAAACAGATTTTCACCTTGCTACTTACTTATACGCCGTTTGTAGATAAAAATTTTTGTACTTCAACTACAACTCGTCTGCACACCCACTTTCACTGTCTGCTAGACTTCGTCTGCACCCTCTAATACAATATGGCTGCCAGCCAATACCTTTTAATCCTTTTGTGTATAATTATAACTCTAATGATTTAAAGGTAGACAGCTAAAGGGGCTAAAGCATTAGTGCTGCCAACAAGTGTCATGCGTAATGCTGTGCCCATTTAGTGCACTGTTTGTATAAATGTTATAAATGGACCCATTATAAACCTATACTTATCTCTTGGCTCAAACCAGGTATAATAACTAACAGCTTTTAAAACAGTTCTCATATAATTTTCTTTGTTAAAATCATAAAATGGGCTAAATATTTTAATTTTAGAAACATAATATATTTTTGCCGATAAGTTTATTATATCTGTAATTCATATTTTAAAACTGTCTATTCTATTAACTGATTGGCTAAGCTATTAAACATATCCCTTCATTACTAAAATAAACAGGAATATTTAGAGAATTAAAAAATAATTATAATTATCAACTTCAGTAACTGAGTTTTAAATTAATTATTATTAATTTAAGAAAAAAACAAATAACAAGCCTACCTCAGTAGCTCTGCTTCCTCCTATACCTGTCTTGTACTGTTAGCAACTAGTACAAGATGTAATATTGGTGACTGGAAAGTAAATAATAATCTCATTGGCTGACTGCTAGCAGGGCTTACTTTTCATTGGCTAATACATCAGTCATTGCAAGGCTGTAAGGTTTTAGTGAAATCTCACAGCGTCTGTTACGTGAGGCAGTTCTGCGAATGTTAGACATAAGTTGGTTAGTTTCAAATTCTAGATTTTAATAATTCAAAATCATTCACCTTTTAGCCTGCTGATTAGGTACCAAGCTAAGATGAGTGAAATACGCAGAGACCAACTTTTACGGCTAGTAGGATGAAATATGAGTTTAGACAATTTTTTTCATGGAGAACCATATTTTGTTATTATGGAAAAAGAGTGAATTCAAAAACCTATTTCAAAAAATATGCCACAAAGGGTAAAACTTTTGCAAATTAACTTCTCTCTGCAGGGTTTGAACTCCCAGTTACAAAGTCCCATGTCTAGATCCTCTACCATCAGAGCTATTTCATCACTGCTGAGTCTTTGCGTTTATATATAGTCGTGACCAAATCATCTTACTGAGCCTGACCAGAAACACTGCTACTGTTATTTGACCACACAGAAATCAACAATTGGTTGGTATATAGGGAAAACTAAATTAAGTTTTCAAAAACCTACATTTAGCAAGGTTCTTATTGTCAGGTATCTTGATTTTGATTATGCCTTAAAATATTTTAAAAAACTTTTGTAAAACAAATGACATATTTCAGAAAACAAATCTTCACTTTCAATTATCGACATCAAGTTGCTGTATGTTTTCTTTTCAAATTAACTATACTAGCTAAATTCAATAATCATTTATTATTAATAGCAATCAATTAAACTTTTATTTAGTGTTTTAATTAAAACACCAATTAAATGTTTCATCAATTATTAATTTTAAGTATTATACTTGAGAATGATACAGCTGCAATTCTCCAAAAAGCTATAAACTGATATAATCCATAAATATAGACAGTTGTAACTGATAGAAAAAATTTAATTTTTTTTTTCAATTCATATCACCCAGGCAGGCATTTAGATTTGATTATAAAAACTTGGCAGATTTCCAACATATGCAGGTGTGTAGACAAAAACTTGTTTGATCTTTTAGTAAAGAGCTTCTAACACAAATATAGTGGAGGCAGACATGAGACAATAAATTGTTTTGTTACTTTCACTATCGGAAGGCTTTGTGAAGAACAACTGCATATATAGATGCCCTGTCTAAATCAACAAACAAGGCAATAAACATTCATGTTTTTTGTGATGTGGGAGTTCATTACTTGTAGAGCTTTTGTGTACCTCTTTCGATAATATTTATTTGTTTGTCTAAAATAAGCGAATAGCTGAGCAAGCAGTATTATAATAGCATTGGACAGTTTGAAGATAAAGTTGCTATGATGGGAGAAACATAATATTTGCCGCTTTATCTCAATAATCTTGTTTCTATTTTTTTAATAAATGTAACACTATAGGCATCCAGACAGAAACTAAAATAATAAAACCATGTCCGATAATACTTACGGATCAGACAACTTCTAATTACAATTTTAAAATCTCTTATTTAAGAGTTGTGTGCTCGTCTTTTGTTTTTAATATGAAAAGATAACTCCGTAATTTTGGGCAAATTTGGTAGGGGGAAAATGGAGCGGTAAGTCAGACTAGGGTGGAGTCAAAAAATCATCGCGATTGACCAATCATCAGGAAGGTCAGGTTTTAGAGGTCGAATTTGTGATGATTAGTTTGTATTCATGTAATAATATTACATGAGGTGCTTGCAGGTGGTACATAGTTATTTATGTGAAATAGATTATACAAAACGGACACGTATAACTACCAACTTTTGCAGGAATATTAGAAAACTGCCATGGTGTACTCAGGGATATATTTACCACGATTGTAACACTTAAAAGTGGACACTGAGGCTGCTATGGATGGCCAACAACAGTTTCTCAAACCTGTGAGTTTTTTGTTATTATTATTATTAATTATTATTATTAATTTTATTTATTACTTACTTACTATGAATGATGATTATTTATTATTATTTATCATACTCATATCCAATCTATCTTTTTGTTCTACGACTTATGTCTACTTGATTTTGAGCCTGGATGTTCGTATCAGTAGAGTATTGTATTGTTGTTGTTACAAGTAGTAGTTATTATTATTATTTATGTTGTTGTTGTTCGTTGAGGTTGTTGTTATCCCACACAAACCCAAGCAATTAAAAAAGCATAATAATAATTATAATAATAATAACATTTTTATCACACGGTCAATTAACATTATTATTAATCATAAAATAATAATTGATTATAAATGATAATAATGATTAAGTAATAATTAATAATAAATGATAGTAGTAATGAAATCGAGATGCTTTTATATGTATTGATGATGAGTTGTTATTATTTTTATGATTTATTAAATTATCTCTATAAACGATAAATAAATTGGTATTTAAAAACAGGGGCATTTGGTAGTCTGTACATCTCGTTACTATTGCTTGCTCAATGTCGACAGCCCATAATATCGATCAAAGCCAACAATAACATTCTTCTTATGAAAAATTGTGAAATTATTAATATGCGGTGTGTGTATGATATTATTAATTATTGTTTTACATAATAGTAATAGTTTTGTGTGAATTATAATCTTTGTAACGTTTAGCTCGCTTTGAATATTTTAGATAACAGTTATCGGTAGAAAATGGTATAAGTATAGCCAACAGCTAGCTCTACGTTATGTTAGAAACCGAAATTACTGTATCCATCAGTCATTTGATGTTTTCATACGAGTCTAAATGTGTGAATATTATGCCCTGAAATTAAGTATACTTGAAATTACACTTTGGAAACTCGTATTCATGTGTGTCGGGGCTATCAGAATGCCGTGGCAAATATACTTACATCATGTTTTCATGTATCAATCACGTTGACATCAATATTTTTCAAAACGGTTTTTTCTTGTTTACAGGAAAACTATTTTCTTAGGTAAAAAGTTTTTTTGACCAATTTATTTTTTCGATTGATACCTGTCTTGTCATTGTTATAATTGAAGTAATGGCAGATATTGTGTAATAGTTGATTTTGTTGAGTCATGAATTATGCCTTATTACATCGAATGATTGAGTGTCAATAATTTTTTGTTCACGCTAGTTTATTTGTGTAAATTAAATTATATTATTGAAATTGAATTACATGGATAGTATTTCAAAATCATGGTGATTGAATCATCAGTAAGTTATTTGATGCTAATCTTTTTTGTTGTTGACCAAACTAGTAGTTTCATACAAATAATATATAATAAAGACCTACTTTTTTTATTTATTATTTGATTGTTTTTTTTTCAAACGCTTCATATTACTTGAATTTTCTTAAAGCGGTGTTTACTATCATTATGTATTAACTGTTTCCATAGATCAAACTGTCGCATAACTTAAACTGTCTCATAACCCAAACTACTCAATAACTTCCGGATTGGTTCCCTAGTCGTATCAATTATCAATGATACCAAAAATGTTTTAAGATAAATGTCTATTTTTGGCAAAGACCTTACAAAATGTTTTTGTCATTTTTTCTAAATCAGCATTTCTTCCCATTTTTTAAATATATTTTAATCTAGAATTCATTATTTATTCAGGTATTTATTATTTAATCTAGTGTTTACTATTTAATCTAGTATTTATTGAGCTCTTTTATATCAGAGTATATTGATTAATAAATAAAGTTTATGAAATATTTCTGTTGTCCGAAAGGCTATAGCGCCTTCTTAATAGTTTTACTTATCATTTAAATTAGCATGTGGGATGTACTCGGACATTTCCTTGATAGCTTTCAAGAGAGGTAAACAGTTGAAACATATGTTAAACCATGGGTATAATGGTTGCTTTTTACAGCAGTTATAGGCTGATGTAACCTTATAATTAAGCTTTATTAGCTTTATATATTATAAATATCCCATGAACATGCTAAAAAAAACAAAATAATTCAGCTAAATTTTGAGACACCCAAAAACACACTTGCTGGGACAACTCCAAGATATGTGACGTCATTAATAAAAAAATTGTGATAGTCTAAGATTTATAGACCTTTTCTTACACACTGAAGTTATCGGATAGTATAAAATTGTTAGCCAATTAGGTTGCGCGTTTCATTAATCAGACGAAAGAATTTTTGAAAATTGACATTTTTGCTTTGAAAAAACGCCAAAAGTAAAGCTCCAAACAAAAAACTGAGGCAACAGATAGAAAGAAAATTCAATTCTGATGCATGTAGTTATTTTTGAAGAATTAATGGGCCACCACATTAGCCATAACACGTCAATCAAAGTTGGCCTTGTTTTTGCCTAAATCCCGGACATTTTTTCAAAGAATAATATTAATTTTTTTTTCTATTCAAGCTAGCACCTGACTTTTTACACCACTGAATAGAGAATTTCAAGCGCTATCTTCTGATATAAAGAACCATAATAATAAACACTTTGAAAAAAAAATGAAAAATAATAAAAAATTACTAGTCAACATATCGTCGTCATCCAAATAATTAATTTCTAGCATACTACCCGTCATTTCCACTTCTAAACAATTCCAGCATGCCTAAATAAATATAATCTAACCATTTATCAGAACAAATCTCATCCGTGGAGGTTCTCTGCAAAAAATATTATTTCAAACTATCTCAGCAAGAAAAATTATTTCTTGCCCGACAAGGAACGGGGTGCGGTTCTCATGGAGCGGTTTCTGTTTAGACTGGCAGTTTTACCTCAAATAAGGACCAGAAAATAGAGGAGATTCTGCTCTACACGATGATATAAAAATATTTATTGTAGGTCTACTAGAAATACTAGAATATCTGGTGCTAAAGTCAACAACAATTTCAGCCAATCAGAATCTTGCTAACAAAAGGTCCGATGGAATTGTTTTATATTTTATACACTTTTTGATGATAAATTTGACAAAATCTATGGGAGTAAGTTTCTTAGCAGGTGTTGAAATGAATTATCAATATGTTTTATTTGACTGGGTTGGGTGGGATGTCACAGAACCCAATAAAAACTGAAATATCTTCAGATTAATACAGGCACCTTTTCTATAAAAGTAACGTTTCCTACTTAGATTCGCGAAAGCTTATTTTATCAATGACGTCACATTTCTAGCATTTTAATGGCGCTGTAGAGCAACTCCGTTTTTCAATGAAGTAAATATTGCCAATAAATATGGATAAATTTCTCATTGTTCTACACATAAAATACAATTATACTTGTAAGATTTAGATAGCTGACATTTTCATTAGCCTATAACAGCTATAAAAACAAACCATTATACCCATGGTTTAAGTTTACTTCCTTGAGCACCAGATCATGTAATCAGGAGTACTTTGGCCTAATTGCTTTCTTTACATTAGGTTAGGAAATATGGTCTCAAAGGCTATTCATTGTTTGTCTTAAGATATACTCGTTTCTTCTACCACAGCTCATGTTTTTGTAAAAATTGCGCGAGAGTCTTCTGGTAAAATCATTAAAAAGAAACATTAAACCAAGTTTCGAGGATTGATTTGTGAAGAGAAATTAAGACTGTAAAGATATTTTTTCACCTGCGTTGTTGACCTGTAAGTGTGACATCATCAGATAGCTATTCACAGAACTAATTCCTACATACTTATGCTATTCAATGCATGTCAAAACCAGTTATCTTTTCCATAAAAATGTACACAAGAGCATATTTTGTGTGCGATTCACAAAGGAGTTAGTTAGTTATGGGTCATTAGTTTCAATGAGAATGCACGATTGCCTCTTTGGGTATTCGTTGGAAACCGTTATTAGTGCTTTGGGCTGACGACTCCCAGTAAGTATTATAGGGAAGTGAAATTAGATATGAAATAGGTTGCTATTCAGGCTTAAGTGAGAGGAGGTACTTTTTCAAACAATAAGTCATTGTGGTTGCCTTTGTTTAGTATATTGTACAGACGCGATACTTGACTCTTGTGGTGGAGGTGTGATAGTACAGCTAGTCAAAACTTGCGTGACTCAGGTAACAGATTGTTGCTACGGCAACTGCATATATTACGCTATTTAACATAATAGCTACATTTTTGAAACGTATGGGAGCTATTTAAGTTTTGGCGTTTGTGATGTCATTTGGTGTAAACATGTGTTTGCTCTAGTTTAGCAAATAGAAGCGAATGTTAGCACACGATTGTTGAAGTAGTTGTGTTCCAATAGTACAATCTATTGGTTCGGGAACTATATGGAAATTCCTACTTGGCTATCATAGCCTCAGCTCGGTTCACTTTATCAAAACTCTTGACACAATGAATCATGGAAATGTGGGTTTTTTTTCGTCCCACCCTTCCTTTTTTCAGTCATTTCAAGTCTATATTCAGCATTATCAGTTTTGTACCAATTGACAATCACAGTACAGTATTTGATGTAAACTTTTACCTTTATCTCTACCCTTCCTCCCCAGTGCCAGTTTATCAATGGAGCTATTGTCTTTTTATGACATTTGTGCAGTCGATATATTTCTTATCTCGGTTTAATGAGATTCAAGAACTTGTTTAGCATTAAATAGATGAAAAATAGTAGAGTGATACAGTAGAGTGATACAGTAGAGTGATACAATAGAGTGGTACGGTAGAGTGATACGGTAGAGTGATACGGTAGAGTGATACAGTAGAGTGATACAGTAGAGTGATACAGTTTTTGCTGCTTTGAACAATTTAACTGTGAGACATTTGGATTTTTTCCGGTATATTTACAATTTTTTTACGCATGTATTCTACAAAATTACCTTTGAATTGTTATAATAAAGTAATTCCAGCGGAGTTAGTTAACCTTTATCGAATTTTTTACTACAATCCATTCTTATACCCAACCGCTTTGATGAGCTATATATGTCAACGAACGACTTCTATACATTGCGCCTTTTGTTTATTCATCTGTGTAACCAGAGCATATATCCGTATTTCACTGCAAGGAGAAGTGAAAACTGCTATACAAACAGCTATTAGATGTAAGGTCAAGGTTCGATTTTGATGTTTGCTCTGTAACTAAAAATAAAGGACGTAATTTTTTTTGATTAATATCAAGGGAGACAAGTCACAAAACATCTCTATTTGCTAATAGCAGACGATTAAAATTCTATGAAACCATACTTTTTATTAAGTCAAGCAAGAGAAAGGGAGATGAAAGGGGTAAAGCCGGGCTGGGATGGGCCTGGGCGGAAGTAGAGCCGGGCCGGAAGGTGGAGCGGGGCAAAAACAAAGTGATAACTGGGTGTATTTGAGTATGCTCGGAAGCTATTAATATAGCATTTATTATGAACATTTTTGGATATTTTGGTAGAGGAAATATTCTAGCATTGTTGGACTTGTACGCTAAGTGGGTGCACACGTCATACACTCAAACAATACTTGCTACAAGCATCTGGTTTTACAGCGTAGATATTGGGTGGAGTACCACTTTGAGGAATTTCTATCAATCACATTAACCACAAATCAAAAATGGCTAAAAGCAATTCACTAACATGATGTATATATTAACACTGCAGCTACGGGTTGAAATAGCTAATAAGAATTCATGTTTCAGTCAATCAACGAGCAATGCATTGTGAGTTATAGTTATGATATTGTACAAAATAAAATGAATGTTTTTGATTTTAAATTCAAAGTTGTTCAGTAAGTTATGGAATATTCCGGAAGATTACTGGAAAAAGAGTCGAGTTGCCATTTTACTGAGTTTGTGGAAGTCTGCAGGATTTGAACCTGCAGAGGCTGTACTACCAGCTGTAGTTATTAGCTACACTATCTCTTGTCTACTGCTCACTATGGACATCCGTTTTCATTTCTCAATCTCCTCAAATCAATCAATCAATTCAAAGATTTAATATTGATTAGAGTCATAGTCAAAGTACACACCAATTCACACTTCTCTATGTTAGTAACATATGTTTTTGCTACTAGATTTGTCAATGTACGTCTGCTTTTATTCGGTAGTACATGCTGTGTCAAAAACCGACTACAAGATATATCATATAATCATGTTTTACACGCTATAAATTTATCTTTCTTTGAGAAATCACTTGTATAACCTAACAGTGATATTAATTTATTGGTGGTTCCATTGGTTTTGGCATATTTTCTATTCCATTGGCTGTTTTACGAAACCAGATAACACCTGCTTCAACCCATCATAACATACATGGAGTACAGATTTGACATGGGTGGACAGGTTAGGTTGCATATTATATCCGTGGCTATTGGACTGAAATGCTGTAGTTTATGCATATGTACCTGATGAGACCCTCGGAGTAAATGATCTGTGATGTTTATGTAGTAAGTTGCTTTGAAGGGAATAAGGCTAACCAGGGCCGGGTACTAAAATTAAGCTGCTCTGAAGCTAGACATGCTTCCACTAATCTTTCAAATAGTTGTTGGCAAGAAATGGCATCCTCACCATTTCTCGCTACACGGTTTATTTTTAACTAATAAAAACTTCCGAACTATGACATATGCTATAACCACCTGGTACAACTTGTGCCTTGTGGCCTAGGGGTGAGTGTGCAGACCTGCGGTGTAGTCGGTCAGTGCTCGATTCCCACCCATGGCTGTGTTTTTGCCCGTATCATTTGAAATTATTGTTTATGCAATTGAAAAATAACTGTTCTTCAATGGCATCAAGTGTTTGATGAAATTTTCGTTTGAAGTTTTATGTGTCATTTTTTTCGTCAGTAATGGGTAGGCTTTCCCAGTTGTGACTTTAAGGTCTAATATATTGGTAACTGGAAGGCGTAACACTTGTTTGTCTTGAACTTTTCAACTTCATTGAAAGTCTTTGAACCATTTCAGCACCTGTCACCATATGTCAGTGTTTAATAAGCCAGAACAATAACCAAAAACACTTCTAATATTACTTGATGTTGAAAATTGTGTCTATCTATTACGGTTTTTAATTTTTATTATATAATGCTTATTTCTGTTTGTGGTTATTATTGTGATAATAAATTTATTAGTCATCAATTAATTATTACACTTTTTACTAGTTTGTGTTTAGTTATTGCTTGCCACTGGTTTGAGGATAAATTCGGAGCTTGGTTGGTTTGTTATCATAGTTTTCCCATTGTGGGATTCCCATCAAATTTCCAATAAGCTGAATGATCGGAACAACCCCAGTAGCCCGACTGAAGTCAATTTTTCAATTCAGTTCAACATCCGGCTTACAACGAATAAAAAACCCTCTATTCTTGCGAATGATTGTGCAATGTCATAAACTGGAGAATTCAAACTCGTTTGTTCATTCAACAGAGAGAAGACAACTTTTATCAAATTGTGTGATATTGTGGTGGAATTTTATGTCTACTATCATTGCGCAAGGTCCCCCTGACAACTGTTGAGTGTCAGGCAAGCCTGAATAGAGCCTGGCACAGCCAGAACATAAGCAAGTCAGCCGGTAGAAACCCTACCGGCCCTGCGGCAGTCACTGCCTGCCCTGCAGCATTCACTGCCTGCCCTGCAGCATTCACTGCCTGCCCTGCAGAGGTACCACCGGCCCTGCAGCACACCCTGCCGGCCCTGCAGCATGTACTACCGGCCCTGCAGTGCCATTACCATACCTATACCGGGTCGGTGAGAAAAGTTCTACGATAGCCTGAGAACCGAAATTAATACCAAAGGTGCAGGAGCCCGACTCTGCAACATAGCTGTCCTCAAACAAGACAAAGCCAAGGACCACAAGCCATAAGGACCAAGAACCAAGGCTACTCATTGCACCACCATGAGTAAGCAAGATTGACTGAGAAGCTCCGCCCCCTACTTCTGGGCGCCCTTCATATTTAACCTCATATTAGCCAATGACTGTATTGCATATTTATATCTTATGATCTGATTAGAGTAAACACTTCCTGCCATTACTGATTTGTTGCCCCTTGTTTGGGCATATGTTTTAATTATGCTCTGCCTATAAAAGGCAGAACATTTCACTAGACTCCTTGTATTGTATTGGGATTCTACCTGTGCTTAAGCCAAGTAGCATGATACATTTACCCTTATTATACATTGCTGGTTACGCTGTGTAATAAAGTATGGTTAACTCAACAAGTCATTGAGTTGTACGTTTGAGCCGTGGGCTCCGGGAACAGTTGTGGAGTTGGCATACTCCTCTGTTGGAAGTTGACCTCTAGAGTGAGGCGTTGTTGGTGGACGTTTGGTCGGCCCCCCCAAAATCCACTACACTGGTGGCAGCGGTGGGATTGTTCTCACGCTGTTGGACTGCGCTACCTTGGAACTGCATATTGCAGCCCGAAAATCCGGATCTGTATTCACTGTACAGACCCCCCATTTGGACACTCTTGAACAGACGTTGAGCTTGCTCCGCCTGAAGAAGTGCTCCCAGAAAGTGTGCGTCACTTAGCTCTGCATAAACGTTGAGTTTACTCCGTTGCAGCAACCAGACAGCCCAGTATCTTTGATACCGGCCCTGCACACACTGATACCGGCCCTGTGTCTTCTGATACCGGCCCTGCTAACACTGATACCGGCCCTGTGTCTTCGGATACCGGCCCTGCTAACTTTGTGACCGGCCCTGCGCTCTAAACGCCGGCCCTGTACACATTACTACCGGCCCTGTGCAATATTGTACCGGCCTTGTGTTACTTTCCAGTACCTTGTTTACTGAGACAATTTGATATAGACAGCCCTAGAAGCTGTAGAGACCTGGTGCCGCTAAAAACGGACCAGCACACCATCCATTGTACACTTGAGTTGAGTTGAGTCTAGACAATGGCGAACCAACGGGCACGCAGCGCTGGTAGGGTACCACCTGCAAACCCCGAAGCGAATGTGATGGAACGTTTGACAGAAGCGTTACAAGCCGTCATGCAGCCAGCCGCTGCCAATCACCGGTCTTTATTTAAAGCACCGAAGTTCGATGGAGACGGAGACGTGGACTATTTTATAGAACGTTTCATGGGAGTGGCAGAGGCAAGTGGATGGCCAGAGCAGACAGCGTTGCTGCATCTGCGAGAGTCCCTGAGAGGGAGTGCACTTGAATGTGGTAAGGCACCACAGTTGCAAGGAATATTTGCTGCTTTACGGGTAAGGTTTGGCTTAACCCCCCGTGAAGCAAGGTACAAACTTACTGGCCTCCGCAGGACGTATAAGACTACGTTGCAGGAGCATGCCACTGAAGTAGAACGACTGGTGCAGGTCGCTTATGCGGACCTCCCCCACAGATCGTTGCAACGAATGATAATAGATATCTTCAGCTCTACATTAGGCAACCCCTACTTGCAGAGACACCTCCTGGCAATACAACCAGTAGAAATTTTAGACGCAGTGAGAGCAGGGAATGATTACCTGCAGATAAAGACGGGCCCGGAGAAGAGGTCTACTCACGTGCGCACGGTTGAAGATGAATCTACGGATAAAGAGGAGCGCGTGGATGATACGCCCGACACACCGAATGCTTCGGTGAAGGATGTCCGCCCTACACCTCCGGACATAAAGGACCATCTGACAGCAGTCATGGAGGCATTGTTGGACCTCACAAAGGAAATCAAGTCATTGAAGCCAGGAGTTACCCCTAACCCTCAGCCTCCTCCACCACTGCCCATGCGGCAATGCTTAGGTTGCGGAAAAGTCGGTCATACGCTAGGAACGTGCCCCCAGCGGGCCAACAAACCAGCTATCCAAGACACTCCATCAGTATTACAGGATAACCCTTCAAATGGTGTTTCCTCCAACAACAACAGCTGGCTGGCAACAAAGCGTGCCCGACAGTTACAACGCGTACAGAAATTTAATCCAGTCAAGGACGAGCAACACAAGCCCAGAAGGCACCATCAGGAAGCAACGGCCCCGTGTGATTCGACCAGAATCCGGTCTGGAGACCAACCAGCTGCTCCTGAAAATGGCACGCCGCCACTCAATTACTTCCTCCCAGGGAAGATTGATGGTAGGCCCCTGTCGGTGTTTATAGATGGCAGCTGTTCTACCAACCTGTTGTCTTACCACGTCTACCAATGCCTTCCCCCGGCTGTTAGAAATACATTAAAAAGCAGCCGCCCCTGTGACACCATGGTTGACGGCTCACAGGTGCCCTTCTACGGGACCATCACGGTTCCCCTGCGCCTCAGAGATTTCAAGTGTGAAACTGTCTTCGTCGTTGGACGCATCCGTGAGGATGCCATCCTAGGCGAGCCATTCATAACTGCACATAAATGTAGGATCAAAGTTGATGAAGCGGCTGTTATGATTGGCGACCGCCAACTACAATGCACCGACCGGAACGGGAGGTTATTAGTTAACCGGGTGCAAGTGATACGAGCTATTACCTTACCCGCTTGTTCAGAGGTTACGTTGACGTGTAGACTCAACGCCAAAAACCACAGCCCCCTAGGATTGGTAGAAGGCCATCCTGATGCCCCCCCTCTAGCTACAAGCATCAACCAACCAGACGGACAGTGCCGCCTGGCAATTCGGTGCCTAAACCCCACCGACCAACCCTTGGAGCTGAAAGCTGGCCAGACCATAGGTCGGTACACGGGCATAGACACGGACCAGTGTTCTACTCCTGACGCCATACCCTGTTCCTCTCCCAAAGACAAACCTCAGAGAAACCCAGAGTATCTGGTACCACTACACCTACAGGATCTCTACCATCAGGCAGTGGTCAACTGCAAGGACTCTCAGGAGAAAAAGAAACTAGCTCAATTGCTGGAGCAGTACGGGTCTACCTTCAGTACGGGAGATCATGACATAGGCCGTACCACCCTTGCAGAGCATAGCATTCCCCTCCTACCTGGCGCCAAACCTGTGCGCCAACACCCCCATCGACTGGGGCCCCAGAAAGAGGAAGAGGCGGAGAAACAGGTAGCCCACCTACTAGAGAAAGGCCTGATCGAGCCCGCATCAGGAGCCTGGAGCGCTCCGGTAGTACTTGTGAAGAAGAAAGATGGGTCGTGGCGGTTTTGCATCGATTACCGGCGACTGAATGCTGTCACTCAGCTGGATGCTCACCCCTTGCCACGTATAGATGAGAGTCTTGACGCACTCTCAGGGAGTAAATACTTCAGCACCTTGGACCTTGTCAGTGGGTACTGGCAAGTGCCGCTGGACAAAGATGCGCAGGAGAAGTCCGCATTTACCACCAGGGCTGGACTGTTTAAATGGAAGGTGCTGCCATTTGGTCTCACTTCCGCCCCCGCTACCTTTCAGCGGCTCATGGAGAAAGTTCTCCATGGGCTACACTGGAAGACCCTTCTCTTATATCTAGATGATATAATCGTGATTGCACCAAACTTCTCCACTCACCTGGAAAGATTGGCAGATGTGTTTGACCGGTTACAAAAAGCCGGGTTAAAACTCAAGCCCAATAAGTGCGAACTGCTACAGGAGCAGGTTCGTTACTTGGGCCATGTGGTCAGCAAGGACGGGGTGGCAACCGATCCTGAAAAAGTGAAGGCAGTAGAAGAATGGAGCTCGCCGAGAGATTTAAGGGACCTCCAAGCATTTCTTGGCACCGTCGGGTACTACCGACAGTATTTGCCCAATTTCTCTACGGTAGCCAAACCCCTCACCAAACTGACCGGGAAGAACACCACCTGGAGGTGGGAACCAGAGCAAGAACAAGCTTTCCAGCAATTGAAAACCAGCTTGGTCACGGCTCCTATCTTGGGTTACCCCGAACACAAGGGTGCCTATGTGCTGGACACGGACGCCAGCAATGACGGATTAGGAGCAGTCCTTTCCCAAGTGCAAGAAGGCCGGGAAAAAGTCATATCTTACTACAGTAAGACGCTCAACCCCGCCGAACGTAACTACTGTGTTACCAGGAAGGAACTCCTGGCGGTAGTGAAAGCGGTGTGCCACTTCAGACCGTACTTGTATGGACAAAAATTCAAGTTACGAACTGACCATGCCTCCCTATTATGGCTCTGTCGCAAGAAGGAACCAACTAGCCAGGTAGCCCGGTGGCTGGAAATCCTTTCGGAATTCCAATACTCGATTGAACATCGAAAAGGCATCCACCACGGCAACGCTGATGGGCTTAGTAGACGCTGCCCAGCCGATTGTCGACAGTGCCAACACATTCAAAAAAGGGACGGTGGGCCAACAAAAGAGGAGGTAGCAGGAGAGTCCACTCCTGGAGACACAAAGCCCTTGGGGCCCTCTAACACTGCAAAAACCCTTATCGGTGATACCGTGAGGGCGATACACGGAAGAGACCCGGCGCCGCCTGATGCAGGGCTAGTCCACATGCAGAGAACTGGACAACACCCGGTGGCCGTGGTCTATGAAGCCGTTAGAAATAACCATGCTCTAACTCAGGAGCAACTAGACCTAGGAAGTCGTGAACTACGAATACTCGCCCGTCGTCAATCCTCTATGAGGATTAGGCCAGACGGTGTCCTAGAAATCAGGATGGTTATGAACAAAAGGGCACGGTGGTGTACCCTCTGCCCACCCGGCCTCCGAGGCACAACTATGTGGCAGACACATGCTCTGGCACACCAGGGCATAAAACGCACCCAACGAAGGTTGCTATTGACCTGGTACTGGCCAGGAATCTATGCTGACACCCGCAGACTGGTTCGGAGCTGCGAGGTGTGTCAACGTGCCAAAAGTGGGGGCACACAGCCCAACCCTGCTCGGCAGCGCATGTACGCTGGACGACCATGGCAGAAATTGGCAGTTGATCTTGTGGGGCCACTACCGGAGACAAGGAGGGGAAATCGTTGGATCCTCGTCCTGACGGACCATTTCACAAGGTGGCAAGACGCACTAGCACTACCAGATGCCACGGCTACAGTAGTGGCAACCGCCCTAGATGAAAGGGTTTTTGCTTACTTTGGCATCCCCGAGCAGGTCCACACAGATCAGGGAGCACAATTCGAGAGCAGTCTAATGAGGGAGCTATGTTCATTGTGGAACATCGAGAAAACTCGGACCACTCCCTACCACCCTCAGGCCAATGGAGTGGTTGAGAGGAATAATAGGATCTTAGGAGATTCTTTAAGATCATTATTACTGAAGCGCCAGCCCAATGAATGGGACCTGTTGCTACCACAGTTGATGCGAGCCTTTCGGGCTACGCCCCATACAGTGACGGACGAGACGCCCAATTTCCTGATGTTGGGTCGAGAGCTCCGTTTGCCGGACCAGATTGCCTACCACCCTCCACTCTCGGACAGTCTGCCGGTACATGCCTATGCCCAGGCACTCAAAGAACGCCTCGAAGAGGTGCACCAAACCCTACGGGAAGGACAGACACAGATTAGGACCGAAGAGGGACAAGAACCTACCCTGTTTGCACCTGGTGATCAAGTATGGCTGCAGAACATGAGACGGCGTAAGGGAGAAAATCCAAAGCTCCAGGCCAAATTTGTGGGGCCTTATGAAGTAGAGGAAGCCTACAGCAATCACACTTATTTAATTGCTAGGCATGGCCAAAGATCTGTACAGAACGGTTGCCGATTAAAACCGTATCACCCCTGCACAGACCCCCGGGGACAAGCCCCCGCTGCGCTGGAACCCACTCGACGACCTAACATGAGGGGGGCAGTGAGGAGAAGACAGTCGCGGGTCAGATCCCCCGAGTTAGAGCAACTAACACCCCCAACTCGTCAAGAACGAGCCGGTACGGCCAGAACCCCTATTCTTGAGGATTCGGTGCCGCCCCCTGAGCCAGTCATGGCCGAAGCCGCACCACCCTTGCCGGAGAACGACCTAACGGCAACACAGCCCCCGAGGAGAGCCGAGCAAGACAGCACAGGAGGACGCCCCCGACGGAATGTAGGACCACCCACCCGATACGGCGAAGTCTATTGTCACCAGATAGCAGAAGCCAGTCCTACCTACGAGGAAGAATTCCCTGCTCTGCCTCCACCAAACCAAGCTATCCGTCAATCTTTTCCCACTCCCTCCTGTTTCACCAGGACCTGGGACGCCTCCCCTAGGGATGCTAGGAAGCAGTAAGATGCTCTCCCCACAAACTTGACCGAGCACGGGTGTTGCTCACCACTATTATTCTCTTTGCTAAATTATGTAATTAAAGACCAAAGAGATACAGTCTTTAATGGAGAGGAGAATGTGGTGGAATTTTATGTCTACTATCATTGCGCAAGGTCCCCCTGACAACTGTTGAGTGTCAGGCAAGCCTGAATAGAGCCTGGCACAGCCAGAACATAAGCAAGTCAGCCGGTAGAAACCCTACCGGCCCTGCGGCAGTCACTGCCTGCCCTGCAGCATTCACTGCCTGCCCTGCAGCATTCACTGCCTGCCCTGCAGAGGTACCACCGGCCCTGCAGCACACCCTGCCGGCCCTGCAGCATGTACTACCGGCCCTGCAGTGCCATTACCATACCTATACCGGGTCGGTGAGAAAAGTTCTACGATAGCCTGAGAACCGAAATTAATACCAAAGGTGCAGGAGCCCGACTCTGCAACATAGCTGTCCTCAAACAAGACAAAGCCAAGGACCACAAGCCATAAGGACCAAGAACCAAGGCTACTCATTGCACCACCATGAGTAAGCAAGATTGACTGAGAAGCTCCGCCCCCTACTTCTGGGCGCCCTTCATATTTAACCTCATATTAGCCAATGACTGTATTGCATATTTATATCTTATGATCTGATTAGAGTAAACACTTCCTGCCATTACTGATTTGTTGCCCCTTGTTTGGGCATATGTTTTAATTATGCTCTGCCTATAAAAGGCAGAACATTTCACTAGACTCCTTGTATTGTATTGGGATTCTACCTGTGCTTAAGCCAAGTAGCATGATACATTTACCCTTATTATACATTGCTGGTTACGCTGTGTAATAAAGTATGGTTAACTCAACAAGTCATTGAGTTGTACGTTTGAGCCGTGGGCTCCGGGAACAGTTGTGGAGTTGGCATACTCCTCTGTTGGAAGTTGACCTCTAGAGTGAGGCGTTGTTGGTGGACGTTTGGTCGGCCCCCCCAAAATCCACTACAATATGCCCATGGAAACAGTGATAACGCCTTATTGTTTTGTATACAGGCACAACACGTACCTTTTTACGTAAAAAGACCCATAACCCTAGACACTTCCTCGCACCCACACATATTTGGCTTCGACAATGGAGGCACCAAGCCAGCGTCGTATAGCGTCGACTTCACTCACTCTCGGTAAGTATTGATTTCTGTCAAAAAGACTCAAACGCCGCTGATTCACGATTTTGTGGAGGTAGTAATTTTGGCGATAGCTATATTTTTACTAATTTCTAAATCCGCTCAAAAGTCGACTTGTCTGGTATTCTCTAACACCGATATCTGAATCATTAAAACACGTAATTCTAAAATGGCAGATTATCTCAGCTGATCCTATTAGATAAAACAACTTCCTTTTTTAAGATCTTCTTATCCCGACGATAATAGTTTTCTAATGTTCTGCGGTTTTACCGAGTTGAAGCTGTAAATGTTTGGAATTCTAACGCCATTTGAATTTTCCAAGTTTACCAAATTTACTTTTTCCAACACCACATTTTATCTTTGTCGTTGTGTCGTGTTATATCTCATTTTAACATACTCTCAAAGTTCAAAAAGTCATAAATAGGTATCTTTCTCGCTATTGATTGGTCTAAATGTATCAAACACCCTTCAGGTCGACGTAACGTCCCCGCGATGTGGTCGATTTGACATTTGGGTGTGAGCTAAGTGTTTCTTAATTTGGTCATAAACCTAACAAACATTATTTTATCTGAACAAGCATTAGCTATATAGCACTGACGCAACAACTGTTTTGTTACGCCTCTTTGTAAACGAGGGCTAACCCTCGTAATGTGAGCTGATGTTTTGTTGCTAAACTTTTGATAGTGGGTGTTGGTTTGTTTGACTGAGTTTGACTCCTTTTCTGTCATATACTAGTTTTTTTAGTAGCAGAAGTGTGAAATATTCTTGGACAGATGCCAATATAGTTTGCTAGCTTTTTGTTTTTCATCTTATCGTGAAATCAATATGATACATAATGTTAATGTATATTTGTTACTTTCGCTGGGAAATAAAGATTGTATTTTGCAAATCACAATCTTTTTGTTTATATTTTTTAAACAAGTTACTGGATTGAACTTTTACTTGAATATGAATTTGTTTTTGAGTACATATACCCTACAGGATGAAAATATTCGTTGGATGTTAATTTCGCGTTTACGCGAGTTCTAAATTCGCGAAATATTTTATTTCTACTCGATTTTTCGGCGAATTTCACAAAAAAATATGAGAAGTTGTTTTCTCCTACCGTGAAGGTTTCCAGCTTTGCGAAAAATAATATCCGTTATCATCAGAGAAAAGACAACTTGCAAAATTAACTTCTGTTGACAATTTCATCCTGTAGGGTAATTGGGAATGACTGAGGTCGATCGCTTTATATGTAATAAAAAATTCCGTTGTATGATGATTAAGATTGAAAACGTGTAATCAAACAAAACAACGGGCGATACATTCAGTGGCAAAGAGCGTCTTGGTCTGCTTATCACATTTCACTTCTAATCAAAATTTACAAGATCCACTTGGTGCTGTAAAACTACTTCCTGTTCGCTACAGGTTCAGTCGACCGAGGCACACAGATCAGTTGTCTGAGCCTGTCAGTAAAACACAAAGTAAAAGCCTCAGGGATGTGTTTGAGAAGGCGATATTGAGTGGAGACGTAGCCATACATTCCCCCGGTAAGTATTGCTCTCAGACTATTTAATTATCATATAGTCGATCTTTTTACATTCTCGGCAGCCATTTTGAAATGCTATACTGAAATGTTTCACCAATTGCTAATGGTATTGACAAATGTTTTGTTTTCAGCACAAAAATATAATTGTTTACATTGGACTTTGCTGATATCTAATTCAAATACTAGGCGAGCTTGTAATTGTTGATTGGCTGATGAAGTCTGGCTTTACTTCGATCCTATTACATTTTGGGTGGAGCTCCATTTTGATATGACAAAACAACTTGGCGAGTAAAAGCATTATCTTTCATTATCCTATAGGAATGTTTGGCAACAGATTTCAATATCTTTGACTGCCAGTTCCTGCTAATCACGATTAGCATATTTCCTATTTCCACGCTCAAGTTTGCCGTTTATTTTAATATAGTCTGTAATTCCAAAACAGTTTGAAACAAGTCTTATGGTTTTTTTGGATCCGTAGTGAGAGTATTTTTATAAAATTTTTCGATTTTCATCGTTGAAATTAAACTTTATTTATTTCTAGAGGAGGATACCGGTATTATCAGGAACCCAAGCTTTATTACAGCCAGCTTACCTCGCCCCGAAAAATTACACAAACATCAGAAAAAGTCGGCTACGATTGCAGGAGACAACTACATACACGTCGGTGAGCCAATTTTTTGTATTTATTCCACTCTAACTAATAATTTTTCTATTTAATTGGCAATAATTTCATCATTCATAGACATTTCACGATTTATTTCTGTGTTTGGCAGACAAAAATCACCACAGGAGCACAGACTATTTCATAGACAGCGACAGCGAGTCTGACACAGACAACGGCAGACACAACGATGCGTACTTAGACGATGCCAGCAGCACAATATCCGATGAGCTGTTCAAATCTACCAGCGACGGGCCTGTAGACTCTCAGGGTTTGTCTTCTCTCTCTGCTTCTTTCCGCTGTGCCTCCATTTTATTTATTTATAGGCGATATTGTTTTTGATTATTTTTTTGTTTGACTTTTATGTGGCCTCTCTGATATTTTTTACCGTTGGTTATTATGTAGAAAATTTTTTCATAAAATCTGCCAACTCAGTATTTAATATTAGTCACCATCATAACAGATAAAAAACATCGATTGTGGGCTGGAATTTGCTTCAATAGTTGAACGTAATGATGAAATTATTTTTTTGTTTGATTTATTTTAAATTAGAATATGTGAATTATTTAGTATTTATTAATAATGTTTTAGCAGAAGAAGAATTTAATATCCAGCCACTTCCACATTTGCTGGATGTAGACAGCCACCAGGCCGGAAGGTCGACTCTCGGCGGACTATTCAAGCCCAAATATAGAGACTACCCACACAATAATGTGCATAGAACTAGCGAACGGCAGCACAAGGAAGTTATCGACTGCGGCACTAGTAGACACAGCAGCAAGAGGGGTAACTCCTTACACAGACATAACGGTAGTTCTGTACGCAATGACGAGGCACTGCACAGAGACATCGCCTCGACCTTGACATCACACCACGGAAAGTTACCGAGGACTAAACTACCCGATAGTAGTCAGTCGGGGAAACGTTCTAGTCATAGTAGGGAGGCTAGTCATAGCCCAGAGATTAGTCATAACAAATACCTCCCTAAAAAGAGACGATCTTCACGCTCACGCTCCCCCTTGCCTCGATCCCCAAGGTTAATGTCCAGACAGGAAACAGAATTCAACGGTGAGTAAGGTTTTGGATTGTTTTATGTGGAGCGCTTGAGATGACTTAACAATTTACAAAGTTTTTTGCTCCACATTTCTCAAATGAAAAGTTTGAAAAACGTTGAGATTATTTTTCGAGTGTTTATTTTCTCAAAGCTTTCATCGTTTTCTCGGTTTAGTCTTGTCACATTTTGGTCAGCTTTTTTTAATCTTGTATCTGTAGAGCTGCTCACAGATTTCCAACAATATCCGAGGTGAAGGTTTGCTTCTTCGGCGTTGATCTTTCACTAACCATTATGTTGCAGTTTTATTGAATGTTAATTGAAAGAGGGGAAAACAACTCCTTAAAATATAAATTTTGTAGCTTTCTCATTGGTCATCGTTAACGCTAGCCTGGATGGGTGGAGACATATCTACTTGCACATGTGCATAGATCAATGCTATTATTTACTATTGATCTCGCCAGCTTTTTCTATATATAGATACATGCCTATAGAAATGTACATGTATGTCAAACCAGTAAATATTATTTATTTTGTCCAGTTCACACGATTTTTAAAAACTTTCGCAAAATATTTAACAGTAACGTAAACAAATGAGATAAAAATAATCCTGGTTGTTTTTAATCTCCATTTAAACTAATAAAATTTCAACTAAAGGTAATAATAATATATTAGACATTTTTGAGTTCATCCTTCGTTTGATCTCATCATCTCACCTGCTTAGTCGGCAATAATAAATGTTGCTTTTTTGCAAGTTATGTTTAATTCTTTAGAACTACTTCCTGTAGTGGTGTGATTTAGAGGCATCAGCGCAGCTCTACTGGGCGTTAACTTGTTATGTTAGGGGCGTTAGTGTTAGCAGTCAAAGAGGATTCTACGATAGAAAGCTTAAATTTACAACAGGGCTAATTATGACTTGCACACCCATTCATTGGGTCAAATTAACTACGCATATAGGAGAGAGTGTAACACAGAACTCGCTGTCTTATGGTTATCGAACATTGCTGCCTTCTTAACTGGGTCTAATTCAGACTGGCAGTTTTTATCAAAAAATCTTATTTTGTCTATGAAATACTTGACCATAAACATTTGACGGAAATTATGTTCAAATTAGTCATTGAAAACCTTGATTTTGATTTTTTTTCAAGTTTTTTGCTGGATAGAAACAAATGAACCATTATTGAAAACATACATATTTAGCGGAATACTTATTTTTAAAAACAATTGTTTGCTGACTCCAGCAATGCACGTCTCTCGTGAGTGACGACAAGTTTTTCAAACTGAGTTGATGTCATAAAAGAGGTTAATGTGATGTCACAATGTCCTCTTTATATAAACTCTCTAATTTAAATGAAGAATAATTTTCAGTCAGTTAAGTTCATCTGTAGTTGGCAGGCAGGAGCACATTGTCGGCAGCTTTTTATTTACGAATGCTCATAATTTTTTTTAAAAATTTTAAAATGCTTGTTTACCAAATTATTGTCGTTAACAAATTAATTTAATAAATTATGTTTCATAGAGTGCAAAATAACGGTTTTAAAGTTTTTGAATATTGCAAAATAATATTTCATTGTAAACCCAAAGTTTATTGGTTGCTGTTAGAAATCCTTTATCTGATTGGTTGATTATAAAAGCCTATCATACACCAATAGCAGAAATATTATATTTCCCACCAGAGGGGCGTTTCTGCTTGCATAAGACAGCTATAGGTAACCACTATCTAAACTCTACTTAATGTTGCACTATCCGCGTTAATTAGCCTTCACGTAACTTTTCATTCATTTAATATATTGTTGTCATAGCAACAAATGTAGTTGTCTGCAAAAAATTTATAGGTAATCTTTCTTTTTATCAGTTACATTGTCGTACCAGCTCTATGGATTAGCAAATAGTCATTCAAAGCTTGTTAAATCGTCTGGTTGCGGATTTAAATGCAGCGTAAGAGTTTTTAAAATGATCTTGATTTATTTTTATGTTGTTTTCTTAACATAACTTGATCCGGCGCTAAAATATTCTCATAGCTCTAAAATCTATTATAATGTATTATTTTATATGCTAAGTTTAGTTTTATTTAGTATTAAACTTTTTTTACGAAAACAATTGAACAATACTCTTTTGTTTTTCTGGGTTTATTTACTGTTCATAGAATATTATTTTTAATAGCTAGGAAATAAATAAAATTTGTGTTTATAAGGTAAAGATGTCTGCTCATTGTTGTGTAGTCTTAATTATTTCTCCGTACGTTTCTATTCACCAGAACTTGAAGACATTGTACCAGCCAGTCCCGAACTTCCACGAAGGACGTCCAGACCGTCGTTGCAATTTGGTGAGTTCACAAACCAATATTTTTGTACGGAAATCTGACGCTTTTGTTTTTTTTCCTTTCATTTTCTATTCTCAAACATTTCTCGCATTTTTTTGTTGATATATAAAAAATAATCTTTCTTATTCACAATTTTCTCATAAGAGTATTTTTGTGACGATACTTCTTTAATTAAAATAGGAAGAAAATTTATTGTTTTTCAATTTAATTTTTATCAGTTTTTCGTTTCTGATGCTCGGTTTAGCTAATGATCATAATAACTGTTTCGATATTGTTATACCTTTTCAGCATGAACAAATCAATATGAAATGTATTCGTCGTTTTGTTAACTGTTATTTAAAAAAGCTGTTATGTATTTATTGTTTTATGTAAGTTGTGTGTACCAATGATCATTGCATTTGGATATTGATTCATGTTCATATTTGAGTGAAACATGTGACATTACATTTAAAAATTGTTTTTGAAAAGTGATTGAAATCCAAATTATTTCAATAATTACTTAATTATTTTTTTGTAATTATCGTCTTTTGGTAAAAAGAATCTTTTATACTATTCATCATGTTAATAAATAATTATTACTATGAAGTGTTGTGGCTGTTTTTGGAAAATAAATAAGGGTGCTTTTGGATACCCTACGCGTAGGGCTAAACGATGGGATTAAACGGGACCATTCGGAAACCCCGTCGTTGAGGGCAGAAAAAACATGGCGGCAATGGACAATTTGGGCTCAACGATGGAAGTGACAAGCGAGGTAGGTTGCGTCGTTGACTGACCTTGACTCCACCTAACCAACAGTTTTAACGAGTCAACTTTTATCAATCACTGTTCCTTCCCGTTTCAAGTCGTGACCGTGCATTATAATGTATATAAAAAATACATCAGACGATAAAATCATCGTAATTCATTTTTGTTTGTAAATAAACTAAAGTGGGCTCGCTCCAGCTATACAGTTTTCACAGACGTTGATGAAAATAAAGATGTCTATGGTTTACGCTCAAACAACTTCCGTTAAACGACAGTCATCGTTGAGCCCTCAACGAGTGTTCAACGACTGCCCTATGCATAGGGTATCCGAAAGCACCCTAATATTTCCTGTATAATTGTATTCTTCATAAAACTGAAAAAAATGCATATAGATTATTTTTTGCTGAAATTTTTTATGTCTGTTAGCACTAGTTTTAGGTGGACTATTTCATTATCTATCTTTTCTGGTTAAATTCTTCTAATGTAGAAACTCCCCTTTCGTCATTCACTCACTGATCGCATGAAAATTGCTCACAATGTCATTATCAGCTACCACTTACTAGATTTGTTTTATTTTTGTTTGATTTACTAGGTGATGGTAGAGTGGGAAGAGACGGAGCCCCTCTCGAACAAATGAATGTAGACGATGCGCCGTGGATTAAGGCGGAGATAAGAGAACGGAGACGCAGACGAAGGCGCCGTTGTTGTATTGGTTTTTCTATAGCAGCGGTAGTTTGTCTTGTTATTGGGGTGTTTGTCGCTGTCGCACTTGTTATATTGAATAATCCACCCTCCAGTACGGGAGTGGATGACGATGGTCAAAGGAACACTATTGCAGGTGAGCATGTGGATAATTATAGTTCTTTTAAATCATCCATTAAACCTCGTTAGCTCAAACGGAGATTCCATTGGAACGATCAGTGGTCAAATAATTTTAAATAATTAAAATAATTAATTATTTTTTTGTTGTTTTCAATAAATTTTTGTCATGTTGTAGTTGGTGCCAATTCTTCTACCACTACTTCGTCGCCAACCGTGTCTACCACTTCCAACATGGCCACCACCACTCCCGCCAGCCAGAATATCAGTAAGTAGTACTAGCTAATATGTGGGGTAATTCGAGTTCATCTATTAGTAAAATTTTACATCAAACTGTTTTTTTTATCACAAACTCAGAGTGATCGATAATGGCTGAAGTCAACGCGAGCAGTTTGGAAAAGTAGTTTACCTTTGAACAGACTTAACTATTACGCGTATTTATTTACAGCCCAGTGTTCTATGTCTATGCACTGTGTCTATGCTACATTAGCATTACATTGGGAGTGACTTGGTTACACCCAAGCTTCATGCATTTATGTCTTATCCGCCATTAATTAACTTGATCCCATGCCAAATGCTTAACCGCTTGTCAGTCGCTCTACTGGAAGAAAACCAACATTTACACGCGCAAGTTTTTTTTAATATTTTGATTTATTTCCTCTTGTTCGTACTGTTTTATTGTTTTCATCATTTCTAGTAGAACCCAAGTTCACACAAAGTTGCGTGCGTTGAAAAGTTCTGTGTCAACAAATTTAGCATGGCCAGCAGAATCTGCTGAGCATATTTCTTCATTTTCTTTTAAATTTCTGCGATCGATTGTTATCGAACTTTTGAATTTCTATCAATTATTTTAATTTTTTGGGTGTAAAAAATGCTTTATTTTTATACATTTTTGAGCTGGCGTATGATCCAACTCCAAATACGCTCTATCCCCATTGTCAACTTTCCCACAACACTGGGCTCTCTCTCTTTGGCTCATTTTTCAAAATAAAGTCTTTTATGTAAATTGTTGTTAATATTAAGTTAATGGAATTAATTATAAGCATTGTGCATGGGTCGTTAAAGTAATGACAATACTATGCTTGCGTCATTAATAATGAGCCAAGTTTCATCTCATTTTTTTGCCAGATTCCCAGTAGAGACGCCAAACCTTCAAGTTGGTGCCACCCAATTTGTATTACTATTTTTTTTTTATTATTTTTACACCAAATATTGTATAGCCGTGTGCTAAACGCATAGACATGGTATAGACATAAACATGAAAAGACATGACATGGCATAAACATTAAAAGCTCTGAAAAAAAGTTTTTAATGGCAAAAAGTTACAAAATTTTATTTCAGCGATATTATTTTTTTTAATAATATTTATTGCTGTTTTTAGGGTTCTGTGTTGATTTAATTAAATATTTCTCTTGTATGGCAAGGGAGGCTTAGATAAAATGTTACATTGCTCGTTGATAAGCAAAATGTTTACTTAGCGTGTTTGTGTTCACGTGTTTATCTTATCTACCGATGTTTCACCCTAATACTGCCCCTCTTATTGCTGATTGATGCTGATAAAAGTTTTAGCCAAGCTTTATTAATAATTTTTTGATAAGGGTCTTGGGTGGCGCCCCCTTTTTTTAGTCATAATTTCACGTTGCTCAAACAATTATAAGCTAACGAACAACCCGGTGTTTCTTTGAACTTTTGATATTGTCAAGTCACTTTCGCCCCTCACTCAACTTTTGCAACTGCTCAACTGTTCACTTCGATGTCAAAAACTTAATATTAATATCCAATATATTTCCCATTTACGCTTTTGTAGAAGTTGTCTGCTACTCGGTGTGAGTAGACAATTCTAAAAAAATTTTTGGTTAGTCTCTCCTCGTTTTTTAAGTTGAAAAGTAATAAATATAAACACTATAATAGATTGTTACACGTTTGTGGGAGTTGTCTGCTACTTAGTGTGAGTAGACAATTCCAAAATGAAATCGGCTGTTTTAACTTGTGTGAGTTGTTTACAGCTCTGACGTTTGATGGAACAATGAGAGTGACCAGTGAAGAGTACACTCCAGATTTAAATGACCTTAATAGTCCAAGGTCTCAGCAACTTTCCAATGACTTCTGCAATACAGTGAGTAGCCGACCCCTGAGAGTTTTGTGAGATCTATTCTAATAACGTTGTGTACAAGTTTGGTTCAAATGGTGTCGACAATAAATTTCTTATTTTGATATATTACATAAGGTGGTTGAAACACTTAGTTCTTGTCTCTTTTATAGTATTTTATGCATAATTATTTTTTAATCTATCAAAAAATCTACTAAACTGTGCAATTTTATGAAATATTTCCCGTAAAATTTTATGGAATACTTATGACATGTGGAGATAATCACCAACAGTTACTAATACACTCACAAATCTTTATTAATGTCTATTGATATGTAACTGTAGTTTAGTATAATAAATATCTTTTAGAATCTTTCTATATCACATTCACTGGTAAAGTGAGCGTATTAAGTGTATTCGCGACGTGTTCATCAAACAAAGTACAAAAAAAATTAGGTTTACGTAATTCAATACGTCACGAATGGAACAGAACAATAGTTTAGAATATCATAATTATTCAATGAACTGTTATAGATTTCCAAACAACTCGTAAAGAGGATAACTCCCAATTTTCAAAATAATCGAGAAAAAAATAATACTTGAATCACTATAAACTAAAACAGTATTTAAAGCTGTTTTTTTAAATTAGTAAATTTTTAATGACCGTGATGATCTTAAATTCTTTTCTAAGGATATAAAATCGGTCTCTGAATATGGAGAAAATATACTCCCTCTTTGCAATTTATTTCGTGATCAGTTTCACTCGCGACCTTCAAACAATCTAAATAAATACTCGTTGTTTATTTTCTTTTATTCAGTTAGTTGCTTTTGTTGACCCACGAGTTCCGAACAAAACGATTATTTATTGATTAAATTTATTGCCGGTCTGATTATTTTTATTGCAATTTGTTAGGTGAACAGAAGTTGCAAATACTCTTAATAACAACTATTATGATTGGAATATATAATAGCCTGTGAACTAAATGCAATTCATCTTCTGTTGCTAGATGGAAGGAGTATTTAATGCAGACACACAGAACACAGACTATAGCTATCAGGATTGTTACATCAAAAACTTTACGTAAGCCTCAGATCCATATATCTTGTGGTGGTTGGTTGATATCTATGTGATCTTTTCCTCGTACCTAGCAATCCATAGCCCATGATTCATCTCCCTTCTCTCCTCTGTCCCTCTGTTGCCTCGTATTGCTGTTTATGTTTGGTGGCCAGCGTCTGGTGGCGGGAATAACTGATGTAACACCTCTAGAAACTTCTAGATGATTCTTGAAAAAAGTACGAGTTCGTACGTCGCATTAGCAATCGAAATACTACCGCAATCTTTTTTAACATTTTCAACTTTGAAGGAGCCTTAGGAATGTTTTGTTTCTAATGTGAGAGGTTATGTAATTATGATGTCATCATTTTATGTGCTAGCGATGTCATTGTTATGTGTGCTAGTGATGTCATCATTATATACACTAGTGATGTCATCATTATTATCCAAAGGTCGCCATTTTGTTATGATCATCAGTTGAACATAATATATAAAAATAACCTTCCCTCTCTGACTTACACAACATAAGACAACAAAAAACAGGGCGTTAATCAGTAATCCAGGCAGCCATGGGTGAAATCCTGCAGAAAGTCAGCTTGTAGCACTCAGAGGTCATAGTTCAACGACGGTAAGTTGCCAGATTTCTGCTTCTTTCACCTATTTCTGTGCATGATAGTCCATTTCCATTTCATAGATGCTAATTATTAATTTATTAATTAATCACTGTCCACATCTGATTTTTCTGCAATATATTATATACTTTTGCTCTGAAGCCTTTGCTTGTTCTAAAACACTGAACACTTTACTTGTAGGAAAGGGAGTGTTATCTTCGATTTCGTTCTGCAGTTTCAATCCCTTCCAAACGTCACAATGAACAAGACGATATTACTAACTGCTATTGAAGACGGAGCCTTTTGCGATGAGATCAAAAATGAAACAGGATCAATCTGCCCGTTTGTCTATGATTCATTTTCTTTGAATCAAGTTTTTCCGGACAAATCTACCGTCAGCTATGACCTTTCAACTCGCAGTTACACTGGTGGTGTGAATACTTCTACTGCATTCTTTACTCCTAGTTCTGTCAGCTACACCACCGCATCTGTTCCCCCAAGTACTAGATCTACATCCACTTCTTTCACAGCTACCCCCACGCTTACTTCATCCCCCTTTAGTACTCCCCTCACTTCTGCTACAGCTTCATCCACTCCTAGTACCTCTCTATCCACTTCTGCTACAGCTACATCCACTCCTAGTACCTCTCTATCCACTTCAGCTACAGCTACATCCACTCCTAGTACCTCTCTATCCACTTCAGCTACAGCTACATCCACTCCTAGTACCTCTCTACCCACTTCAGCTACAGCTACATCCACTCCTAGTACTTCTCTACCCACTTCAGCTACAGCTACATCCACTCCTAGTACTTCTCTACCCACTTCAGCTACAGCTACATCCACTCCTAGTACCTTTCTACCCACTTCTGCTACAGCTACATCCACTCCTAGTACCTCTCTGCCCACTTCAGCTACAGCTGCATCCACTCCTAGTACCTCTCTACCCACTTCTGCTACAGCTACATCCACTCCTAGTACTTCTCTACCCACTTCTGCTACAGCTACATCCACTCCTACCTCTACTCTCCCCACACCAGCTACAGCTACATCCACTCCTACCTCTACTCTCCCCACACCAGCTACAGCTACATCCACTCCTACTTCTACTACCCCAAGTCACAGTTCAACTTCCCTTGGTGCTACTACTGACTCTACTGCGACTACCGCTCCAAGCACTTCCTATCAAACAACAAAGAAAGATTCAACAGATGAAAAAACACAAACTACTATTAAAAAATCGGAAAAAACGGTAGTAACAACATCCCCATCTAGTAAAACAACTTTGACTTCGAAAGGGTTTATCTTTTCTAGCCGCACATCTCCACAGAATCGAACATGGTCGTCATTTGAAGTCACAGAACCCTTTGAACTTACTACTGAGGTAAGCACAGTCACCCGAATTACCTGCAAAGGAAAAGGTAGTCAACTTCTTAACTGCTCAAAGACGCGAAAGTGTTTTGTTCTACCACAAAAACAGGAATGCTTGTGTTGTTGTATGTCAAAAGAAGCGCTCCGGCCAAATGATGACGATGACTGCATTACACCGGACTGATGCTTTGGATAATAAAATATTATTTTATAATTATCCTCTTTTTTTTCTAGATTTCGCAGTTTTTTTGTGTTAAAATAGCTTTGATAAAAGAAACAAACTAAATATATTTTTTTATATTTTGAATTTATGTTCATTTGAATCTTTACATTTTTGTAAGATATATTATTAAATAGCCATTTATTTGATTACAAGCTGGGTTTAGTTTGTTCTTTATACTCCACATTCAGTATTTACACTATTATATGTGATTTCGTCGAATACCTGTATATATAAAAATGCAACAAATATATTAAAAGGTCAGAAACTGAAATTCCCACTTTTTCCTTTTTCCTTATGTAGTGTGAGCTTACATTTTATTTTTTTGTATAAAAAACATCGATTCAAAGCTCGTGAACAAAGTTAATTTTAACAACACTGGTTTTCTACCAAAGATATTAAAAACTTCCGCATACTAGTATGTGTATGAAAAAATGTTATTGAAACGAATCACACAAAGATTTGATAAATGAAAATTATTGTTTGAGAAAAGCAATTAATTATATTGACAGCATAAGAATTAGTGTGCCTGCCAACCCAGTGAAGAGAAAGCTTTTGTAAACCTTTCAAAGACAAACAAACCAAATCATGTTTTCCATCTGCTTAATTCACTATTTAAGTTCGTAATAACTCTGTTTGACTCTTTTGAATGATTTATCTTACAAACCATCAATACCAATATTTGCTTGTGTCTCAGACAATTCTAGAATTGACCAACTAGTGCCAACAATTATTTTAATTGCTTGATTACAAATGTTTAATTACCATGATACATGTGAAATAATGTTGCATAAAATTTATGTGGGTGTGATTATTAAAATGGTGTTACAAAACATCCACAGAAAAGAAGTGTGGTTGCTTTGACAACCCTACTCAGGTGACAGCTTAAAAGGATGATAATAAGGAAGAGGGTATCTCTCTTGTAATATTGGACACACTTGATCAATTGTTTGCATCATGTTTTATTACGTATGATGGAACTCCTCTATAGCAACACTTAATTTTTGAAGACTCACAGAACACAATTTTTATGGCATTGTAAAATATAAAACAAATAAAACAGTTAATTTATTTATTAGCGTCTTATGCAAAATGTTGCGAGGAGTACATAAAATTTTACAGAGCTTTAAAAAGTACTTATGAAAATCATGGCAGAAAATATTAAAAAATATCATCAAAGACTATTGTTTTTTTATCTTCTTAGTTTTTGTAGATTTCAGAGTTTTGTTGAGCTATCTCTTTGTATGTACATTTAATCTCATAGACAATTTTGGTTTCTCCTTCTTTGGAAAATGTAATGTAGAAAGCTGTCAAATTACTAAAATTCTTTGCGACTGAACTCAGCGAAATTAGGCGGTTACATCACATTGATGGAAATATGTGTCCCAGTTTGTTTGGAAGAAGTCACATTGCTAAAACGGGTTCCGCTGGTATATTGTGTCACAACTCCTTTGAAGAGGCCTGTTCTTTGTAGTATGTCACAACCTCATTAAATGACCCTGCTGGTATATATGTCACAATCCCTTTAAAAAGCCTGCTAATATAACATGTCACAACCCCTATAAAGGGCCCTGCTGGTATAAGCTGATCGCTCGTCATCTCTAATATCCATACCTGCTGAACCCGGCGGAGGATGTTGTGGTGGCATTGCAAGGTGAGAGGCTACCTGCTTAGCTTACTGTGTTTCTGGCAGAATTCATTTTTTATAACCACTCATGGATCAAACAACCTTTATTTGTTTTCTAGCTCTGCTTTTTTTGTATTTTTAATCAGTTATGGCACTATCCAAGTCATGTTAGTTTTCGTAGCTTTGAAACTTTAATGAAGTTATTTTGATATGGTGATGGTGTGGAAAGCGCCTTCAGTTTGGAGCTAAATGTGTACACGTAGGTCATTTATTTTTTTAGACAAGGCAGTATTATAGTAACATTTCACCTGGAGTTTCTGACAGTGGTGGCAGAAGTTGCCAATGATACCGAGCAACAAGCTGAGATTACTGAAAAATCATACGAGATCGAGCAGAAAATTGAAAAAGAATTGAATGATTCATCAACTGGTCTAGACTGGAAGGTTGAAAATGTTGCCATCGAGTCAGATTATGACAAAGAAGACGACGATGAAAGTGTTGAAGATGACGATGATGGAAATTTTGGAGAGGAGAGATCTGTTCCAATGAGCACAAGAAATGAACAACCGACATCTCAGACAACTACTCCGACAACATCACCAACGGCTGATGAAGTTACAACTACGACTGCATCGCCCTCAACAGTATCACCGACTGAAACACTGCAAGGCTCTTCTCAGACAGTCAGTTCCACAAGATCCAAGGCAACAATCACCACAAGGGCAACTACCCCAACGCTGCCTGTCACATCCGTATCATCAACAACGATTGATGAATTAGAGGAAATCAATTCTACTTGTTTATCGAATAACGCTAGTGGTATTTTTGATCTGCTTTCTAATTGTCAAAATTTATTTGTAAGTTGTGGCAAGGTTGAACATAACATCGTCTGCCCCAGAGGTTATGCTATTTCTATTTCTTTAGAAGAGTTACCAGACAACTGCACAATATTAGTTAAAAAATCGGCTGGCTTAGAAGATTCAGGAGAAACAGACGCTAATTGTCCATTAAATAAACGATACCGAATGTACAACTGCACACATGATGTTGCAGTAAAAAATTTTCCTATGCCAGATTTTGACTACGGTGGCGTTCTTTGTTGCTCATCTAATCAGTACTTTAGTGAAACTGAGCATGAGTGTGTAGATTGTGATGAGGACTCATGTTCAGATGACGAAGATTCAGATGAAAATTCCGACTCCGCGCAATAGGTGGTGTTTTTTTGCACAGAATTCCGTCCCATAATGAAATAACTTTTTATTAACGTTATAGATTTATACATCCCAATATTGTAGCAAGTACTATTATTGCCTTGTCTTAAACCTGTGTGTCGTTTAATATTTAATGTTTCTGTAGAGAGAATATTTCAAAATTTACTCTCACCGAAGTTTTGGTTTCTCTGCCATTTGTTAGTAGAAGACTTTTGTATTTAGTTGCTGTTTTTGCATTATACTTGTTCGATTGAAACAGTTTCCGAAGCTCCTTGTATTTTTGCTTCTACTTGGACTGTGAGATCCTGCACACAGTAAATATAAGTAAGTTAAATGAGCCGACAACCTTATCAATCATCTATGCTTTGTTTTTAACGCTAAACATTGGGAATAAACGCTATATATAATAGTTTGTATTGTTGTCTATATCATGTGTCTGATATCGTCACATGTAACAAGCTCATATTTAAAAAATAAAAAAAATCACCAAGCTGGGATGAAAGATTTTACAATTAACAATTACAGTTGCTGCAACTTATTCAAATACCAATTGGGATCAATGTTTTTTTTTTTTTTGTTTTTTTTGTAATTCATCTAACATATGGCTTAAAATAATATGTTCAAGTTTTATTTACCAGTGGTATTTATCAAATACGTAAAGCTGAAGTTTGACATCAAACAATGCTCAATCATTCAGAGCAAGTAGTAATATATTCATATCTCTATATCAGATATCGATCGCTCTATATCAGATATCGATCACTCCTCTGCCTCTCTGAAGGAGCTGCTGTATTTTGCTGTTGCTCACTGCCAATTTATTAGGTCTGTAAATTATGGTCGTTCTACTGGCACAACAAAGTAGATAAAGCGAATACCTGACGTTGATAAGTAATTCTGATCTACCATAACTTAGTGATCTAGATTTACTCTGATGCTATCAAGTTAAAACATCACTTATGCATTTTCAAGATTTTTGTCTTTTTTGTGATACAAACAAAAAGTTTTTGGTTCTGTGCTCTGCATACTCTGTCGTTAGTTTCAGATATGAGTGAAGCCCTCTTCCCACTCTTCTAAAAGTGTCTTTGCCCATCAAGATTATGAGTATTAAACGCTCAACTTTGGTACTAAAGCTTTAATTTAGTTGAATAAAATAGAAAAACCTATTATAATTAACAAAGATATATGACGCTTCTAATCACCCTACAGGATGAAAATATTCGTTGGAAGTTAATTTCGCGTTTACGCGAGTTCTAAATTCGCGAAATATTATTTCCATTAAAAATTAATGCCATTTTTATTTTTACTCGATTTTTCGACGGATTCATTTAAAATATGTGAAGTTGTCTTCTCTTACCGCGGTCTCCCAATTCGCGAAAAATAATATCCGTTAAACCATCAGAGAGAAGACAACTCGCGAAATTAACTTCCGTTAATAATTTCATCCTGTAGGGTAACTCAACAATTATTTCAGTCGGCTCAATCACCCCAGTTTTACTTTGAAAAGTTTCTACATTATTTTACAAAATTTACTTTTTAACGATGTCTGAAGATACAATATATCTATGTTACAAGCAGCTCGATTGAATATTACATGTGGTGTCTTTCATTCATTTGTTATAATGAGATTATGTCCAGTAAAAAACCTGTTATTTCTTGTCACAATTCTTTTAAAAAAAACCCACTGATATAATCTGTCAAAACCTTTTTAAAAGGTCATACTGATGTAATATGTCACAGCCTCTTTCACAGGTTCTACTAATATGTGTCACAACCCCTTTAACGAAGCTTTTTTTGTTATATTATAATATGTCACAGCCTCTTTAAAAAGTCTTACTGATATAATATATCCCAACTCTTTTGAAGAAGCTTTCTGTTATAATATGTCACAACCCCTTTAAACGGCCTCGCTGTTATAATATGTCACAACCCCTTCGAAGAAGCTTCATGTTATAATATGTCACAACCCCTTTGAAGAAGCTTCTGTTATAATATGTCACAACCCCTTTAAAGGGCCTCGCTGTTATAATATGTCACAACCCCTTCGAAGAAGCTTCTGTTATAATATGTCACAACCCCTTTAAAGGGCCTCGCTGTTATATTATGTCACAACCCCTTCGAAGAAGCTTCTGTTATAATATGTCACAACCCCTTTAAAGGGCCTCGCTGTTATAATATGTCACAACCCCTTCGAAGAAGCTTCTGTTATAATATGTCACAACCCCTTCGAAGAAGCTTCTGTTATAATATGTCACAACCCCTTTAAAGGGCCTCGCTGTTGTAATATGTCACAACCCCTTCGAAGAAGCTTCATGTTATAATATGTCACAACCCCTTTGAAGAAGCTTCTGTTATAATATGTCACAACCCCTTTAAAGGGCCTCGCTGGTATAATATGTCACAACCCCTTTAAAGGGCCTCGCTGTTATAATATGTCACAGCCCCTTTGAAGAAGCTTTATGTTATAATATGTCACAACCCCTTTGAAGAAGCTTCTGTTATAATATGTCACAACCCCTTCGAAGGGCCTCGCTGGTATAATATGTCACAACCCCTTTAAAGGGCCTCGCTGGTATAATATGTCACAACCCCTTCGAAGAAGCTTTATGTTATAATATGTCACAACCCCTTTGAAGGGCCTCGCTGGTATAATATGTCACAACCCCTTCGAAGAAGCTTTGTGTTATAATATGTCACAACCCCTTTAAAGGGCCTCGCTGGTATAATATGTCACAACCCCTTTAAAGGGTCTCGCTGGTATAATTTGTCACAACCCCTTTAAAGGGCCTCGCTGGTATAATATGGTTGTGATTCGTCTGCTTAGCTGTTGGCTAGTCATAACTTACATATATGTGTGCTGAATATAACAGAAGATGTATTGGTGGCTTGGTGGAAGTGCAAGGTGAGAGACTACGCGCTCTGCTTACTGTGTTCTCAGCTACTAGTATTATAATCATTTATTGTCCTTGCTTGCTTTTCGTTAATACTTCATTTATTATTTAACTTTATTTTTTTTAAAAAAAATAGTAACAGTTGATATTTGATGGTTTTTTCTTTATAGAGAGGGCAGTGTTATAGTAACATTTCACATGGAGTTCTTAGCCAAGGTGTCCAAAACTACTAATGATACTGAGCAACAAGCTGAGATTACGGAGAAGTCGGATGATATTGAGAGTAAAATTGTAGAGGAATTGAAAAATTCATCAAATGGGCTAGACTGGGAGGTTAAGGATGTCACTATTGATTCTGGAGTCAAAGAATATGACGATGACAGCAAAGAGGATGATAGTAATAAAGAATTTGACGAGACAACGTCGGTTTTGATGACAACAAAAGATGAACAAAACATTCAGACAACTACCCCAACAACTACACCAGCAACAACTTTTCCAACAACTTTGCCAACAACAACTACTAGAACTACAACAGCCTCAACCGTTCCCACTACAACTGCAACACCTACAACCGCCACAATGGCTGTGTCAACTCCGAGCTCAACTCTAGCTACAGTTGGCTCCACTACTATCAAAGCAACAATGCCAGCAATCATGACTTTCACTATGACTCGTGACGTTACTACCCCAACCATTTCTGTCACATCCTCAACAACAGTGGATCAGTCGTCAAGTGTTACTTCCTCATCTGGTATTTCTCTGGAAAACTGTGAATTCTTAGAATTGACAAATAATTGCCATCATTTCATAACTAAATGCAATGGAACGGAACTCAGTTGGTTCTGTAACAGAACTCACGCTGTTTCTTTAAAAGCAGAACCATATTGTTCAATTCCAGTAAACTTACCAATCAAGCCTGAACATCATTTAGAGGGCTGTCCGTTGAACAGACAATATCTATTCTACAACTGCACTCATGAATATGGCCGAGTGCCCTCTTTTCCTATGGAGGATTTTGACTATGATCTAGATTGCTGTGAAGAAGGCCAATATTTTGATGAAACAGAACTCGAATGTGTTGATTGTGATGACGATTCCTGTCTTGATCCCGATGACTCCAATATTTCTGACTCTACACGATAGCTGACCTGTTTGCGTAAACCTCCGTCCTGCCCAAACTATTATCTGTAATATTTAACGTTTTATTATCTTACGCTTTTCTCTTTGGTTTCTGGATTCAATTTTGTGTTACATTCTTAACGTAATTCTGCCTTATTCTGTCAAAGTGGATCAAAATGGATCCTCAATTGGATATTTTCTTTCTGTACATTAAACAACATAAACTCCATATTGTTTTTTCATTCATTTTTCAATGGTATAATTATTTACAGCTTTGGTAATCCCTAAAAGTATATTCAATCATAAGTAGGTCGATTTTAGATTTTTAGGCATATTTCATATTAATTTTGTTGTTGACCTGTTTGGTTGTCTGTATCATATGTACCCCATGGCACCCATACCGTCTGGCTAAAAATTATTATTTTTATCTGCTTCTACTGAATGATTTTTAATAAATGTGTTGTATTTTATTGTTTGTTTCATGGTTTGTATGATAAATTCAATGAAAATGGTTACAATGGTTGTTAAACATTCAGTTAAAAACTTCTATGGTAATGCGAGTCGATCACGGATCAAGTCACAATCCAATTGAGCAAATGGCCGCTGTATGTAATCTTTTTTATTATTTTCGAATCAGTCATTTCATTCATTCTCAGGCTCCAATAAAGTCGGCTGCGTCCATGCATCATTGAGCTTCACCAAATTCAAGCTTGCTACTGTTTTTGTCGAGAAAATATTATTGGCTCGCTCAGTAATTATCGATAAACCAGCCCAGTGACGTCATTTCCCCAATCTCATTTTCTTAAGCCACTTGCTTAATCCGCAATAACGTCCTTGGATAAATAATGGACAACGTTCTAGACACAACATGAAATGTCAGTCCAACTTTTCTCTTATTTCTACACAAAATACAGCCGATTGCGGTGATTAGTTTGTTTTACATCTCAACATGTTACCGCTCCAAATATTCAACCGTAATATTCAGCACTGCCCAATCGGTGAAATGTGTTCAAATAAAATATATTTCGGTTATAGGAATGGCAGCGTAATTATTGATTTTGAGCTGAAGCTTAAACAAGTTGCCAATAGCAGCACCTCCGCTGATAAAGTTGTAGAAACTGAAATCATCAACAAGTTTGGTATGTACTACTTTTGTATTTTATTTCTGGGATAGAAACGGTTGTATCAGTGTTTTATTGTCTGATGTTGCCTATTTTTTTTCTTAGAACAATCTGGAAACTTTACATTTGATCCTGACAGCATTAGCATAGTGGTTGCATCAGTCACAACAGCTGTAATCAATCCTACTACTACTGCTGCTACTAGTACTAGTTTTACTACAACTGAAGCAGCTACCACAACTTTCACTAGTACTCATACCTCTACTACTGCTTTCCTAACGTCAACTGGTAGGTACACTGTGATTGGATAATTGTTACATTGATGGTAGTCATGTGATCTGTGATTCATAAGTTGATTGGCCAGCTAAAACAAAAACTACCGTATGAAATTTCCTTTAGCTATTTTATCACAAAACTGCGTCAGAGCTTGTTGATTCGCTGAATGGTTTCAGAAAATTTTGTTACTGTATTACACTCTAAAATTTTTAGCCTCAATTGTAAAATTCTTGTAATTGTCTCAAAATTATTCAAAACACCACAAATTTTTATTAGTCACAAATTAACTGAAGGAAACCTTATAGTTGTCTGTAATCGTCATTTCAATAGTTGCTATTTGGATATTGTTTGGTTCATGTTGTTAACAGGAAAGAGTAAATCAGCACCAATAATAGTAGTTATAAGTACTACAAGCAGTACTACTAGTAGTAGCCCTAGCACTGCTAGTATTACTACTAGTAGTACTACTGATTCTACTAGTACTACAACTGCTACTACTACTGCCTCTACCACATCAACGACTGTCAGTACTACCACTAGTGCTACTACACAGTCACCTACAGGTCTGGCCCTCCTATTATTGCTCCATGCATTACCCGCCGAAGGTTTGGTTGCTTAACTAGACATCCTGGTGCGGTGGAGGGTACATGCACTGCCTTGTAGTTTTAACTAGACCTTCACTGGCGATCGATGGCTCCCGATATCACTGTTTCTAAATAGAAAATGCAGATTATAAAATTGTTTTGGATGGTGCGCCATTTTTACTAACTTGCATCATGTTTGTGAATATTAAACGCTCACAATGGGTGGAATATAATTGGTCGCTTTTCTGCATCACTTATATTCCAACCATATTGCTCTCATCTTAGCTATCACCCTCTACAGTAGGATATTGGAATCCTAAAACATTTGAAAATGGCGATTGGAAAACGAACAACTAAAAGCTGTTTTCTAAAAATGGTTGTAGCTAAAAGGAGTTTCGAAAGCTTTTTGTAATATCCATCAAAATGAAATTTACATTTATGGTTATTTTTTTAAATCGATTCAGTATTTATTTGTAAAGTCATTATTTCTGAAATTCTTTGAACAAGTCACTTATTTTTACTGAAGTCATGTATAAAAATCTGCTACTCTTTATTCAAAAATTTAGAAATGTTCATTTTCGATGCGCCATTTTCAAAGCATTCGTACCCCAAAACATTGATGACTCAATTTTTTTGGCATGAGCAATAGACTGCACATTCTTTGTGACCACCATTCACTGTCTTGTGTTATGTTTTCACTCACCCTCTTATCTTTCTACTTGGTGCTGAGGCTATCTTCCCGTGTCATTTCAAGTTGTAAAATTTATGATTTTTTACACTGTTATATGCTGATGTTTCAATAATGCAATGTAAGTGATATTTCTTGTAAAACCGTACTCCGTTTTTGTTGGTTAGTTTTTATCTACCAAAAACACTTCATTCAAGGTCTCTGCGCTGACAGTAGAGTGGTTAAGGTGTGGACTTGCTTGACTGCTGTGCTTGGGTTCAAATATTCTTGGTGGACAGTTTTTTTTTACTTGATGTAGCTGGAAATTCTAACAATATATTTTCGAACGTTTAAGTGATTTATCAATTTTTATTACTAGCTCTTACAAAAAATAATTCAATCACAAATAAAAAAGCTGGCGATTCAAGTGAATTATTTCTTATGGCCGTTGACAGGTTGTGCGGCTAAGGGCATGGTGCCTAGAGGATTATATCCAAGTGCTGACGACTGCACCAAGTACAGGATATGTAGAGAGTTTAAAAATGGATCTGTTAATATTTACGAACATCCTTGTGGCGGTCAAAAGAATATGTTTATGGTCAACTCCCAGCACAACGGTTCATGCGTAGCGTGAGTATTCCTGTTTGAAGTAGCGATTGCGGACCGAATTATTTCATGTCTGTAGATGAGTTCATCTGTCAGCTGTTGTTGTAGGTGCAATGTTACTGCTTGCCCTCAATGTGAGCGAACAAGTTCTGAAGAAGATCTTTTAAATGTAAGTTTGTATGTTTCTTTCTCCAAGCATTCTTTGACTTCTGACGTACAGCTGATTTTTCAATTTAAAAACGACTGCCCTGATTTAGGATTGAACTTTTTCTCTGCGATGGTAAAACTGCCACTCAGTTAACTGCACCGTGTGTCTTTTCTGTAAAGTGAGTTTCTTCAACAACAATCTTTTGTTTTGTGGAAGTTCTTGCTACAATCAAATCTGCAACCTTCGTGGCTCAATCAGTTCAAACTCGGAGTTGTCTTCTTTATATAATAAGAGCACAACTCCAAATTAATTATTTAAACTCTTGGAAATAATATAGAATTTGCACATATGCTTCATAGGATTAGCACATTTAAAGGTAAGAGTACGCAGGCAATTCCTTGCTTAGAATGTACATTGTATGCTATTGTGTGCGTATTGTCTCCCCCATCTATATGATACACAATCCCCTCCATGCATTTGTAGTGCCACATTGTATGGCCACCTTCAGTCGACGCTACGTTCATATAGTGCTCATTACGAGCAATATTTTATACGAATTTAGAATTCAGTGTGAACGTAGCCATGTACTGGTTCACTTTTTTGTACAGACTCAAAATGCATGTTAGTACAGTTTATAGGCTAGGTATTGTGTGGCCACACATCTAACGCATTATGGGTATGACTTTCTTTATATAGTTGAAACATGTGAGTCGCTGGAGCTAAGGCTAATTTGTATTTTTTGGTCTTCTGCAATTATGAGTTTGTTTGAAGTATTTTTTCATTTTTATAAGAAAAAAACTCAACGACTTTGCGTAGGGTTACGAAATATTATATGGTCTTTGGTTTTGACTTTATATCGACTAATTTTGGTTCTTGAAGGAAAGTCAGTTATTTTGTTTTGTTTCCATACTTTTTGTGTTTTTCTTTTTCTCGTGGCACATTATGTAAAACATTTCTCGAAAAATGATATTGTTTTCAACAACATAAGCGATAATTTATCGATGGAGTATCTGTAAAAAGGACGCAATTCCACAAAAAATTTACTTTGAAATTTTTACGATGTTTGGGATTTGAGTAGTTTCACAACGACTGGATGAGGTGATTGGCTGTACAACCAGTCAACTTCATTCATTTTCTCCAACTTGACAAGCTATAATGCTTAGTATTCAGTAATAATAATTAATTCTGTATCTAATCGTTTATTCATTAAGAATTAATGATATTTGATATTTTCTATTGCTCCCTGCACCAAATACTGCAATGATTGGTGCCAAGTTTTAAATTTATCATTTAAACAACATTTCAACATTTCATGTATGATTTAGGAGTTGTCCTTCTATTATTAAAGGAGCTAATGGTTTTTCGAGTTGAAATATCGACACTAGATTCAACGTTTATTGTCTTTGTATTCCACAGTACCAGCGTAGATAGATGGTAGGTAAAGGGTGTGCTGCCGAGCTGCCCAATACAGTTGCTGTGCTGTTTGTGCGTGTCAATTGATACGAACACGTACTTTAGATATAGCCTGCACTATCCTAACCATTGCCAATGAGCTCTTTCCTTTGCCAATGAGTTCTTTCAATCTCTCACATTACACCTTCTTTTGGAGTGTTTAAAGTTTTGAACTGATGTGGAGGCATGATCTTATTTCCTTCCGCCGCTTCAATCTTTTCATTCTACATTTCTTTGGGTTGCTCAATTTTTTGGACTTTTTGGTTGACTAGCTATGAGTTATTTCGTTATATCTTTGAAAATTTTATGTTCAAAATCAACAAGTCATGGTTGTAATTGTAAAACTCTTTGTTATTGGTTTTCATCAAAATTGATGTACTTATTGTAATACCACGCGTGATTGGCTAGCTTACCAATTTGTAAGTGAATGTACCTGACATTGATTGGTTGTATGTATTGTTTGCTGTTATTGGTCAGCTGTATGTATTGTATGCTCTCATTGGCCAATTGTATGTAACACCCACAATGATTGGCTGGCTTTTTAATTATGCAGCTTGTGCCAATGAGCTTACGCCAATTTCACTCCCTGTCTAACAGCATAACCATCTCTGACCCACACTCTTTGTGTTTCCAATTTATTTTGTTTGATTCTCTAGACGTGTGAAAAATTATTTATTTGTAGTTTACTTTTCAAGGAAGTTTTGACTGACATTTTATTTTGTTTTTTAGATTCAACAAGAAATGACAACATTTATGTTTGCCGAAGAGACACCATTGCGCACACGAGCTCTCCGTCACTTTAGCCACCCCGCCAATCCCTCACCTGCAACTACTCCTGCTATATCTTCCACTCAGACTACATCCGCTTCTAGCCCTAGCACTATACAAAGCGTTAGCCCTAGTACCACAGACAGCATTAGCCCTAGTACCACAGACAGCATTAGCCCTAATAACACAGACATCATTAGCCCTAGTACCCCATACAGCATTACGACAACTGCTAAGGATATTAGCAGTTCTAGAGTTTCCAAAATTGCTGACTCATCCGCTACAGGTAATAATGGCCGATAATCTATTGCAGTCTAATCATTGTTGTCTTCTTTTCTACAAAAACGATGATTTGTGAAAATTGTTTCCTTACACTTTTATTATGTCGACAACTTCATGGCAAATCGTTGCTAGAGTTGTCTTTCTTTTTTTTGTAGTATTCAGCACCGAAAGCGCTACCGCTACTCTTGCATTTCACATTTCTACAACTTCACACCGGCCTCTCAGACATCCTTCTTCTACTAGCGCCGCAACTACTACTGCTGAAGTTACCTCCAGTGTCACTACTGCACCTAGTACCGCCAGTGTCACTGCTGCACCTAGTACCGCCAGTGTCACTACTGCACCTAGTACTTCCAGTGTCACTACTGCACCTAGTACCGCCAGTGTCACTACTGCACCTAGTACTGTCAGTGTCACTACTGCACCTAGTACTGTCAGTGTCACTACTGCACCTAGTACCATCAGTGTCACTACTGCACTTAGTACTGTCAGTGTCACTACTACACCTAGTACCGTCAGTGTCACTACTGCACCTAGTACCGTCAGTGTCACTACTGCACCTAGTACCGCCAGTGTCACTGCTGCACCTAGTACCGCCAGTGTCACTACTGCACCTAGTACTGTCAGTGTCACTACTGCACCTAGTACCGTCAGTGTCACTACTGCACCTAGTACCGTCAGTGTCACTACTGCACCTAGTACCATCAGTGTCACTACTGCACCTAGTACCGTCAGTGTCACTACTGCACCTAGTACCGTCAGTGTCACTACTGCACCTAGTACCGTCAGTGTCACTACTGCTCCTAGTTCTTCCAGCACAACTACTACATTGACCGCTCCTCATCATTCAACGCTACCGACTAATATCTGCCAAGAAAGTGACAAAGAAAGCCTCGTTCCAGACCCTAGAAACTGTGCAAAGTTTTTTTTCTGTTACAGCAACTCCACTTACATCCCATCGACTTGTCCGTGCAATGAAATGTTCGACATTGATTTGCAAAAATGCCGACTATGTGACGGTCTTTGTGAGTCATGTACCCCTTGCTAACAGTTTTAAATAGAATATTTCTCCCAATATTTGTGCCAACTACGGAGTTGAGCTACTGCCTACTAAATGGTCGTTCTCACCGTAATTTAATGAGGTGCTCTTACCTAGTATTATTTGTTTAGCGTAACGAAATGAATCACTTGAGCGATGTCGATAGGCATCATCTGTTCAAACAGATCTGTGAATTTATAATTGTTGTTTGAACAGCCCATTACTTGCCAGATTATTCCCACTCCATGTTTGCTATTTCTATTAATGCTCAATGTATACTTTACATAGCTCAATGTTGCATGCTTTATATTCACTTTCGCACTGTACAATCAATTTTATACATTACTCTTTTGTAATTATCCCATTGTGAAGACAACTCCCTCTGATTTAGAATTAGACATCTGGCAACTTAGCCAGTGCTCTGTGAATTTCTGTATGCAGTTCATAGAGCTCTCAGTCTGTCATTTTATATTGTAGCTTGTCCACTGATAACACTTTGTACAGTTTGTAGCCTTTTTATTCCTCAGCTGCTTTTGTTGTTGGTTTCACCAAATTCCTAATGCTGTATTTGGCAGCAGTCAGCATGTTAAATGATAAATAAGCATTTCTTATTAACTGATTGATTCAGTGCATTGGTGCCTTTAACTAGCTACATTGTTACAATAAATTATATATTTGCTAAAAAAATTTGCCCCCATTATCTTGTACTGTTTATGTTACACATTTAGTTAACAAATTAGGAGTTGTTCACTTCTACAGTGAAATGACAAATTTTGAGTGGTTTGCTCCGATAGCAGCAAACTAACAAATTTGGAGTTGTTTGCTCTTTCAGTAGAAGAATTCAGAATTGTTTACTCTATTAACGAACCTACAGCTTTGGAGTTGTATACTCGTAAAGTAAACAATTTTGGAGTTGTTTTCTTCTACTATAAACAAACAAAATTGGAATTTCTTACTCGTACAATGAACAAATTGTAAGTTGCCTACTCCTACAGTGGACAAACAATTGATATATATTTGCTAAAAAAGATGTGCCTCCATTATTTGGTTGTACTGTTTATGTTAAGCATTTAGTTGAAGAGTTTCCAGTCGGTAGAAAAGATATCATTCGTGAAGCTTGCTTACAAGCCATCACAAACGCGGAATAGTTTGTTGTATATCTTTGGTTCAGTGTCACATTGTGGCTGTAACATTTAACACGATTAATTAAGCCACGCCATTCATTGTTCTCACAAGTTATAGCCTAAGAACTCTGTGATACAATATCGATTTAATTCCACAGAAATCCCACCCTCAACGCACAAATAGCATTTCGTATATGCTAGTACGAGAGTATATCTAGTGTCCCCTATCAATACTCAGTAAATAAATGAAGAATTAAGCTCCATTATTGAGAGAATGAATGGCCGTGAATGGGTAATTGTTTAGTCGGAATGCGCGAACGACAACTAGGCTAGCGCTTTGTGAGTAATACAAGGTGTGACCAGCAATTGCTGCCTTAACAGTCACTCATTCAACTACTTGACTACTACCACTGTTACTACCAACATATATACTACTGTTTCAATTCCTAACAACAGAGCAAGGTTAGTACGTTGTGATGAGATGCTACAGGTGTCTTTAATTCTTTTCTGTGCAGAATCTAGCTCACTGGCGGTAGGTTTCAGGTGCCCTGTCTGTGTTGACACTGGATAACTATTTTTTTCACTTATCTCAAAACATGACAATAACATTTGTGTGATATCAAAGTGATAGCACCTTTTTATTCACCAATTCACTCAACACTATGTCATACCCTGCTCTTGATATCGATGTTATCGCCCTCAGCCATGTTCTACTTCCTGTTTCAGAATGTCTTCCTACAGATACACAGAGCATGGGGCTGGATATCCGATGTCAGCCAGTTACCATGACAACACAGGATATTACGGCAACGGTCAAGATATGTCCAGGTAAAAACTTAACAATAATAGACTGTTGAACTCTCGCAGACGGCCATTGATTTTTCTTGCTGTATTGGCCATAAATGCATGCTTCCGAAGCTAATAAACAGAAATCATTCTGAACATTTCGTAGCTGATTCTAATGGAAAACTTTGATGTTTTAGAAAAGAAAGTCAAAGATTTGAAAATCCGCCCGGTTTTGAGCCAGTCAGGGTGAGTGAAGTGAAGTGTGATAGAAAGTTTTATTTCCTTAAATCTGGCTCAAAGCCAAGTATCATCCGATAAGTTTAATTGTGTTTTAATTAAAGTTACAATATCTTTGAGCTTCAAGTTATAAATTACATTTGTTGAAAAAAACCTTGGATTTTTTACCTTGAAAGTAGGCGCCATTTGCCATAGGGGGCTTTGTTTTCTCATAAGTAGGTGCGGTTAAACTGCTCGAGTTTACAAAGTGTTTCCTCATAAGTAGGTGTGGTTAAGCTGCTCGAGTTTACAAAGTGTTTTCTCATAAGGAGGTGTGGTTAAACTGCTGGAGTTTACAAAGTGTTTCCTCATAAGTAGGCGTGACTAGCTGTAGTTGATACATACACAGTGTTACTTTCAATGGCATCAAGCATGTAAAAAAGCAATGAAATCTGAGAGAGTGGTTTCCCTGTTGGAATAACTCATGTCTTTTAGCGTTTTAACTCTTTCCATACATACAAAAGTTCTCTTGGTTATGTTGACTCGGTGCATTATTCACTTGAAAACGTGAAGTTGTCCTCTCTTTTTACTGTATAGACTTACCCCAGTCAAATGGTTGTATCCAGAGGTGAAAGATTTAGTTGGCACATGCTACGCACTGCTGTAGCCTCAATCTTTTGCTGCCCGTTCTGTGGTCTCTTTGGATTGGTTTACGCGATATTGAGCTATGTGGATTTCCGCCAAGGAGACAGCAAGGGGTAAGCCATTTCCTGTCAGTTTATCGTAGGAACTGAGTTCTTCACTTGGGTGTATAGTTGCTTTCTTGCTGCTTACTTACATGTGCTACATTGTGTGAAAGTAATCAAGTCATCACTTCTCTAAAACATAATTTGGAAACAGAATAATGAGTTTTGAGTGGCTGCATCAGAGTTTGGTTGAAGTAAAATCTATCAGAAGATCTCGTTAGTTGCGTTGCACAAAAAAATAGATATGACTTTTAGTAGCTGGTGTATGTAGCCTTAGCTCCTGATGTAGACACCCCTATTAATTGCAGATATCTGTCAAAGAGGAACTGTGCATTGGGCTGGTCTGTAACTAGTATTGTACTGGGTAAGTAGATATGAGTAGTAATATATGAGCAGATCTCCCTACCAAGTGTAAGTAGATATGATGTAGGCTCGTTTAGATATATTGAAGTATCCAAAAACTATTTGTTTTACATAACAAAACAAATTGTGAGGAATGAAAATTTCCAACGTGCATATGACTGTCTTTTTAATAGGAAACATATTTTTGTGCCATTAAATAACCACGTGCAATGTTCAATTTCAAGTTCACTGATCTAAAATATCATTACTACGCGTTTCATACATTAAAGCAAACATAAATTAAAAAACTTGAATTTGGAAGTGTCAGGGAAAATAATTTGCAAGCTGCAAAAAGTGACAAATCTTTTTTACAAATTTCACTGAAAAGAGTGTTTTTGCTAATTTGTTTTTCTTATTTGGCCTATTACTCTATGTATGACTGAAGTTGTCTTTGCGAAGTTAGTTACACAACTCAAAATTTTAGAACTGGACATTCACACAACTACAGTATCTTTGCACTTGCACTTTTTAGTGGGCTTCCCATTGTTCAACTTTTGCAACAGAAAATAATTTTTCCATTAAAGTTTTTTTAGCTTCTGATTCACGAATAGCCACAATTTTTGTTTGGTAATAAGTTTTAGCCCACTGTCCAGCTCTGGATGTAACCAACTCGGGTCTATTTAATTTGTATGTTTATGGAGTTGTGTTCCCTCCAAAGTTTTTTGCCTATTAGATCAGACAGTTTGCCTGATTACATTACACATCAGCACTCGTTAGCAGATATTTTTTGCGAGTCTGATTAGATCAATCAAACTTCTTGCTTTGAGGCAGTCAAAACTTTGTCTGCTGCTGAATATATGTTGCTCTAAGCTGTGTCTGTACTGTAGGTGTGCTCTGGTATCTTGCCATAGCGACTGGTTTGATTCTTTCCCTAACTGGTATTTGGATTCTGTTCCGATACTAGTTATTATTTTCACGGAATAGAGAAGAAAAGAACATTTGGAGTTACTCTTCCTTATGCTATAAGCGAGGTTCCTTATTTCCCTACAATGAAGGGTCACAATAGAAACATTATTCAAGTTATCATAAATGGTATTTATTTACATATTTTACACATTTTATATGCATTTCTGTAGGAAGATTCTTGCTAACTATTTAAACTGATTAATAAACTCAACAAAATATTTTAACAGACAGTTTCTGATAAAACACAGAACTACATATAACATCTCTGGCAGCGCTCAACAAGCCTTTATTACAGTTTGCCAGAAGTCAATAGTTTAAGTCTCCATCAAGTCCTGGAGTGATTCATCATCTTCCTCAGCTAACTTCCTTTTAGACTTTGCGGCAGACAACATGTAGTCCATCGTGTATTTGTTGTAGTCGCAGCTGTAGAATTATACAATAAGTAAATAAAAAATATGGATACATTTTATAAATAATCACACAGTATTAGCCACATTTAAGAATAACTAAATAGATGACGATGTTACAACCCAAGAGAAGCTTTGTGGGCCAATCTATAGAAGTTACGTCATCCCATGACAAAAATATAGCAAAAGATAAAGTGAGAGGTAGAGTACAAAAGATTATCAAAATCAAAGACAGTATTTTGTTCTTTCATAAACTCGCCCTCCATAGAAACAACAGCTAATAGCTGAGCCATTGGAGTAATGATTACGCGCGTACTTCCAAGGGAAAATAAAAAGTCAACAAGCACCTAAAGGTGCACAGTCACGGATTCCTAAGCCATTCACTTGTTTGAGTTGTTTTTTCTTTACACTGCGTGTACACACGGCGACCGCTAGGCGATTAGCTTAACGATTGTGGGATTTCGCAGTTTCGGTTTCCAGAGAAACCGTGAAGTAATCGCCAGGATTTTAGTTGAGATTATTACCAGGTTTTGATCCAGATCAAAAAACCGCTAGCCTATTGATTCCTCAATCAACCAATCACAGCATACGTATGCTTTACCCTCATATCATCTGCAGCGCTAGATCGATCAACGATCATTCAATAATTTGTAGGCTATATTTTGTAACAGCGAGTTTGAACGGAATCGCTGAAGAATGAATAGACCTAAGAGTAAAAGCTTGGACAATTTTTTTAGACATTAGCAATCGCTAAGGGAAATCGCCAAGCGATAGCTATATGTACATGCAGTTTTAGTGTCAAGGAGTGCTAAATAGTCTCAACCAAAAATAATCATAAATTAAATCACTCCTATTCAATTAGTTTTTACTGCACTAGCAAATAATTATTTGGATACATTTTATTTTTCCCCCCCGAGTTTTTTTTCCGTGAAGTAATTCGAAATACAGATTGGACAACTATACTTGGTGTTGATTACAAAAACCATGCCGGAAACGCAAATCTGAAAGTTTTTCACACATAAATTGCAAATTATGATAATTTAAAGCTTTTGCTATTATCTGATTTGAAAATAACTTTTTTAATTGTAACACTGCTTTGGTTTTTGAGATGTTGATAGATGTAACTTATCACGCGGCCGCCAGTGTGTAGATAATAGCAAATTTATCAAACATTTTAGCAATTTACAAACAACATATTAAAATGCTGACTCAACCAAAACGCAACCAATTTCAAATCCAGTTTTTATGCTGTTGAAAGTCTCTGCACAATGAATGATTTTGGGAGGTCATCGAACAAACAAAACAAATTTTTGCAACTCCACATTGTGGCAAGTTGTTGCGTATCGAAAACAAATTGTACACAATTCAGCATCTATTGCAATTATATTCTAAATGGAATTAATGAGAGAACAACTCCGCTAAAAGTCTCTTTGGCAAAAAGTCACTTTGAATAAACAAACACAGAATAATTCAATCAAAAATTTGTGACACAGCACCGTTAAGACACAATCAACAGTCAAGCTAGAGGCAAAAACAGAAGCTGGGTTGAATTATTCTTTAAATAGGCATACTTGTGATATATATTGCGAGTTATCTGCACTTCAAGCTAGGTAGAAGACAAATCCAAACTTACATCTTACGCAGCTGCTCGTGTTTGCTAGTTAGAACTTTCTGTAGTGCTGTGGTGGCTGAGAGAACTTTTTGACTTCTCATCTTCAGAGCTGGTCCATGTATAGTGAGTATGTGAAGAGCCCATTGTGTGTAATACTGCACATGGGCAGACGACTCCAAGAAGGAGGCAAGTTTCTCTAACAGTTTGTCAACATATCTTACTGGGAGATTCTGCACGAGAACTGCAACTGTAAGTAAGACAAGTATAGACAACTCTCTAAACTTACTGAACTGATGACTCATTTACTAGTGCAAGCAATTGTCTCCCCACAACATATGATACAATGTTAAAGGTTGTCTCCCCCATAGAAATAGGTGATGTGATCTGAGTATTAAGGGTGCTTTCGGATACCCTACGCGTAGGGCTTAACGATGGGATTAAACGAGACTATTCGGAAACCCTCTCGTTGAGAGCCAAAAAAACATGGCGGCAATGGGCAATTTGGGCTCAACGATGGAAGTGACAAGCGAAGAAAGTAGCGTCGTTGACTGACCTTGACTCCACCTAACCAACAATTTTAACGATTCAACTTATTAATCACTGTTTCTCCCCGTTTTAAGTCGTGACAATTCATTATAACGTATATAAAAATACATCTGACGATAACATCATTGTAATTCATTTCTATTTGTAGAGAAACTGAAGTGGGCTCGCTTTAGCTATCCAGTTTTCATAGACGTTGATGGAAATAAATATGTCTATGGTTTAAGCGCAAACAACTTCCGTTAAACCACAGTCATCTTTGAGCCCTCAACGAGTGTTCAGCGAGTGCCCTACGCGTAGGGTATCCGAAGGCACCCTGAGATTTTTAGACAAGCTACAGTTGAATAAACTACTTTCCTAAAATATAAAATGGAAGCTTTTAAAAATTAGAAAAATAATAAACAAAAACAGAGAACTCACAACTTACTTTTTAAATAAAAAAATTAGTAGCAATTATTATTTCTAAGAACAGATCGAAATATTGAAGCGAAATAAACAAAAAAAAACTCTTTAAAAAAAAGCCGTATAAAGGAAAAAATGTCACTGCTAAATATTCTTGTTTGAAACAAAACTATCATCTTTTAAACAAATTAACACTAGGAAAGTGGACTCAATAACCTCCACTTACCTTGGTCTAGGGAGGTAAACTCAATAGACTCCATCTACCTTGGTCCGGGGAGGTGGACTCAATAGCTCCCACCTACCTTGGTCTGGGGAGGTGGACTCAATAGCGTCCACCTACCTTGGTCTAGGGGGGTAGACTCAATAGCCTCCACCTACCTTGGTCTAGGGAGGTAGACTCAATAGCTTCTACCTACCTTGGTCTAGGGGGGTAGACTCAATAGCTTCTTGTATTAAATCAGTGACATTCAGCCTCATAGCCATCAGCAAGGCTAGACTGTGTTCCTTCTGAGCCAAGGCTTTCTTCATCACCTCCGGAGTGACCTCCATACCAAACTCAAATGGGTCAAAGGTCAAGGAGGTATCGAGAGAATAGATGAGAACTCCTTCAGTGCTGGTGGCAGCCCAAGCCCTTCCTGTTGGTGAAAAACTGACAGAACTCACTCTAAGTTCTGGTCTATCTCTACGTAGACTGAGGTCTCCTTTCCTCACACCGGGTAGTCCGGCCTCCGTCACATCCCGAGTCTCAACATCGTCCATATTTCCTGCCTCAGTCATCTTACGCTTGTCTAAAAACTCCTGTAATTTATAGACATAACCTACATAATCCATAGATATAAGCACATAGACATATAAATGTTATAAACATGTGATTACTAACCAAAACACCGTCCATAGAGAGATTCTGGGTAACTTTGAATCGTTTGAGCAGAGATTGCTCGCGGATAGAATAAATACAAATAAAAGGACTCTGTCCAGCCGCTAGAATACACTTTCCGTCAGCCGAGTACGCCAGACAAGTAAATGTACTACAAGATGCAACAAGTGCCGTGATTGGTCAACTCCCATTTCATCATAACCAACGAACTCTCAGCTGAATTAATTACAAAATTAGACATACTTGCTAGCGGATGCTTTTTTAGCGCTGACAGCCTCGCCAGTCTTTCTGACATAACCCAGGTCAGCGCGGCCTTCTATTGAGCCCATCAGCGCTGCCGTCTCCGTATTGTAGAAGAGGATATTAGCTCGTAGGGTGCTGACAGCAATCTGTTTACCGTCTCCCCTGTACGCCACTGCCATGCCTGAAAGAGATGTTACAAATACATGAAGATGCTTACAAAAGATAATAGGTATTTTAGGAACACGAACGCCTACACCTTGAATGAATCAGTAAGGGAAAGCGCTTCCGAAAACTATTTGCACAATCAATTCTGGCATAATTTCTAGGTAAGAATGTTAAAAAAGAATCCACTTATTTCATTAGAAGTTGTCTTCTCTTTTGTTTATAGTGTCACAGTGAATGATAAAGACTCATCCCAGTGACAACTTTTTTGTTCAGCATAATGTTAAGAATAAAAGGTTGTTGGACTTGCCAACGAATGAAAATTTCACCTGTCTTGGCAAGTTGGCATAGACATTCATGGTCCAAAAACGCCTAATTTCATTAAAAAGGACACCATTTCCCTGTTGGTATACAGGTCCAAATTTGGCAAGAGCAAAGAATGTACCATATACAGGTATAGTTGGTATATAAAAAACATTCCGCGGCAATGTTTGCTTTAGGAGGTGAGATATTACACTTTACACCTGTTACACCTGTGTGTTATTTTGCTACTTCAAAGATATTACGTATAAAGCAAACCCAGTAAGCGTAAGATTACATATTCAGGTAAAGAAACACAAAACGCATCATTATTTAAAACCTTTATTCAAGAAGGAAGGAAGAACCGAAGTTTTAACGACTTGCTAGTGTTCATTATTTGGGTCAAGGCAATAGCGTACTCAGTACAGTGAGTGGGGAGCTAGTAGAATGGACTAATACCTGGGCGGGACAGAACACAACATGGCTGCCAGTCACATGATGCTTCATTACGCTTGGCACCCCACAGTAAGGACAAGTGGAGACAAATCTCACATGAAAGTTTTTGATTCCCATAATTTGTGACGGAGTTTTATACAGAAACTCTGCTTTTGCGTAGGATTAACTATAATGGTTAATAATAATCGATATCATATTATTGATAACAGCATTGATCCATGCATGTATTTACTACGCAGTGATGATTAATAATAATAGCAAAAAATAGAATTAACAAAATAACTAATAAATAAAATATAATAATGGTAGATATAGGTAATATATCATAATTATTATATAATACAAATACACACATATAATATAAATATGGCAGCAAGAAATAATAATGGTAAATAATTTAGCAAAGTTTACAACACGAATACGAAATAATAATAAATACAATATCAAAAGAATGATGACAGCTAATTATTATAATAATTATTAATAAAATTCACACCTGAGTGTTCAATAAATCCGGCAGAAGTAGTGATAGAAGATTCACTATTCTTAATAGAATATAATATTGTTATATCCCCAGTACCATCTATATACGGTGGGGTTACTATGACAACCGCTATTCAATTCGCTATTTAATTCACGCCACCATGCTGCCATGTTCTGTTTTGATTGCGGAGAGAGGACAAAAAACCCTATTGGTCCATGTATACTAGGTCCATGGAGAAACACAACTCTATGGAGGATATTTTTTGATGTAGAGATTTTTAGGACTGTAGCCTGAGTAACCAAGTGACTTGCAACAAACTGTAGCCTGAGTAACCAAGTGACTTGTAACAAACTGTAGCCTGAGTCACCAAGTGACTTGTAACAAACTGTAGCCTTAGTAACCAAGTGACTTGTAACAAACTGTAGCCTGAGTAACCAAGTGACTTGTAACAAACTGTAGCCTAAGTAACCAAGTGACTTGTAACAAACTGTAGCCTAAGTAACCAAGTGACTTGTAACAAACTGTAGCCTGAGTAACCAAGTGACTTGTAACAAACTGCAGCCTTAGTAACCAAGTGACTTGTAACAAACTGTAGCCTGAGTAACCAAGTGACTTGTAACAAACTGTAGCCTTAGTAACCAAGTGACTTGCAACAAACTGTAGCCTGAGTAACCAAGTGACTTGTAACAAACTGTAGCCTTAGTAACCAAGTGACTTGTAACAAACTATAGCCTGAGTAACCAAGTGACTTATAACAAACTGTAGCCTGAGTAACCAAGTGACTTGTAACAAACTGTAGCCTTAGTAACCAAGTGACTTGTAACAAACTGTAGCCTGAGTAACCAAGTGACTTGTAACAAACTGTAGCCTGAGTAACCTACTGACTTGTAACAAACTGTAGCCTTAGTAACCTAGTGACTTGTAACAAACTGTAGCCTGAGTAACCAAGTGACTAGTAACATACTGTTGCCTGAGTAACCAAGTGACTTGTAACAAACTGTAGCCTGAGTAACCAAGTGACTTGTAACAAACTGTTGCCTGAGTAACCAAGTGACTTGTAACAAACTGTAGCCTGAGTAACCAAGTGAATTGTAACAAACTATAGCCTGAGTAACCAAGTGACTTATAACAAACTGTAGCCTGAGTAACCAAGTGACTTGTAACAAACTGTAGCCTTAGTAACCAAGTGACTTGTAACAAACTGTAGCCTGAGTAACCAAGTGACTTGTAACAAACTGTAGCCTGAGTAACCTACTGACTTGTAACAAACTGTAGCCTTAGTAACCTAGTGACTTGTAACAAACTGTAGCCTGAGTAACCAAGTGACTAGTAACATACTGTTGCCTGAGTAACCAAGTGACTTGTAACAAACTGTAGCCTGAGTAACCAAGTGACTTGTAACAAACTGTTGCCTGAGTAACCAAGTGACTTGTAACAAACTGTAGCCTGAGTAACCAAGTGAATTGTAACAAACTATAGCCTGAGTAACCAAGTGACTTATAACAAACTGTAGCCTGAGTAACCAAGTGACTTGTAACAAACTATAGCCTTAGTAACCAAGTGACTTGTAACAAACTGTAGCCTGAGTAACCAAGTGACTTGTAACAAACTGTAGCCTGAGTAACCTACTGACTTGTAACAAACTGTAGCCTTAGTAACCTAGTGACTTGTAACAAACTGTAGCCTGAGTAACCAAGTGACTAGTAACATACTGTTGCCTGAGTAACCAAGTGACTTGTAACAAACTGTAGCCTGAGTAACCAAGTGAATTGTAACAAACTGCGGTAGCGAATGTACCGGAAGTCTTTTAGCTAATATGTTACAATGCTAAAATATTATTAATACTAACGAAAGTCTATCTTTTAGGTTTAGATTTATGAAATCCGCTATCAACGATTCATGAGCAGTAGATAGGTACGGAGTGTATAATAATGACGACACGCCGTTTATATAAAGCATCTCAGCGTGTCCAAACTTTGTAACTAGGCTACGACAAGGGCGCACCTTCAATTAATTAGGTCGGCAAACCTAATCAAACTCAAAATACTAAAGTATGGCGCCACGACATAGTATAATGAGCAAAATAATTAACTATTTTGCCTCGAAAAAATAAATCAATATCTCTCCTCAACGAAAAATTTCAAAGGCTTTACTGACCCTTTGAGATTTCTCAGCAACATCATTTCAATACCAATCACTCATATTTTCTCAAATCAGGATAATAGTCAAGCAAGTTGTGATTTCTAATGATAAATTCAACAATCGACCAAGCTACATCTGGTTGCATCGCTAAAGTGAAACCACTCTGCCGGGACCCAACTCGGAAAGAGTTGTTGAGACAATAAAAACAACACCCCAGTCCATGATTGAAGCAACACCCACCATCACTGCTGAGCTGTATCGTCTCTCTATGCCCCTTGTTCTCAAATATATTCCAGATTTTAACGGTACTATCCCAGGATGCACTGACCAATACTGCTACCGTAGGACTGAATGACAGAGATGGTACAGGAGCTTCATGTCCAGCTAAAACCTGCATAATTAAACAATATACAGTACAAGTATACAATATACAGTACAAGTATACAATATACAGTACAAGTATACAAGTATACAATATACAATACAAGTATACATTATACAGTACAGGTATACAATATACAGTACAAGTATACAATATACAGTACAAGTATACAATATACAGTACAAGTATACAAGTATACAATATACAGTACAAGTATACAATATACAGTACAAGTATACAATATACAGTACAAGTATACAAGTATACAATATACAGTACAGGTATACAATATACAGTACAAGTATACAATATACAGTACAAGTATACAATATATACAGTACAAGTATACAATATACAATACAAGTATACAATATACAGTACAAGTATACAACATACAGTACAAGTATACAATATACAGTACAAGTATACAATATACAGTACAAGTATACAATATACAGTACAAGTATACAATATACAGTACAAGTATACAATGTACAGTACAAGTATACAATATACAGTACAAGTATACAATATACAGTACAAGTATACAATATACAATACAAGTATACAATATATAGTACAAGTATACAATATACAGTACAAGTATACAATATACAGTACAAGTATACAATATACAATACAAGTATACAATATACAGTACAAGTATACAATATACAGTACAAGTATACAATATACAGTACAAGTATACAAGTATACAATATACAGTACAAGTATACAATATACAGTACAAGTATACAATATACAGTACAAGTATACAATATACAGTACAAGTATACAAGTATACAATATACAGTACAAGTATACAAGTATACAATATACAGTACAAGTATACAATATACAGTACAAGTATACAATATACAATACAAGTATACAATATACAGTACAAGTATACAATATACAGTACAAGTATACAATATACAGTACAAGTATACAATATACAGTACAAGTATACAATATACAGTACAAGTATACAAGTATACAATATACAGTACAAGTATACAAGTATACAATATACAGTACAAGTATACAATGTACAGTACAAGTATACAAGTATACAATATACAGTACAAGTATACAATATACAGTACAAGTATACAATATACAGTACAAGTATACAATATACAGTACAAGTATACAAGTATACAATATACAGTACAAGTATACAAGTATACAATATACAGTACAAGTATACAATATACAGTACAAGTATACAATATACAATACAAGTATACAATATACAGTACAAGTATACAATATACAGTACAAGTATACAATATACAGTACAAGTATACAATATACAGTACAAGTATACAAGTATACAGTACAAGTATACAAGTATACAATATACAGTACAAGTATACAATATACAGTACAAGTATACAATATACAGTACAAGTATACAATATACAGTACAAGTATACAATATACAGTACAAGTATACAATATACAGTACAAGTATACAATATACAATACAAGTATACAATATACAGTACAAGTATACAATATACAGTACAAGTATACAATATACAGTACAAGTATACAATATACAATACAAGTATACAATATACAGTACAAGTATACAATGTACAGTACAAGTATACAATATACAGTACAAGTATACAAGTATACAATATACAGTACAAGTATACAATATACAGTACAAGTATACAATATACAGTACAAGTATACAATATACAGTACAAGTATACAATATACAGTACAAGTATACAAGTATACAATATACAGTACAAGTATACAAGTATACAATATACAGTACAAGTATACAATATACAGTACAAGTATACAATATACAGTACAAGTATACAATATACAGTACAAGTATACAATATACAGTACAAGTATACAATATACAGTACAAGTATACAATATACAATACAAGTATACAATATACAATACAAGTATACAATATACAGTACAAGTATACAATGTACAGTACAAGTATACAAGTATACAATATACAGTACAAGTATACAATATACAGTACAAGTATACAATATACAGTGCAAGTATACAAGTATACAATATACAGTACAAGTATACAATATACAGTACAAGTATACAATATACAGTACAAGTATACAATATACAGTACAAGTATACAATATACAGTACAAGTATACAATATACAGTACAAGTATACAATATACAGTACAAGTATACAATATACAGTGCAAGTATATAATATACAGTACAAGTATACAATATACAGTACAAGTATACAATATACAGTACAAGTATACAATATACAGTACAAGTATACAATATACAGTACAAGTATACAATATACAGTACAAGTATACAAGTATACAATATACAGTACAAGTATACAAGTATACAATATACAGTACAAGTATACAAGTATACAATATACAGTACAAGTATACAATATACAGTACAAGTATACAAGTATACAATATCTTCACCTCTAGCAATTTTCCAGTCTGCATAGACCAGACGAATATATCAAACACATCTCGGCCACCTGCACAAACCAACTCTCCGCTAGGATCTACTGCTAAAGAACCAAACTGCACCTGACGTGGAGAGGTGAACGTACGGAAGTTACGATATCTACAAGCGCAGACACATAAATAGAGGAGTTCAATGACATAGAAACATAGCCGGCTAATGTATGCGCCACCCACCTATGTAAATCAAAGGCTCGTACAGTTCCATCTAAAGAGGCTGCGACGATGACCTTTCCATTCTGTGTAAAGGTCACACCAGTGATACCACCTGTATGTTCGGTGAATGTGACAAAGCAGAAACCATTGCCTGTGTTCCACACTTTCACCTGCAATCACCAGAAGGTACAGCTCTATGTAGATGTGGATGCCATTAACTCAAATCAAAGAACTAAATATCAAGTAACACAAAAACATAAGCAACTCCAACAAAGAAATTTTTTCAGAATTAATTATTATTGATGGGTCCATCATCTTCACTGAAAAAAAAAAGTTTTCTAGAAACATGAAAAAAGAAAGATGCCCCGAGTGAGGATCGAACTCACGACCTTCAGATTATGAGACTGACGCGCTGCCCTCTGCGCTATCGAGGCACAACTGAGTTACCTCCTAAGTGGAATTTTCGCAATATAACGGATATGCTTTCGTCTCTGACAAAAAAGAGAGACGCCCTGAGTGAGGATCGAACTCAAGACATTCAGATTATGAGACTGACGCGCTGCCTTCTGCGCTATCGAAGCACAAATGAGTTACCTCCTAAATGGAATTTGTCGCAATATAACGGATATGCTTTTGGCTCTGACAAAAAAGAGAGATGCCCCGAGTGAGGATCGAACTCACGACCTTCAGATTATGAGACTGACGCGCTGCCTTCTGCGCTATCAAGGCACAACTGATTTACCTCCTAAGTGGAACTCGTCTGGATATAATGGTTATGCTTTTAGCTCTTACCAAAACGAGAGATACCCCAAGTGAGACTTGAATCTACGACCTTCAGATTATGAGACTGACGCGCTGCCCTCTGCGCTATCGAAGCACAACTGACTCACCTCATAAGTGGAATTTGTCGCAATATAACGGATATGCTTTTGGCTCTGACAAAAAAGAGAGATGCCCCGAGTGAGGATCGAACTCACGACCTTCAGATTATTAGACTGACGCGCTGCCTTCTGCGCTATCAAGGCACAACTGATTTACCTCTTAAGTGGAACTCGTCTGGATATAATGGTTATGCTTTTAGCTCTGACCAAAACGAGAGATACCCCAAGTGAGACTTGAACCTACGACGTTCAGATTATGAGACTGACGCGCTGCCTTCTGCAGCTATCGAGGCACAACTGACTCACCTCCTAAATGGAATTTGTCACAATATAACGGATGTGCTTTCGTCTCTGACAAAAACGAGAGATGCCCCGAGTGAGGATCGAACTCACGACCTTCAGATTATGAGACTGACGTGCTGCCCTCTGCGCTATCGAGGCACAACTGATTTACCTCCTAAGTGGAATTTGTCGCAATATAACGGATATGCTTTGGGCTCTGACAAAAAGAAGTATTGCCACGAGTGAGGATCGAACTCACAACCTTCAGATTGTGCGACTGACGCACTGCCCACATCGCCATCGAGGCACAACTCACTACCTGATCAAAGTTTATAAATGTTACATAGAAACTAAAATTAACCAACTCATAGCAAATCTTGTCAAACATTGATGTATGTGAGAGTAATCAAAAGATTGGCGACAGAAGCTTGACACAAGGATTTAATTGAATAACAAAGTAGGGGCACCTTATGATCGTCTCCTCCTGTAACAATGTACTGTCCATCCGGGGAATAGCTGACACAAGACATGACATTGAAATGACCTTGCTGCTTTAAGATATATGTCTCACTCTGCCATTCCCAGACTACAAGCTGTCCTGTCTGGCTACAGCCCAGAGCCAACCAATCACCAGTAGAGTTGAAACTGATGGAATTTATTGGCTGATCACCTAAACTGTAAATATTAATAAATCGCCGTGATTGGTGGAATATTTTTAGCAAGAAATATGATTGGCTGATCAGATGGACAACAAAAATATTTTAAGATATGATATAACATGACATAAACAATAAAAGGCAGTAAAACAACATAGTATTTAGTGCAGTTATTATTGTCACATGCATTTGAATATAAACAGGTAGATATGACATCAATTATGTTAAAATGATTTGTGTAATATAATATTATTTAAAGTTATTACCACAATATAATATATACTAATATATAACGTAATAAAAAGTAGATAAAACGATCAACCATACGTTCGTAATAGAACATAGTAGTACATAATAGAATCATGGTAGTACACAGTAGTACATAGTAGTACACAGTAGTACATAGTAGTACATAACAAGGCAACATAAATATAACCGACTTCTACATTTATTAATGTGAAAAATGCCTCTCTGTGCATCTGTTTGTTTTTGTCCGTCATTTCACTGAAATTGAAGCGTAATCCGTAACACAGATAGATAAAACCTGCTGCAAACCATTCTATCGCTTTAACCCGACTTACAGCAGGAGATTAAAATTGCCAACAGTTCTCAAACTGGAGATGTTAGTAGATTCAATGGTTTCAATAATGCAGACGAAAAAGAACCACAAACAGTAAAATTCTCTCCACACACCGCAATTTCCGGCCACGAGTTTGGCACTTTGAGAGAAGTTTTCCTCCCGTAGTCCGTTGCTGCACTCCGCACCACAACGATTATGCACATGTTGGTGCTCAGTTCATAATGAATGCATGGGTTGTCACGGTTGAAAAAATCAAAGTATGAAAAAGTGGATCCGAGTGATCTGCACTGACCAATCATCGTCAGGGAATAACCACTAATCGTGAGACCGGCCAGCGAAAATCAAACACGTTTGATTCTAGACGATTGCGACAAACAGAGAAAAATTGATTCGTTGACGGTGAAATAAACAGCCATTTTCTGCTTTCCGTCACAAAATGGCTGTTTGTGGAGAGGCCTTTACACTTTGCTGATACTCGGCGGTTGGAGTGAGAATCAAACGATCAAACCATTCCATGTTGGTTTATGTCTCACACCACTTCCATTCACTATGCACAGATTGCAACATTCTTGTCTAACATGGTCTTTGCAAGTCTCAGTAGTGAAAGCAATGTACCAGCAACCTGTCTTTCTGTGTCATCTTTGACAGGAAGAGAGATGGAGCGGTTAAAGCGGGCAGGGATAGAACATGGCGCCGGCAGAGCAAGGCAGAGAGTGGTAAGTAGAGGAGAGCAGGCAAAGAAAGAGGGGGGTGAGAGGGGGGTGATATGGGGGAGAAGAGTGGGGGCGAGAATAGCTGGGCAGGTATAATAATATTAGCATTTGTAATACTCCCAGTACCATATACATTTATACCGTGCAAAGTATAGTAATAAACAAAAAAAATGTACCCAAAAAAGTCTGTACTAGAGCAGTAATCTAAAACAGAATGAGATAGACAATAGATGTAAGACCTGAGTGAGCTGATGTGAGTGAAGCCAGGCATTTCATGCACAAAGAAAGTTCCATCATTCAAGCCAGTCACCAAAACTCCACTTTCTTTGTGAAACTCTGCAGCTGTCACCATACAGTAAACTCCTGATGACTGTCTACAACACATGTCAGCAGGTGCCAGCTAGTGTCTGTCAGTTGTCAACAAGTGTCAGCGTGTGACAACAACACATCCCATTACTGCCGTGTGCACGATGCACAATAAAAACAAAAAGAAACAATATTATCAGTGTACTGCAAATCATCAAGTCAGACATCTGGACTGACTCTTATAGCCGGGCCACACACACGACTTTTGGCCGAAAATGGCGTCTGCGGCGCTGAAATGCCGTGGCTATCAAAGTCATGCCGGATGCCGTCGTTGAACATACTGAAGTTTTTTTAGTTTCCGACGCCGCGGCTATAATGTTATTGGCTAATCCTTGCCCGCACTGGGTCAAGATTAACCTAAAAAAACTGCCCCCAACAATACTTGTACTAAGTTGTTGACATAAATATAACTTTTGCTTATTATGATATATTTTAAGAAAAAAACATGATGATAATCACTATCACGATTGATTGCTTTTATTGTGACCTGTTATTGGTGCAATGAATATACTAATAAGCAAAGTAAAACTGATATTTACTAAATACTGAGTAGCAAATAAAAAATAAGTAATAATAATTAATTTCTGTTATTGAAAAAAATTATTATAAATTACTGATCATTATATTTATCATAATATTATTGTGAATTATTAGTTTTATTATTACTTGCTTTTCTTTGCACCCAAGATGCCGAAGTCACGATTGCCGTCAGCCAGTGTGGCTTGTAGAAACAGATTCTGGCGATCAGTTCAGGCGCCATGTCGAGCTGTGAGTGTGGCCGGAACAGAAAAAAGTCGTGTGTGTGGCCAGACCATTAGAAGAGTTGTGAAAAAAATTAATCAATCATCCATTTCATTAATTAAAACTAGGATGAAAAATTACACAATGACACAATTGTAATAAAATAAACTGAGAGGAAGTAGTGAAACAAATTGTAAGTTGTCCACTCCTACACTGAACAAGACAAATTTGGAGTTATTTACTCTTGCAGCAGACAAACAAGTTGGGAGTCATCTACTCTCGCAGTGAACAAATAACTTTTGAGTTGTTTACTCTTAAAGCGGTCAAACAAATTTGGAGTTGTATACTCTTACAGTGAAACAAAAATTTTGAGTTGTTTACTCTTACAACAGAAAAAGTAATTTGGAGTTGCTCACTCTTACAATGAACTCATAAAGTTGGAGTTGTTTACTCCTACAGCGAACTAATAAATTTGGAGTTTTTTGCTCTTATAGTGAACAATTCGGAGTTGTTAACTCTTACAGCGAACTAACAAATTTTGAGTTGTGTACTCTTACGATGAACAAATTGTAAGTTGTCTACTCCTACAACAGACAAACAAATTGAGTCACATAAATTGAGTGTTTACCCTGTGTAGACGTTACAATGGGGACTGCACTCACAAGAGTATTTACACCAGGAGTCGCTTATGCTTGCCGGGACCAAATGACTGAATTTGTGCAATCTGCAGTTTTACATCATCGTTTATCCTGTTGAGAAGACAACTAAGTTGAAACAATTATCACAGCAGTAATTATAACGTATTAACTGTTTCTGGCAAAAGTACTATTAAACTAGTAAGGACTTACAGTGCTGGAAAAGTATAACTTTATTTCTTAAAACCAAATTTTTAATGTTGGCATTTTGAGATGAATGTATCACCTTTGGTTTAAAAAGTTTATCAAGTTGGTTAATTGACAATTATTAATATCTTTCGTAAAAAAAACCAAATCAACAATCTGTATATATTATATAATATATATTATATAAATTATATAATATATACATTATATAATATATATATTATACAGTGCTGCCACTGCTGCTGCTCGCCGTTTCTGGGACCAAATGACTTCTGAGAAAGACCGTCTCAGCTTATAGGTATGTGTCAGAGAACAACTTAAATATTATGGCAATAACACAACAAGAGAGTACATACTGCTCTTCAGGACGACTGGCTATGGCATCTTTTAGGGAATATACAGTATCTTTCCTATATCTTAGTTTATCTTCAGGGTCAATCTCTGCACCTGTCATACCAAATATCTTCCATCACACACAAGTAGTGCCACGATGCACAGTAATTTACTGGGCCAGTCGAAACCCTCTACACATACCCTACGCCACGCCCGCTGAAACCTCCTACCTCCAGTCGAAACCCCTTACCTCCAGTCGAAACCCCTTACCTCTTGAGTTGTCTTTTCTTAGACTCAAAGAGTGCTGAATAGAGATAAATAAAACACTAAAAATAATCTTAAGCTAGCATTAATTATTTTTCTACTTTGTTTTAAAAATATTGTCTGTTTACATTCTACTAGGTGCAATATTTTTTAAATCAAAAAATTTGTAATTCAAATTTAAAATTTATTGTTGTTGTTGATTTCAAATGATGACGACGCCGGAAATACAACACTGAGTTTTCTCGTCACAAATAATTTTCAATTTACAATAATTTAAATCTTTTGATATTATTTGATTTAAAAAAAATTTCCAACTCCAGTATTGCTTTAGTTTATGAGATATTTAAAACTTATAAATACACTTTTAGTAGGGGGTTTTGTCTCGAGGTAGGGCATTTCGATGGTAGGGTATGGCGTAGGGGGATTCGTCTTGCCCAAGATACTTGCAATTCTAGCGCAATAAGAACCTAATAGGAGTTGTCTCCCTCAGCTTATCCTACTGGAAACACTAAACTATTGGCCAAATTCAAGACACTTACAAAAGCCTATGCAGGAGAAATGACGGCATAGCATTTGGAATTTGTTTTATAATTTAATTTATAAATTCGAATTCAAAAGAAAAGCAAATCCAAACTAATGAGGATACTGCGTGAGAATCACATCGGCCTGCTTCGGTAGCCTCCATGTAACCTCGATGTAACCTCGATGTAGCCTCGATGTAGCCTCGATGTAGCCTCGATGTAGCCTCGATGTAGCCTCGATGTAACCTCGATGTAACCTCGATGTAGCCTCGATGTAACCTCGATGTAACCTCGATGTAACCTCGATGTAACCTCGATGTAGCCTCGATGTAACCTCGATGTAGCCTCGATGTAACCTCGATGTAGCCTCGATGTAACCTCGATGTAGCCTCGATGTAGCCTCGATGTAGCCTCGATGTAACCTCGATGTAACCTCGATGTAACCTCGATGTAGCCTCGATGTAACCTCGATGTAGCCTCGATGTAGCCTCGATGTAACCTCGATGTAACCTCGATGTAGCCTCGATGTAACCTCGATGTAGCCTCGATGTAACCTCGATGTAGCCTCGATGTAACCTCGATGTAGCCTCGATGTAGCCTCGATGAAACCTCGATGTAACCTCCATGTAGCCTCGATGTAACCTCGATGTAGCCTCGATGTAGCCTCGATGTAGCCTCGATGTAACCTCGATGTAGCCTCGATGTAACCTGGATGTAGCCTCGATGTAACCGCGATGTAACCTCGATGTAACTTCCATGTTGTATCGTAGTATAAATGATTTAGCTGCCAGATGAATTGTCAGTATTGTACATGCCATATCCGTCTAAGGCTAGCGATTCTTTTGAGTTTAAAATAATAAAAGTACTAACAAAGTGTTCGTCAAACCAAAAAACAATTTAGGTGCTGGTAAATCAATACGTCTCGTATGCAACGAAACATTAGTTTAGAACGTCTTGAATTCTTGTAGATTTCTTAGCAAATTGTAACGGTAGCTCGCAGTTTCTATATAATCAAGGAAAAATAATAACAGCGTAATTATAAACTGAGATAGTTCGTAAAATCGCACTTTTTATCTAGTATATTTTGATCGATCATAATTATCTCATACGCTTTTGAGGATATGAAACCGGTCTAATGAAATAAACAAACTGGACTCGCTCTTAAAAATTTGTTTAGAATTCAGATTCATTCACAACCTACAAACAATATAAATAAAAGCTCATTGATTAGTTTTTTTGTTCAGTGAGCAACATTTTGTTGACCCACGAGTTCCAAACAAAATGATTATTTATTGATTAAATTATTGCCGGTCTAATATTTCTATTGCATATTCTTCGGCTAGCGTAGGTCGCTAGAATACTCTTATTAATAACAAATTGTGACCATCACCAAGTAGACCAAACATATGGTGTGTGACTAATAAACAACAATAGTTTACTTTTGCGGCATTATAAAATTTTAGAGCAATGGGGTCCCGGCAGAGTAGTTCCACTTTAGCGATGCAACCGGAAGTAGCTTACTCGATCGTTGAACTTATCATTAGAAATCACGACTTTCTTGACTATTATTCTGATGTGAGGAAATTTGAGCAAATAACATGACAAAAATGATGTTGTTGAGAAAGCTCGAAGAATCAATAGCCTTTGGAAGTTCTATTTTGAAAAAATTTTGGTTTATTCAGTTAGAAAAAATAATTAAATATCATGTTCATGGGTAGAACCATATTTTCATATTTCAGGTTTAATTGGGCTTGCCAACGAAGACTTATGAAAGCGCGCCCTTGAACGAGTACGGTGGTTTGCTACCAAAGTGCCGATGTACTGTTACGATTTATGTTGATGGCACATCGTCAGTATTATATATCCCAAACCCATCAACCGCCGTGAATAAAAAAATGTTTCTTTAGTAATCGTTAAAATGACTTTTCTTTTAATAGTATTGTTGGTGGAAAGCGGGATTTCGGCTTCTTTACTAATAGCTTCGCACAAAAATCTGCCGGGACCCCATTAATAACCATTATTGTTATTAGTATAATTGGTAGTATTATTATATTTTGTCATACTATTAATTAATGACAATTATCTAACGACCGATGTGTAAATACAATCGCTCCACGCTATATAAAATAAACAATAATCTCAAACTACCATAAAACACGGTAATTAATAAATGACAGTCGGGTGTTATAAAGTTTGAATATTTTGTTGCATCAAAAGTTGGGAGATAACTCCAACCAGGTCCCTATTAAATCAATTTGACAAACCAAGTTATTATAAAAATAGACACCATAATAAAATACCAATAGCTATAGTAGCGCAGAGAGGAAACAGAGAACTAATTATACACAAAACTGTTGTAACCCAAGGAATGACAGCTAAAGCCTTGGGAATGACAGCGGCGCAAGCTCTTAAGGGTACGTGTGGGGGAGGAAGGATATATCATTGAAGTCTTAATAGAAAAACAACTTACTCTGTGCAGTCTTCGGAGTGAGCTCTGAGAGATCATGGTTGCACACCCAGTAACATATAGTCCTGTCTTGTGCTACCGATATCATCTGATTACTAGTGAAGGATTCATATGTCTATGGGCATGTGAAATGACTATTTATTTTCATGACAACTATAGATGCCTAGGGTTTATGTTCAATATTTCTTCATGTCTATGAGATGTGCCAAACCACTATGCGCATGTAGCACAGATGTACAGTTACGTTATATGTCTATAGTATATGTATAACTGTTTTTTATGTCTGGGTCTATGTACAATAACTCTATGTGAAGAGAAAGGATACATCGAGACTATTCTTAAGAAAGAAGCTACCAACGATGGCATCTTTGTGTCCCCCAGTGCTGTAAATTACTAGCTGCTCTAACTTCTCAGCTGCATAGACATGGGTATTCATGTCTTTGGAGCCAACACAGAATGCCCTGCAGAAGTCAAACATCACACGTCATTGCATGCCACTCACCTGCTGACATGTGTCACCCCCTATGCATCGAATGGCCCACTTCTCATGAAGTCACTTCAAACCAAATGACAACTCATAAACACACATACACTAGATTTCAATGCGCCGAAGTTTTGACGGATTTTTGGATTTTTCAGATCTTCAAAGGATCCAAAAGTTCCAAGTTTTCAAAACTTCGAATTTTTCACTGCGCCGATCTCGATGTTGGAATTTTTCAACTCTTCGAGGATTCAGAACTGCGAACTTTTGACGATTGGATCATGGAAGTTGAAAACTTTGTAGTTTTCGTGATAATAAATTATAAATCACCAGAAATAAATTATTATTTATGTTTAATTTGAATGTCCTCCCTTCAGGAAAATAATCTTGAGAACATATAAGGTCCTCAGTATCATGTCAATAAATAATAATAAAAAAATAATAATCGATGGCGTTGTAATAACAAATAAATAATAATAATTATTATTTGTGTTTACCAGACTTTGACAACTAACGACAACTTATTTGTTATAAGGTTCAGTTGGCAATAAAAAGTCATGCATACACCGGTTGATAAGGCATAAGACACGCATCTTCTGTGTTAGTAATCGATTTTAGAGCACAAGATTTGGAATGTAAACAATTTGGTGACAACACGCATTTATGAAAACAATATTTTTCTCATGTTTTCGTTTCAATAGAAACTGCTCATCGCTCACCGCAACAATACCATTGCGTAGTTATCCTTTCTTTGGTGTAGACAACTCTGCATAATTCTTTCAAAAATTCGTGTAATGTAAGTTCGGCAAATCAAAACTTCAAAGTTTTCAACAATCCGTTGTTCAGAATTCCTTCAAAACTTCAACGCATGGAAATCTAGTGATAGATGCCATGGCATGTGTCACAAAATGTAGCTGACAGAAGCGGTTATGAGAGAAAGCAGACGTACTTTGAGTCAGAAGTCCAGTCGATACTAACCACCTCATCATATGGTCCATAGAAAGTTCTCAATAAAACGAATGGGTTGAAGGATTTGGAGTAGCCTGGAGACTGAAAGAGCAGCACCTTGTTGCCCTTGGTTACCGCAAACTTGCTGCCAAAAAATAGACCACCATATAACTTACAGGTGAAAAAATATATCACTAGTTAAACATACATATATTATATATATAAGTAGATATATGAGGTAAGATATATACAGGTAGATGTATGAGGTAAGATATATACAAGTAGATGTATGAGGTAAGATATATACAAGTAGATGTATGAGGTAAGATATATACAAGTAGATGTATTAGGTAAGATATATACAAGTAGATATATAAGGTAAGATATATACAAGTAGATATATAAGGTAAGATATATACAAGTAGATGTATGAGGTAAGATATATACAAGTAGATGTATGAGGTAAGATATATACAAGTAGATGTATGAGGTAAGATATATACAGGTAGATGTATGAGGTAAGATATATACAAGTAGATATATAAGGTAAGATATATACAAGTAGATGTATGAGGTAAGATATATACAAGTAGATGTATGAGGTAAGATATATACAAGTAGATGTATGAGGTAAGATATATACAGGTAGATGTATGAGGTAAGATATATACAAGTAGATGTATGAGGTAAGATATATACAAGTAGATGTATGAGGTAAGATATATACAAGTAGATGTATGAGGTAAGATATATACAAGTAGGAGTATAAGGTAAGATATATACAAGTAGATGTATAAGGTAAGATATATACAAGTAGATGTATAAGGTAAGATATATACAGGTAGATGTATAAGGTAAGATATATACAAGTAGATATATAAGGTAAGATATATACAAGTAGATGTATGAGGTAAGATATATACAAGTAGATGTATAAGGTAAGATATATACAAGTAGATGTATGAGGTAAGATATATACAGGTAGATGTATAAGGTAAGATATATACAAGTAGATGTATGAGGTAAGATATATACAAGTAGATGTATGAGGTAAGATATATACAGGTAGATGTATGAGGTAAGATATATACAGGTAGATGTATGAGGTAAGATATATACAGGTAGATGTATGAGGTAAGATATATACAAGTAGATGTATGAGGTAAGATATATACAAGTAGATGTATGAGGTAAGATATATACAAGTAGATGTATGAGGTAAGATATATACAAGTAGATGTATGAGGTAAGATATATACAAGTAGATGTATGAGGTAAGATATATACAAGTAGATGTATGAGGTAAGATATATACAAGTAGATGTATAAGGTAAGATATATATAAGTAGGAGTATGAGGTAAGATATATATAAGTAGATGTATAAGGTAAGATACATACAAGTAGATGTATGAGGTAAGATATATACAAGTAGATGTATGAGGTAAGATATATACAAGTAGATATATGAGGTAAGATATATACAAGTAGATGTATGAGGTAAGATATATACAAGTAGATATATGAGGTAAGATATATACAAGTAGATGTATGAGGTAAGATATATACAAGTAGATGTATGAGGTAAGATATATACAAGTAGATGTATGAGGTAAGATATATACAGGTAGATGTATAAGGTAAGATATATACAAGTAGATGTATGAGGTAAGATATATACAAGTAGATGTATGAGGTAAGATATATACAGGTAGATGTATGAGGTAAGATATATACAAGTAGATGTATGAGGTAAGATATATACAAGTAGATGTATGAGGTAAGATATATACAAGTAGATGTATGAGGTAAGATATATACAAGTAGATGTATAAGGTAAGATATATACAAGTAGATGTATAAGGTAAGATATATACAGGTAGATGTATAAGGTAAGATATATACAAGTAGATGTATGAGGTAAGATATATACAAGTAGATGTATGAGGTAAGATATATACAAGAAGATGTAGGAGGTAAGATATGTACAAGTAGATGTATGAGGTAAGATATATACAAGTAGATGTATGAGGTAAGACATATACAGGTAGATATATAAGGTAAGATATATACAGGTAGATATATAAGGTAAGATATATACAGGTAGATGTATGAGGTAAGATATATAAAAGTAGATATATAAGGTAAGACATATACAGGTAGATGTATGAGGTAAGATATATACAAGTAGATGTATGAGGTAAGATATATACAGGTAGATGTATGAGGTAAGATATATACAAGTAGATGTATGAGGTAAGATATATACAGGTAGATATATAAGGTAAGATATATACAAGTAGGAGTATAAGGTAAGATATATAAAAGTAGATGTATGAGGTAAGATATATACAGGTAGATGTATGAGGTAAGATATATACAAGTAGATGTATAAGGTAAGATATATACAGGTAGATGTATGAGGTAAGATATATACAAGTATATGTATAAGGTAAGATATATACAGGTAGATGTATGAGGTAAGATATATACAAGTAGACGTATAAGGTAAGATATATACAAGTAGACGTATAAGGTAAGATATATACAAGTAGATGTATAAGGTAAGATATATACAAGTAGATATATAAGGTAAGATATATACAAGTAGATGTATGAGGTAAGATATATACAAGTAGATGTATAAGGTAAGATATATACAAGTAGATGTATAAGGTAAGATATATACAAGTAGATGTATAAGGTAAGATATATAGAAGTAGATGTATAAGGTAAGATATATACAAGTAGATGTATGAGGTAAGATATATACAAGTAGATGTATGAGGTAAGATATATACAAGTAGATATATAAGGTAAGATATATACAAGTAGATGTATGAGGTAAGATATATACAAGTAGATGTATAAGGTAAGATATATACAAGTAGATGTATAAGGTAAGATATATACAAGTAGATGTATGAGGTAAGATATATACAGGTAGATGTATGAGGTAAGATATATACAAGTAGATGTATGAGGTAAGATATATACAGGTAGATATATAAGGTAAGATATATACAAGTAGGAGTATAAGGTAAGATATATAAAAGTAGATGTATAAGGTAAGATATATACAAGTAGGAGTATAAGGTAAGATATATACAAGTAGATGTATGAGGTAAGATATACACTAGTAGATATATGAGGTAAGATATATACAAGTAGACGTATAAGGTAAGATATATACAAGTAGATGTATAAGGTAAGATATATACAAGTAGATGTATAAGGTAAGATATATACAAGTAGATGTATGAGGTAAGATATATACAAGTAGATGTATGAGGTAAGATATATACAAGTAGATGTATGAGGTAAGATATATACAAGTAGATGTATGAGGTAAGATATATACAAGTAGATGTATGAGGTAAGATATATACAAGTAGATGTATGAGGTAAGATATATACAAGTAGATGTATGAGGTAAGATATATACAAGTAGATGTATGAGGTAAGATATATACAAGTAGATGTATAAGGTAAGATATATACAAGTAGATGTATGAGGTAAGATATATACAAGTAGATGTATGAGGTAAGATATATACAAGTAGATGTATAAGGTAAGATATATACAAGAAGATGTATGAAGAAGATGAAGCTCTAACCTGGCATCAGGACTGAACTTGACAGCGTGAACAGGTTGTGTGAAGTGGTACTGACTGATCACAGTCTTGTTAACCAGTGAACACAGATATCCTTCACCCTCTACATTTACAATCCATATAAATCATACAAATTATATAATTGTTTAAAATCAATGTTTTGTATTGTACACGGCCGAGCTAACTATAAGAAAATTATATTGCTAACTGACAACCAGGTTATAAATTTTGTTATCATCATGATTTCATTAACAGTAACACGCGAAGAGATACAGTTAGCTGAGTCGAAGCGAAGCATTGAGAATAAGGCTACGTGCATGGACCCAAGTAAAACATGAAAATTGTCCAAATAACAAAACATTTTATTATTAAGGAACGATCCACAAAAATATTTCGCAAGTGGAGCATGCAATTACACGTAGGTAGGGGCGAGTGAAATACCTTCATTGACTAGAAGCATGAGGTTACCATTAGGTGAGACAGCGATTGTAGTAACATTAACTCTACATTCTAGAGGCAGCGTCTCTGACTTGTTACTGAAAATATAAGACAGCACCTGATGCGTAACTACTGTAAAGTATACATTGTCAAACTATAATGTATAATACACTAATAGTGTAATATCGAGTACTAGTGTACTATAATAGTATGCGAACCGTGGCGGTATAAGGTTGAATCAACTAAATACAACTTTAGTCAGGAAATCATGAATCAATTCTATACGTAACTCACTTTTTAAGGTCAAAAGCAGAGATTCTGTTGCCAACAGGACTGATGAGAACATTTCCATCAGGAGAAAATACAAGATTCCCTTTCTTGTAAACAGTGCCAAGTAAATTGGAAAACTAAATATAAACAATAAAAAACCTCAATACTAAAAACGTATAACAGGAACAATCACAAACTGCCAGTTGGATCAATAAATACCAAACGAGTTCTGGTTCTATGGACGATTTGACCACAACAACGTATTGTCAGCCGTACCTTATATGAGAACTTCATGATGTCAACTTGTTTTACTCTGGAATTGACAACGAATATGTGAAGGTAATGCCTTCAGGCAGTTGAGTCATTTACTGCCAGCAAGTCATATTTGTCTAAAAACAATTATTATCAAAGTTGATGATTAAACATCAGATAAAAAACCAAATAATAGTCACATGGTATCTGAATAACATTACAACAGGAATTAAGTGCACTAGCCAAAACGAGTAGTGAAGCTTAAATGAAAAATATAAAATATCAGAACGAGATACACATAGAGATAAAATTTTCATATCAATAAAGTTTAAATAGAAGACTACTAACTATTGTTTTTCAAGTGGACGGGAAACAAGTTCAACTCATAGCTAGCACAAGCAAATTTTTACCTAAATAAACAGAAACGAAATTGTTTAACGAAAAGAGGTTTTGGGACACTAACAAGAGTTACTTTATTAGCAAGAAAAAATACATCAGCAGTAACCCTTTCACAAAGGATGCAACTCAACTGCAAAGAGTCTTTTGAAGCCCTTGTGCATTAATATTGCGATAGTCTCAGATTTAGATGATTTTTGGTGGGATGTGAAAATTATATTGTCAGAACATAACTTGAAAATTTCATCTTAATCAGAATAGTATTTCCGTGTATTTCACCAGCTCAAAATTTGCTTTATTTGTGCGTTATTGACATGGTCTCTGAAGTAACCTGTTACTAAATGGACCCCAATTAGATTTGAGCGCACTGAGCATTTATTTCGAGTGGACTACTGTAGCGGTCATTGATTTGAATTGCTAAGGTTACTGTCAGTACCCAAATCATATGACAGTCAATACCTGAAAGCGAGTTTTTGAGCTAA